>CM077822.1:35204022-35804022 GCA_039720395.1 Liquidambar formosana
AATTATGAAAAAAGGAGCATGCATCATATGTTTTCAAGTTTTTGTAATGATCTCTTGTCATTTTAATCTATGAAAGCAAATTTTAGTAATTTCATATGCAAACAAACTTTATGTTGGTAGTTAGTACTAGGAACAAAAAAGGGTAAATTGCAGATAATGCTCCTGAAATCTGGGGGGAGGGGGGTCAACAGATAACCCCCTTATGTTTGAAATCAAGAAAATATATATATATATATAGAAATCAAGAAAATATAGGAAGGTAGACGTTATATAGCATGATGAGGACGATCACCGAGGTCGGTCTCTATTTACTCTCTTTCTTTCCATATAGAGAGAACTCTATAATGGAAAGTGGATCAAAATCTGTGATTTTCTTTCCTGTAATATTGATACTTGTCTGCACCACTCACCTATAAAAGTCTTTCTATACCCTTGACAAAGTTGAAAGCAAGAGGCGCTGTTTTCTTCTTTTTTTCTCATTAGTTTTCAAGATATGTTAGGGTTCTTCGATCGTTCGTTCGACAGCAATCTTCAGGTGGTGAACGGTCTTCCGAGATTCATGAAGTTGAATGGGATAAAATTAGATTTCAAAGAAGGCGACGGCGAGGTGACTGGGTCCGACGTATTGGTTTCGCGACGACGGATGATCATCATCGCGAACCAGCTACCAATACTAGCCCATCGCGATAGCAATACCAAGAAGTGGTGCTTCCATTGGGATGAAGACGCATTGGTTTTGCAACTCAGAGACGGGTTCTCGCCCGACGTCGAGGTCCTGTACGTGGGTTCCTTGATGGTAGAGGTCGATTCTTCAGAGCAACAAGAAGTCGCTGAATTGCTGTTGGAGGAATTCCGTTGCATGCCGACGTTTTTGTCGCTAGAGATTCAGAACGAGTTCTATCATGGGTTCTGCAAGCGATGTTTCCTAATGAACCAACTCGTCTTGGGTGAGCGGTCTATCATGGAAGATCGGCCAAAGAATGAACCCATGTTTCCTAATGGCTCCGGAAAATGATACACATTTATACCAATCAACATCAGCCCTGCCACTTCTAATAGAATTCCATGCTGAAGAGATGGAAAAAGTACTATAAGGGCAAAGGGACCAAACGATAGAATCCTTTTTAGCAGACCACAGGATGAGATTGACAGGCATAGTTCTCTTTAACTCGAAGAGGTCAGCCGAGATTATCTTAGGCCAAACCCATCCATTTTGATCCACAATAGTATTAACTTTAGCATTCAAAGGGATGGTAGTGTCGAAAGCAACTCTACTATCCATGTATGGAAAAATTAGCCACAATGGATGCCAAGAATGATGCCAAAGGAAAGTGCTGGAGCAATTCCCATTGATAGATATAATAAGGGACCGCACCAAGTCTCTGAGGTTGAGGATTGTCCTCTAACACCAATAACAGTTCGAGGGCACCTTTATCCTTTATCCTTGCCTACAAGATGGTTTTTCAGTGTCCTGTCCAGTTGAGGTGATTGGGTTACAATGGCATCTGTGGTTGGGTTCAAAAGCTCCATCACTCGGTAAAGATTTAAGAACAGGGCGCTAAAGGGAGCAGTACTGCACAATGAGAGAGATTAAGGCTATGAATGTATTCACCATCACTTCGTGAACATGCATTCCCTCTGCACCACTCAAATTGCTCTCTTTCTCATCCCCAAATTTTGCTAGCCATCCCAGACGGTTAGTGAAGTGTACCCAATATTTTAGACATCATCCTTGAATATTTCCTTAATTTTTTTCTCAATATATTACACGTTATCTCCAAATAATCCCCAAATTAAAGACGCATAATGAAGAATGCCCAATATATTACACATCATGCCAAATATTTTCTTCATATTTTGTGTTATCTTCATTTGCTTACCAATATAATACACTTTTTTTTTTTCCAAAAATGGTCCTTAAGCATCAGGGAGAGTCAAGGAATCCCAACTAGGTTGACACCCCTTGGCCCTCGGCATCATCATGTGCTCAAGGCCCTACATATTATTAAATGAAGAAAAATGAATACAATAGGAAAAGACAAAGAAAACTGGTGTAGGTGACTTATAAATGTCACTATCCAGGTAGTAGAACAAAGCCAAACTATGCTTTAAATCTATAATAAGGAAGATTATACATATCTCTACATAGAAATGAGGAAAGCTCTTGTGGTGCAGTCCACCACCACTAGAAGCCAGAATAATAAATCCCGAGATTTGCACATTTGTCCGCAACGCAATTGCCTTCTCTAAAGATATGAGAACATTGAAAGTCCATAGATTTCAAGTAAACTTGACAATTAAGCCATTGGGTTCGTAAGCTCCAAGGAGGAATATAGGATGGATTTTGAAGACAATGAACAACTGTTGCAGAGTCTGATTCCAACCAAAGTTTATGCCAACCATTACGCCATGCATACTCAATGCCAATCAAAGCAGCTAGAAGCTCTGCATAAAATGCTGTTTGGACCCCCAAATTAGAAGTAAAACCACCTTTAACAAATCCACGACAAGAACGAAAGATTCCTGCGGCTACTGCAGGACCCGGATTACCTTGCGCCAACCCATCAGTATTGAGTTTAATCCAAGTTGGGGGAGGAGCAACATTGGGTAAATAACAGATTTAATCAACTCTACCCTTCCTGCAAGAGATAGTGCTTTCCCATTCCAATTCATCAATTTATTTTTTGCCTTATCAGCAATAATCTGAAGATGATTCCTCTTTGGCTTGCCTTTAAAGAGTGGAACACCCAAATAAATGAAAGGAATAGAGCCTTCAGGGATATTTAAAATAGAGTGAATGACTGGCTTTCTATGAAGAGCCCCCTTACCATAGAAAATTCTGCTCTTATTTATGTTAACAATCTGCCCAGAACTCAGCCCATAATGCTTAAGAAAATTCATAAGAGAGTGTAATGAGGAAGAATTACCCTTACAAAAGATAAAAATATCATCCGCATATAGCATATGGGTAGGGGCCATAATACCCCTAGGAAACGCAATAGGAAACACTTTGTTGTTAGAAACAAGCTAGGTGATGCCTCTACTTAAGACCTCTTCAGCAAGACAAAAAAGTAACGGGGAAAGAGGGTCTCCTTGTCTAACACCTCTGCTGCAACCAAAGTGCCCAAATGGAGAGCCATTTATTAAAATAGATATCTTAGCAGAATGCAAAATGGAAGAAATCCAAGCAGTAAATTTATCATTAAATCCAAATTTAGATAGAACTTGGAGAAGAAAAGACCAGCTCAGAGTATCAAAAGTTTTGGCTATATCAAGTTTTAACCCAACATTCCCACCATAACTCTTGTGATCCAAAAGGTTAAGACATTCAGATGCAAGACCAATATTCTCAGTTATTTTCCTCCCCTTAATAAAAGCAGTTTGGTTTGGAGAAATAATCCAATGGGCAATAGGAGCCAGCCGATCAGCAAGTATCTTGGGAATAATCTTGAAAATAAAATTAGCCATAACGATTGGCCTGAATTGTCCAAGAGAGTCTGCATTTGGAACTTTTGGTATCAACACCATAAAACTGGAATTAAAATTAGGAATAAAGAAACCCTTCTCAAAGAATATAGTCACTGCTTTAATAACATCAGAAGATACTATCTCCCAACAGGTTTGAAAGAAAAAACCATTGAATCCATCAGGCCCCGGAGAGCTGTGGGGGTCCATACTAAAGATAGCCGCTCTTATCTCCTCAGCAGAAGGAACACTAGTGAGAAGAATATTCTCCTCCTCAGTCACCATTTGGGGGATTATAGAATCCACTAAGTCAGAGTGTAAAGTAGGACTGGAAGCAGAATAGAGTGTGGTATAATAATCTACAATATGTTGCTTGATATGGATGGGATCACTAATTAAACCCTGATCTCCCTTAAGAACATGAATCTTACCCTGTACAGCTCTTATCTTTGTCACCTTATGAAAATAAGCTGAATTCCTATCACCCTCGGAGAGCCACCTCATTCTAGACTTGTCTTTCCAAAACCTTTCTTGAATGCGAAGAGACTCCAATAAAGCCTGCTTACAAGTTGCTTCTTGTTGAAGAAGGGAGTGTTGGGGTCCCACACGCTCAATCTGATCTTGAACTGCAGCTAAAGCATTTTGATCATCTTGAACCCTGTTGTCAATGTGGCCAAAAACCTCTTTATTCCATGCTTTCAAACACAATTTCAACCGTTTTAACTTTTCTCTTAAAATGAACATAGGACATCCATAGGCAATGGTGGATTTCCAACAATCTGACACAATTTTCATAAAAGAAGAGTGATAAGTCCATGCATCAATAAATCGGAAGGGTCTTGGGCCTGAGAAAGAGTTATGAGTAGCCACCAACAATAAAGGATGATGGTTAGAATTAACTTGGGGAAGAGTTATACAGTAAGAATTATTCCATGCATCGATCCAGTGAGAATTAATTAAGGATCTATCCAAACGCATTTCAACTGTAGACAAAAGTCCTCTTGTCCATGTATAAAATGCTCCCCTGGTATCCACGTGAGTAAAACCACAGTAATCAGACATAGCTTGAAATTCTGCATAAGAGGTTAAGTTAGGTAGCTTACCCCCTCTCTTCTCATGTGCTCCCAAAACACAGTTGAAGTCTCCAATAGATAGCCAAGGAACATCAGTCAAATTTGAAATAGAACATAATTCCTCCCATAAGTCTCCCAATATAATACACTTCATCCATCGTCCCCAATTGTTAAAGAAGGATGGTAAAGCATGCCCAATATGTTACACATCATCCCCATTTGTAAAGTTAAAGTTATGGAGCACTTTTTTTTTTTTTAACTAATAATAATAATTTTGGAAGTGGGTGTCTGTGAGATGTTTGATAAAGTTCTATTACTAGCTTACTGCTGATTGGCCTAGATTTGAGGTTGTAGATGTGAATCTGATATCATTAAGAATTTTTTTTTAGTACTATGTTAAGCATTGAAGATTGGTGTGTGTGGACCCTGGAAAAGTGGCCCACGAGGGATTGGAAAAAGGAAAGGAGTCGCCACCTTATTTTTTAAAGGAAACAAGGAAAACCCTAAAAAACGGTTTTGTTTTAGGAAAACAAAAGATTGACTCCATATTAAAAAAATGGTAAAGCAAATGATCTTTTTGGAAACCAGAGAAATCGGGGATTCGGAGGCTAAGTTACGATATGGGAAGGTTCTAGGCAAAGCCTATAGGCACCCATATCGCCCTAAACGGTCTCTTAATTTAATTGGGCTAAATCAAAGTCTTAATCACACACAAATCAGTAGCTATCATCACAAGACAGCATGCATATCATTCATTCATTCATCAAATAAAAAAAAACAGAAAAAGAGAAAGAGGAGGAAGAAAACCTAGGATACTTAGTATCCTAGGGCGGACTTGAACCTCACGAAGAGCGCCTACGTACCATGTATGGAAATACATGGATCAAAGTCCACGTAGTTCGAAAGGGAATAGGGTTATAACCTAATAGAGGCCTATGGTAAACCCTAAGTTTCCTTTCATGAGAAACAAGGTAAATTTCCAAAATAAATGATTCTCAAAAGATTTTTAGTAAATATGGAATTTGATAAAGATGGAAACTTTGATTTAAAAGGTATTTTTTATTGAAAGGAAACTATAAGGATTGCCATGTTCCCCTATTAGGAAATAACCCTAGGGGGGAGAAAGGGAAAGTTTCAAGGAAAGGAAAGAAGGGTGAATTGGGGCACCCTCATACCCTACTTACCTTAAGCAAAAGCAACCTGTCAAAGTAACCACCCTATTGCATAGGGTAATTACCTTATTTGCAAGATTTCATCTTGCAATAGCCAAAATAACCACCCCACATTGGTGGGGTAGTTGCACCTGTTGTACCTGTCAAAGCACCTACAATTTCCATGCAAAACATACCAAAATACCAACCAACCAAACTAGGTTCCAAATCAAGCCATTATCATGCTTAAACATAAGCTAATACATGCTCAAAACTCATCATTAAAAGCATTAAACAGATCTGGACAGAATTGAATTAAGGCTTAAAATCAACCACAAGTCATGCAAACAACATGAATCATAAGTTAACTAAAACCCTAACTCAACCCTACATGCAATGACATGCAAAAAACCCTAAAATCAATAATGTGAATGCTAGAAATATCATAGTTACCTAATATGGAACACATATGCAGCAACTATGAAGAAAAAACAGAGAAAATCCCTAAGCTATCATGCCATATGCAACTAAACCAACACAGGGATGATAAAAACCCTAGAATCACACTAGTGCATGAAATCCCATGAAATAACCCTAAATCATGCAAAACAGGATATGAACAGCATTCTAACCATGCATATTAATCAATAGAATGATCCACACATGATAAAGACATAGACTTTCACATGAAGTAAAGCTATTCTAAGCATAAATTCAATTTCAGCACTAAGGAAACCCTAGAATCCCAAACACACAGTAAATCACATGGAATAGCATCCTAGCATACTAAACAGCCCATAAATATCATCCTAAACATGCATACTAGCTAATAGAAACAATAAAACATGATAAAAACATAAGCTTTAATATGCCAAGGAGTTATTTTATGCAGAAAACCAATTTCAGCACTAAGGAAACCCTAAAGTCCCAAACATGCAGTAAATCACATGGAATAACATCCTAACATACTAAACAGCCCATGAATATCATCCTAAACATGCATACTAGCTGATAGAAGCAACAAGACATGATAAAGACACAAACTTGAACATGAAATAATGACTATTCAATGCAAAACCCTAGAAAAGACTCTAAAAACCCTAAGAACACAAACACTCATAAAACCACATAGAATGACATTACATCATGCAAAACCAGCCATAAACAATATCCTAATCATGCATTCTAAGCATTAGAAGCATCAACACATGATAAAACATAAGCTTTAAACATGAAATAATGCAAAGCTATGCAGAAAACCCTAATTTGAATGAAAGAGAGAAAGGGGGAGAGGTATACCTATGGTGACTGCTGTAGAGAGTCCTTCTCCTCTTATGTACTGCTGGAAACACTCTCCTTCAAGCCTTCAAGCAATGCTCCAGCCCTCCTTCAAGCCTTCTCTCTCACTCTCTCACTCAAAATTTAGGTTAAACTACCCTAAGGATGGCTGCCATAGCCTTTAAGTCTCACACATGCCTCATACTTCAGAAATTCCCCCCCTATTGCTGAAGTATAAAGGGGTATTTATAGGGATTGAGGTAAAACCCTCAATGGTTGGGATTAAAACCCTAGGGATTGATCCAAGGGCTCTTAGAGGTTCCCTTGGGGCTCAAGTAGGTCAAATAGGGCTGAAATTAGGGTTAAATGGCGGCTGGAGGCGAGCAAATCCGAGGAAATAGGGAGGGAGCCGCGTCAAAGCTCAAAAAAGGAAAGAGGCTCGAGTGACCACCTGGGGCTGGGCGGCTAGCCGCCTGGGCCCAGGCAGCTAGCCGCCCAGGCCTGGGTGGTCACCCAAGGCCCTGTCAGCTTATGCCCATTTTTGACCCTTTTAGCTTCCAAATGTGTTTCAGGGCTCAAATCAACTCCAATTTTGACGAAACAAAAGCCAAAGTGACCGTGTTTCGAAAGGGAATGTAATTTGAGTCACTTAAGGGCAAGAAACCCTAGCCATGGCTGCATGGTTGGGTCCTACAAAGGTGGTTAACCGCTATGCCTCACCATCGCTTAGCTTAGGTATGCACATAGGGTCGCACCGAATGCTTTCTAATTCGAAATTCAACCTCCCTAAACACATTTAGGGATGAAATTAAGACCAATCAAGGTCAAATGAGTAGTCATAGAGTGAAAATCATGAACTAATTAGGGCTAACCCGAAGTAGGTCTCTTAGCCAACCTAAGCCTTGTTGAGCCATTCTGATCCCGACCCTTCAATTCATCGAATTGAACCCACAAATACCTCAAATACAACCATATGAACTCCAATTGGCAACTTAGAGATCACTTCAAGGTCAAATGGAAAGTTTGTGACCAAAAGGACGATTATGCCCCTCAAGTCACAAAAGTTCCTATTAGCCCTCAAGATCAACTCCAAATCGAACCAAAATTCATACACATCATCCTCAGGACCCTAGAAACTCAATGCAAAAGACTAGACTAAAAAGGAAACAAAAAGACACATGCAATGACGAACCCTAGCTAAGGTGGCAAAAATGGGGTGTGACAGTGTGCAAGGCTAATCTGTTCATGCTCTTTCTGCTCTTCTAGCTACGTGATTAGTTAGTTCATCTGCTATTAGTTGTTACTTGTTTTTTATGCTTTAAATGGTTTTTTCAGGGTGTTGTTTCATATTTTTTATTGCTGGAGTTCTGTCTTCGTAGTCTCTATATCTTTTGGTTATATAGAGTTAGGGAGACTTTGTTTGGGTGTTTTTGGGTCATCTAGAAGGATATATCTAGGGTTGCTACTGTATTAATTCTCTGTATAATAAATGAATTTATCTTTGCCTACCAAAAGAAATATATATTTTTCAGATTCATTCTTGTTCTTTGCAGATAAAATACCTAAAAGATTTTGTATTTTTCTCTTTGTAATGGTCTTCACTTGGAATGAGTAACTGTAAAAGATATGGAATTTCATTTCAATTGTTATGATATAGATTTAGTTATCTCCTAGAGGTTGCTTCTTTCTTACTAAAATATTGTATGAGATATGGGAAAGTGGGCTTTTGACATTTTATCTTTTATTTTTAATTCATCCTTTTGAATTGGAAATTGAGTATGACAACAAGCTTGGTGAAATATTGTTCAAAGGCCGTTGGTGGTTGTTATATTGAAGACTTAAATTCAAGAGTCTTTATATTAGGCTAAGAATTTTCTTCACCCCATGTTCTCGAATTTTTTTTTTTTTTGGGAGTAGTCATGCCCCCTCAAAAGATCATCCTAGATAAGTATGAGCTCATCAAGTTTGAAAGTACCAAACATATTCAACACAAATTTTTGTGGGCAATTAGCTTATCCACTATTTGGTTGATGATACATAAACAACCAAAACAAAAAAACAAAAAAACAAAAAACAAAAACAAAAACAAAAACAAAAAAAAAAAAAAAAAAGGAAAAGAGAGGAAAAATTGTCAATTGTCAGCGACATCTGTTTCCAAAAGAATTTGAAAGTTTTAGTTGATGAAGCAATGCTTCGAAATAGTGGTATTTGGTTAAGTTGAGTGGAATTCTTTTGTTTCATTGGATCAGAAATATTGAAAAATTGACCACAGTTAATATTAGATTAACAAGTTAAATTTCTATCTTTTCCTTTCTTTTCTCAACAACTTGGGGTTCTCATTTCAATAGACTCCCAATTTCTAGGGTTGGTTTGATTTAGTTCTAGAATGCCTCTTTTTCTTTAAGAGAAAAAATAAATAAATGAAACAACTGAATTTATAGCAGTAGGTAGAATCTTATGTTACACATCTTGGAATTGGTTGAGTACCTGATCATGATAGCTATTAAAAGGACGGTTAATGTTTTTGCATCACGTGGCATGGTGGTGATACTTCTTGCACATTGGCTGAATCATTTCTCTTTCTTTGAATGGAAGTTAAGTGTTGGCCTTTGCACTATGCAATTTTGTTTTATTTCTGTTAATTGTACATAATTTTTTTGGGTTTGTCATTCCCCGAGCTAAATTGGGTGTTATCTACTTAAACTCTTTGGGATTTGCAGGATCCAATTTGAATGGCCTTTCTGGAAGGCAGTCTGGCACAACTCCTAAGTACTCCTATTCTGATGCTAACAAGAACATGGCCGTAATTTGGGAGGAAAAGACGCCATAGGATTGCTTGCTTAATCCCAAGAAGGTAATTGTTTTAGTTCATCTCTTGAAATATTTTTATTGTCACATGCTTATCATTTGTCCCCCCCCCCCCCCCAAAAAAAAAAAAAAAAAAAAGAAGTTATGGATGCTGGGTCAAATGCCCAACCTCTTATATGAACACTTTAGTAATAATTTGTAATTATATTTAAACATTTACATTTTTGTTGTTCCCTTGGATAAAGTCAGTGGGATGGGAGCACATGATGTATAAATTTAGGTCACTGAGACTGTCTATGTTGAAATTGTCTATCCATTTGATTTGAACTACTATTTTCTTGTGAAGTGAGCTTAGAAGACTAGGGGATTCCAATTGTTGGAAGGAGCCTATGTGGATGTGAAAGATCTGCTTACATCATTTCATAATGGCATTGAGGGAAGCCCGGCAAATTTGCTTATGGATCTCGAATTGGGGTTGATTGTTTTTTGCTTTATCTTTTTGTGCATATATTTTATTACCTTAAATTTTTTTTTTTTTTAATATCACCTTAAATTTGCTTATGCACATATATTGTAATTATTATTACGATTATTTTGAGGGTTTTGGTTATCTTGGCATTATACGCATTTTTATCAATGTAGATCCTATATCTTTACATGAACTGGCAAGACAGTCATTAGAAGTGACTATATTAAAGTGAGGATGTTGCATGTTCCACTATTATAGGTGTTTAGCTATTTCTTAGTAGGACTTACATTTGTATGTCTTTGAATGGATGAGCATAAAACTGCTATTAATTAAACTTGTGTTTAACTGATGGGTTTGATATGCTTCCTTCTCTGCTAGACACTGGCAGTTCCTGCATGATACATCAATGCATGAGTGATTCATGATCACCCCCTCTGAGTTGAAATTACTTAATAGTACCACATTGCTGTGGAATTTAGCTTTTATTTGGATTCCATCAGTCCTTGAGGTCTTCTTTTTCTGCTTGCCCTATAAACCCTTTTTTTTTCTCTCTCTCTTTTTTGGACAGGGCTTGCCCTATGAAGTAATGGGAGGATACTATGCCTGATTGACTGTTATGTACTTCTATAGATTTCCACCTTATAGCAGAAGTGATTAGGGCCCTTTATTCTTTGCCATTGTGTATGGTTTACGTGGCTAGCCAGGAATGAGTTAGTCTTCAAAGGTAATAGATTGCACTGGTCTGAAGTGGCTTGCCTCCCCATTTCTAGAACTGGTATTTGGGTGGAAGGCCCTCAGGTCTGAGCTTGGCTTCTCAATTGATGTCTTCCTTAGAGGTATTGATGGAGTTAGATCATTTCGCAACAGAAATCTAAAAGTCAGGTAGCGCAAGCTTCAGCAGGGCTCTTCCCCTAGCTTCCTAAAATTCAATGTAGATGGCTCAGCTAGAGGTAAACCAGGGCCAGGTGGTATTGGTAGCGTTCTTAGGATGAGAATGGAGTTGCGTTGTGCTTCTTCTCTTGTCCTACCGGTGTTAGTGATTCTAATTTGGCAGGGCTTCTTGCTGTTAGGGAGGCATTAAGAATTTTTTGCTCTTCCTATTGGGTTGGGATTAGGAACCATATCATCGAATCTGACTCTGCAGTGATTGTTTCTTGGCTCAATGGGATCTCTAGAATAAGGAAGTGCAATTTCAATCTGAAAGAGATTTACTCCCTCATTGGGCATCTTCGAACAGCCACGGTAAAACATGAACCGAGGAAGGTTAGTAACTTGGTTGATTGGCTAACAAAAGATGGCATAGGCAAGCTAGTTCCTTTTGTGGTTTGGCTGTAATCAATTGGGTGTTGTTGCTGTATGCAATGCTCCATATTCCGTTGCCCGGTGTCGCAGTTGTGCTTGGCTTGTAGTCAAGTATCCTTTTTGTGCTTTGTTTTTCTTTCTAAGCGGGTGTTTTTCATTTGTTTTCTTATATTGGTGTCTTTGCCTCAGTTTGGTTTGTGGTTTTTTTGGTTCTTGTTGTGTGATCTTTCTCTGGTGTTCTTGCAAGAGTTGTCTTTCCCTTGCTTCTTGTGTATCCCCCAAGTTTCTTAATTACATTTTTTGGTTTGCTCATTCAAAAAAAAAAAAAAAAAAAAAAAAAGAGAGAAGTGATTAGCTTATTTTTGGTTTCTTAGTGACATAAGCATTTATTTGGCTCATTTAGCTCATTTTTGAAAATTTATGGGGTTAGTTGGTTGTCATTGTCAGATTTAGTGTTGTCCAAATCCAATATTTTTTATAACATAAGCTTCATCAGTTGGAGCTATTTTAGTGCATTTTTTTGACAACATAAGCTTTAGTGTTGTCCTTTCTTTTTTTTTTTCTTTTTTTTCCTTTTGTTTTTTTAAACAATTTCTGCTATTTCAGTGCAATTTGATGTTATCATTTTGTTTTTAATTGATTCATCTACTTTTCTTTCTTCAGACAAGTAACCAAGACGAGTTCCTCAGTCTTCAGCAGTAAGGTAAGTTGCCTTTGCCTTTTCTTTAGTGCTGTAGTTGTACATATAAGAAATTATAATTTTAGTTTTAAGTTTTTTTTTTTTTTTGGTAAGACAAACTAATCGACTTAATTTCAGGACTAAGAGGCTCATAATAGGCTCAATGCACTGTCATTCCACATTGGAGAATATTACTGGGTAGAAAAATATGAAGAAGATCAATGAGATATACCAATATAAGGTGGAGGAATACTCCACAAATGCCACCTATAAGTTCAATTTCTATCCTAAAGAAATTCCTGTTTGGCTAATGGATTGGGTTCTAGAGGAAGGCAGGTATCTGATTGGCAATCTGCAGCCTGCTCACGTGGATTTCTGGTTCTTCACCTTTGGAAATCTTTGGTCCATTATTTTATCTTTAGGTACTCTAAAAAAAAAAGGGTAAAGAAATGAGGTTGTTTTGAATTTGTTAGAAACTAAATGGGATGACATTATGGGGCATATATACGCCTTCTAAGATATGTTATTCTGCTTTGCAGAACAAAGAATGGCGTATAATCACTGGTTGTGACCCAAACAATGCATGATTTCTCTGTAGAAATTCTCTCTCTCTCTCTGTCTCTCTCTCTCTCTCTCTCGATTATATATATGTATATCTATATCATAATTATTAGCTACATAGAAGCAGTGGTTTGAGATGGAGGAAATTCATAGGCTTAACATTGTTTTCCCCAAACTACGTATCTATTTATTCAATCTTTTCCTACCATTCTATATCATGATTAATGTTGTCATGCCCTTAAATCCTAATATTACTTGTTCAATGTATCAGAAAGTTTGTTCTAATTTTAGCCTTTTTAACACTTGATCATAGGATATCATTAATTGGCAAGGCTTAGGCCTCATGCTTGCTTTGAACATTAGTTCAATCATGTTCATTATTCCAATGGAAGTAGATTCAAACAACGCCGTTACAACTCTTGCTGCTGGACAAGGTGTTGGGGAATATCCCTTGAGCTTCTACCTAACTTGAAATTGTCCAACCAAATAATATATCTATATAAACTAAATAGAAACTAAAACTTTCAATGATAAAAAAGAAATAGGTGTTTGCCAGTAACTTTGGTTTGATTTATTGGAGTTTCTAGTCAGACAGATTATAGATTGACATTCTTTAAACATGGTCTTGGGCATTTGCAACAATGCCTGTGGTCGATCAGGACTCAACCTATGCATTAATTTCCACCACAAGTTGTGTTGTTGTCATGCCTTAAACCTAACCCATCGCCACCCATAGACAAATTACGACATTGACTCTTTGTACAATCTACCTAGGTCGGCATAGCAACCTTAAAATCTTCAATATGTCCTCACTAATGCATATTTTAAGCTATCTTCAAGGTGTATAATTGTTTAGTCCTTTATTTTTATTTATTTTTTTGGGAAGGGGAGGGTCATGGATTACCGATAGGCCAAACTTACCAATTGTGACACTTTGTAACCATGTTAAATCTCAACACCCACACCAATGCAATATTGATTAAATGCAGTTGGACATCCCTCTTTCTTGGCCTGCAAATCAGCAAAATGCAATATAAATCTGCATTTGTTGTAGAAAGAATGTTATGTTATGAAGAAGTATGTCGATCACATCCATCTCTTCATTAGTTCATTTGGAACTAGCGGTATCCTCAATCTTTATCATCTCAGATGGTGTCAGCAAGCTTGGTCTGAATAAATCACTGGAGACCATTTCTTTATACTTTTTCTATCTTTCAACTTCATTAATTTGCTTAATATGCGCAGATCAAAAAATCAATGATCATCAGATAGTATTATACTTCAAGCTTTGTAGATTATATAGATTCTATATATGAGAGCGAGAGAGAGAGAGAGAGAGAGAGAGAGAGGTGCAGACAATTGACCATCTTTATGTAAATGTGGTTAGCTAAAAGCTATTTGGTTTTGCTCTTAGGAAGAACTTCGAGTTATTCTGGACAAAGTATTCCCCTTCAATGCTTTGTGCCTTCTAAAAAAAGGTTGGCAATTTGAACTTGTAATTGCATAGTAAAATCACCCTCTTTTCTTCTCAAAAACTGCGTAACCCAAGGTCAGAAGATAGCAACAAAAACCTTGGGCGTTTCACGTGTGGTGCACTTCAAGCACAGATATTGCTTCCAAAAATTTTGGCCTCCTTTGCTTAGCATTTTAAGAGTGTCTTACCTCTGGAAAGCCAAAAAAGAAAAAAGTTGAATTGGTTTTAGCTCTTAAAAGCAGGATAAGCACTTCCTAATATGAATCAAACAACATCCTCCATTTTTGGGGGAATTTTAGATTGGTTGCGTTATGGGAAAATAACTATAGTTTAATACAAATTACTACTAACGTTTTAGTAAATGACTACTAACTTAACTAAAAATTACTACTAAGTGTAATTATTTACCTGTAGCTTGACCAATCTGTAATTCCTCCATTTTTTTTTTCTATGCAAATAAAATGTTACATTAATAAAAAGATAAAAGAAAAATTATATTTGGGAAAAATACTATCATAAAAATCTTCCTAGATCAAAGCTTCCTAAGAAACCTATTTACCCAAATATTATTAACATCATAATAATTTATCTAAGATTAGCCACACAATATGCAACCATCTAGGGATGGCAACGGGGTAGGTTTGGGATGGGACTCATTTATCCCAATACCATCCCATGAAAGATAATCTCTTCCCAAACCGCATGTCAGGAGAGGACGAAGCAGGGCCAAAAAAATATGTAAGTCAGGTTAGGTCTTGTTGGACCATTTTTATTGATGGAAAACAAATTCTATTTAAAAGAAGGGGAAAAAATCAATCCTAAATCACACATTCCACTAACATATTCTTGCATATTTATGGTTTTGGTAAACCAAATATTAAAGAATTTAAACATAAAAATTAAATCATGAAGAAGAACTGAAAAAGTAACTAATGGTAAATGTTTAATTTAAGAAAATATGAAAGATATAAGAGACTAATATTTACATATATTCGGGTGGGGCGATCTTAAACCACATTCCAACCCGAATCCGACACGAGATTTTTACTTTCTCCTTGACCCTGTCCCTACTCTATTTATTACTTCAAAATTTTGGAAAGATTGGGCCGGATTTTTTTATTAGATAATTTTGAACTCGTATTCCTCGGCTTCATAATGGCCACAAGCTACTACCGAGCTAAGATAATTACTAATGAAAGATTGAGATGGTTTTGGTCTACCAAAAGAAAAATAAAAAATAAAAATGGAGAAGCTAGATTTAAAATTGCAAGCAAAATTACCAGGGCTTCTTGATTATAGATCTCTTCCAAGTTCTTTCAATGATTGTGGAAGCAATCAAATACTCCTATATAATAATATTATTGTACTTAGGATCTTTAAAATAATAACAATACCTAACAAGTTCACCCACTTGCCCGCCGTTGTCGCAATAGCAAATTACAATAAAGAGAAATTTTTATGTATTTTGAACTCAAAATATTGCGAAATTCTTGTCAACCAGTGGATGAGACATATTATTTATCCGATATGGTTTTAGCATATGGTTTTAGCAACGTCGTGATTGTGCCACCAAAATAATAAAATAAAAAAGGTCTCTTATTTTATGCATAAATATTATCTAAGAGCCTCTGCCTAATCATAATCCAAACTCTAAAGCTACATTTGGTATATGGAAATGAAAGAAGGAATGAATGAATGGAATCTTCATTTCATTGATCAAAAAAGTGGACTGTTTGGTTAGTTAGAAAGGAATCCCTATTCCTCATTATTCCTTCCTTTGTATGGAAATTTCTTTTGTATGGAAATTTCAGCCATAATGATTTTTTATTATTTGCGACTAATTATATATATCTCTGAAAATTTGGACAAATTTGACCACATTAATTGAGACTAAATTTTCCTGGCAGAGGCAAGAGGCCGCCTCAATTTTCTTTGTGCTCGAAAATGCCTTTTTTTTTTAAAAAAAAAAAAATTCATTCCAAAACCGGGACAACTAGACAAGTTGGCTAATTTTGGAGTTCGAATGTGTCCCGAAAGCAAACCTTTTTTTTTTTTTTTTTTTTGGGTGGGGGGGGGGGGGGGAGAGGGGTTGGGAGGAAGGATTCCAGCCTTTTTTATATTTAATATAAATAATAAATACATCTGAAAATTCTGGCAAAATTTAGGAAATTCAGAGCAAAAAATTAAAATGTTCTCTATGACCATGGTTTGAAGTACTCCGTAGGTAATTTAGAAAATGTTATAGATCGTAGTCTAGTCCATTTGAATATATCCAGATATATATATATATATATATATACATTATTTGTATAAGATGATGATTAGGTAAGTACATGCTGATATAACTTACATCAATACTCGTATAAGGGGTTGTGTCTCATGCATTAGTGGGCTAGCTATGGGCTACATTGGGCAATGCACAAGCAAAACCTTAATGTATAGTGCTGATAGAACTTATATCAACACGAACTGACTTGATCAGGACTGTATTTGTACATATATATGTGTACATGTTTGTGTATATATATGCATAGATTATATTATATAGAAATAATATATAGTATAATATATATGTATCTAGCTTAGATTTTTTTTTTCTTTTTTGTCAAGCAACGAGTTGTTCGAACTATCAGATTCCGACTAATCCCCGCTCTCCACGCGGGGCCACCGTCCCATGAGGTCATTTAACGTCCAGGCTAATAGCCCTAGTGGCTAGCCAAGAGAGATTAGCTGGTTTCAAACCCAAGATGTCTAAGTTTACAGCTCACCCCATTGCCACCAAGCCAACGTACTCTCATTAATTGTATATAGGTCAGATTAAGGGACTTAATTTTTACATTTTTTTATTTACACCTCAATTCTTAAATCCTTAGATTCATAAGATTTAAAAGTAATCTAAAAAGTTGATATAGCCAAGCTCCATACACCATTTGACAAGTCGCGCATTTTTCTTAAACTATTGGATTCATAATGGTCAACAGTAATTCAAAAATCTGACATGGTCCAGCTCTAGTTACTCACTAGTTGACAAATGAAGTAGTGTCAAAAATTAAACACACAAATTATATCTTTTAATCCTGATCTTGATCTTATTGGTATATATGTGGGTAATAAGGAGTTAAATAAATATTACTTCATAATCTTGTCAACACAATACGATTATATAAACAAGTTCGTTCCTTTTATTTGTAGTATTCCTTGATCATACCAATCTTTGCCATCCCTACATCTTGATATTATTATTATTATTTATCATTATCATTATTTTTAGTTTTATTCTTATTTTTATTTTATACATTTGGTATTAAAACCTTAAACCTGCGACCTCTACTTTACAGAGAGAAGAGGTACTATTATTGTGGAAGACCTACTCCCTTTGAAGAGAGAAGAGGAGCTATTAGGCCATCATGCACCATGGCTAGAGAAATCAACAATTTTTTCAAAAATAAAAAAAATTAGAAAAATTAAAAAAAAAAAAATTCTTACGCCTTATAGTAGAATCTTACGCCTTATACCAGCACACGTTCTGAATATGTATGGGGCTATGGGTGGCTGAATAGTCACCCGTTTCCGATACCTTTCTCTTACAAGAGGTGGACAAATGCAATTAAACCACAAACGTGTTGGAACGAAGTCATACACATTTTCAACGTTTTCTGTGTGAACTCTTGAGCTGCCAATGACTTTATAGTCTAATGGCATGTCATATCTCAAGAAGGGTGTAGGATTTGCAAATATTTTGGTTTTAACTCTACTTGAGTGCGTGTGTGGGTGTGTTTTCTTATCGTTTGAGAAAAGAAAAGAAAAGAAAGAAAGAAAGAAACACAAACTTGCTGAGCTACTGATTTGTCACACTTCTACAAAATGAATAATATAAATCAGTCACACCATAAGATTGCGTATTTCCCTCTTAGTAAACGATTGCTTATTTTCCCTTTTGGTAAACCCCAAAAAATCAGGGTACGTGACCCACCTGTCCTACTCAAAGGATTTATTGCCAAAACCTTTTTCATGCCTATTTTGGTAACATCACCTCCCCCTAGTAATAAAAGTAACCGACTATTGTTGGTAGCCACATAACAAACCGACTACTATTACCTCAAAGATACACACAAGCTGGGACGGTTTTGAGCCTAGGCGACCAAGGCGACAGTCACCTACGGCCCCATATTTTGAGCCAAAATAAGGGCCCCATTCTTGGACCAACCCTTGTAGTTTGCCTAAAAATATATATATCTTTTTCAAAGAGGGCGGCTATTGCAACCTCTTAATGAAAGTTGGTCGCATAATCCACTAAGATACATCATTTTGAACAACTTTGAAGAAAAGTTTTTTTTTGCTAAAATCTTTTGTTTAACGGAATTTTTTGAACATTTATTGTTTCTGTTTCATTTTTGGTCAAAAAGTCCACTTAAACGAAAGATTTTAAGAAAACGTTTTCTACAAAGTTGTTCAAAATGATGTTTCCTAGTGGACGATGTGACCATTTTTCATAAAACCTTTTGTATTTTTCTTAAATCTTAATAAATTAAAATTAGTGGGATGTGCAAATAAAATTAAAGGGTTGCAATAATCGCTATTGTTTTCCAAAATACCCTGACTGTTGAGGGCCTCAAACAAAATTCAAAGGCTTTATCCTAAGTTCTACAATTTATAACCCACAGTCCAATTCAATCAAGTACTCAACTCAAGCCCAAAATAAATAAAAACAAACAAACAAAAAGATTGCAAGAAGAGTAATGTTTAAATGACGCTTTGTTGTAATTGATTCATTTGTTTTTTTTTTTTTTTTTTTTTCAGTATTATAGCTTTAGATTTTATTTGGTATTTTTTTTTCTTTTTCTTTCTTTTTTTGTTCTAAAAGTGAATTTTGCTCAATTATAAGGCAAGAAGTATGCATTATATCTGTTCAAGTTTTATTAATGATCTCTTGTCATCTTACTCTATAAAAGCAAATTTTAGTAATTTTATTTGCAAACAAACTTTATGTTGGTAGTTCGTACTAAGAAAAAAAAAAAGGGTAAATTGCAGATAACCCTCCTGAAGTCTGGGGTCATCAGATAACTCCCTTATGTTTTAATTTTGTCAATGTACCTCCTTTATGTTTTAATTTTTGTCAATGTGCCCCAGTATCACTTGTCGTTGATGAAATTTGACAAAAATTAGTCACATGACTATGCATGTGATACCATTAACGGACCCATGTTACCCAAAATCACCAAAAGCCTCGCCGGTGTCGACGATTGGTTTTGTCTTCCAACTGAATTAGGAGGCACATTAACAAAATTAAAACATAAGGGGGTTATCTGTTGACCCCCATACTTTAGAGGGATTTTTTGCAATTTACTCAAAAAAAAATTGGATACTTAAGAACTTTTTTTGTTTTTGGAATATGCATAGAGAGCCCCATTTTAGGAATTCACCCAGGGCCTCCAAAAACGAAAACTTAGAACCGACCCTGTACACAAGAAGAGGAATTTTCCTTCAGCTACTATTTACATATATCCTATATATATATACACTTGATTTGTCTATAGAAGAAATCAAGGAAATAGCAAGATAGACCTTATATAGCATGATGAGGACGATCACAGCTTCAATCAACCCTAACCGTCAACAACACCCTATTACAAACTCACATATAATCAGGTTGGTCTCTGTTCATACTCTTTCTTTCCATATAGAGAGAGAACTCTATAATGGAAAGTGGATTAAAATATGTGATTTTCTTTCCTGTAATATTGATACTTGTCTGCAACACTTACCTATAAAAGTCTCTCTATACCCTTGACAAATTTGAATGCGAGACGCTCTGTTTTGTTGATAGACCCAGTGTTTTCTTGTTTTCTTCTTTCTTTTTTGTTAGTTTTCAAGATATGTTAGGGTTCTTCGATCATTTGTCCGACAGCAATCTTTAGGTTGTGAACGGTCTTCCAAGATTGCCTGTTTCCCTCTTAATAAACGATTGCTTATTTTCTCTTTTGGTAGACCCCAAAAAATTAGGGTACGTGACTCTCCTGTCCTACTCAAATGATTTATTGCTAAAACCTTTTTCATGCCTATTTTGGTAACATCACCTCCCCCTAGTAATAAAAGTAACCGGCTATTGCCAGTAGTCACATAACAGATCAACTACTGTCGCCTCAAAGATACACACAAGCAGGGCCGGTTTTGAGCCTAGGCGAACAAGGCAACCCAACGGCCCCATATTTTGAGCAAAAAATAAAGGCCCCATTCTTGGACCAACCCTTGTAGCTGGCCTAAAAAAAATATCTTTTTTAAAGAGGGCGGCTATTGCAACCTCTTGATTTTATTTGTACACCTCACTAACTTTAATTTTTTAAGGTTTAAAAAATATATATAAAAAGATTTTATGAAAATTGCTTGCAAAATCTACTAAGAGACATCATTTAGAACAACTTTGAAGAAATTTTTTCTTTTTCCAAAATCTATTGTTTAAGTGGATTTTTTGAACATTTATTGTTTATGTTTCATTTTTGGTCAAAAAGTCCACTTAAATGAGAGATTTTAAGAAAAAAAATTTTACAAAGTTGTTCAAAATGATGTTTCCTAGTGGACGATGCGGACATTTTTCATAAAACCTTTTATATTTTTCTTAAATCTTGATAAATTAAAATTAGTGGGGTCTGCAAATAAAGTTAAAGGGTTGCAATAATCGCTTTCTTTTTCAAAATACCTTGACTGTTGAGGGCCTCAAACAAAATTCAAAGGTTTCATCCTAAGTTCTGCAGTCTATAACGTACAGTCCAATTCAATCAAGTACTCAACTCAAGCCCAAAACAAAAAAAAAACCAAAAAAAACAAAAAAACAAACAAACAAAAAAAAAATGCAAGAAGAGTAATGTTTAAATGACACTTTTTTGTAATTGATTCATTTCTTTTTAGTATCATTGCTTTTTATTATTACAATTTTAGATTTTATTTGGTATTTTTTTTTTCTATTTCTTCCTTTTTTGTTGTAAAAGTGAATTTTGTTCAATTATGAAGCAAGAAGTATGCATCATATCTTTTCAAGTTTTTGTAATGATCTCTTGTCATCTTAATCTATAAAAGCAACTTTTAGTAATTTCATATGCAAACAAACTTTATGTTGGTAGTTGGTACTAAGAAAAAAAATGGGTAAATTGCAGATCACACCCTGAAGTCTGAGGGGGTCAGCAGATAACCCCCTTTACGTTTGAATTTTGTCAATATGCCTCCTTTTTGTTTTAATTTCTGTCAATGTGGCCCACCATCACTCGCTATTGATGAAATTTGACGAAAATTAGTCACGTGACTACGCATGTGATACCATTAATAGATCTATATTACCCAAAATGACCAGAACCCTCACCAGCGTCATGGCCAATTGGGTGGCCATCAACTATTGGTTTTGTCTTCCAACTGAACTAGGGAGCATATTGACAAAATTAAAACATATGGGGGTTATTTGCTGACCCTCCCATACTTTAGGAGGTTTTCTATAATTTACCCAAAAGAAAAATTGGGTACTTAGAAGTTTTTTTGTTTTTGGAATACGTATTGAGAGTCTCATTTTAGGAATTCGCTCAAGGCCCCAAAAACTCAGAATCGGCCCTCCACACAAGAAGAGGAATTTCCTTGCAGTTACTATTTACATATATCCCATATATATATATATATATATGGGTAAAATACATCCATACCCCTTCTATTTACTGACTATTACACTGATCCCCCCTATACTTTCTGAAATTACATTGACCTCTCCTTGTCAGAACGGCTTAACTAACGGAGTAAACAGAATGCTGAAATAACTAAATTGCCCCTTCCTTAAAATAGCGTCATTTCGCTGGGGATGACGTGGGGAGTTGGTCTACAAAGAAAAAGAAAAAAAAAAGGAAAAAAGAAAGAAAGACGAGGGAAGAGGAAGAAAGAAGAAGAACGGGGGTTACCGACGGGAGGGAGTGCGTCGACGATGAGGAAGAAGGAAGAAGAACAGGGGTCGATGGAGCAGCCTCGAACGCTGACCAACTCCATTTTTTCCGGCAAAGAAGCACGATAACCATTTTAGCCTTAGTGAAGCCAAAACGATGGCGTTTGGCATGGTTGGCATCGTGGTGCAGAGGGAGGGTGGGTGGGATGGGGGTTTATTGCCGAAACACCCCATAACCAGATCTGCTCTTAAAAAAAAAAAAAAGAAAAAGAAGCAAACCAAAGAGGAAAAAAATAGAGAAAGGGAGGAAAAGGAAGAAGATGCAGCAATAGGAAAAAACTCCATTTTTTCTAGCGAGCATCAAAGACTTTATTTTTTTCGGCAAGCATTTCTTGTCACTCTCCTTCAACACCAAACCCAAACCCATTTTTTGAGAAAAACCCAAAGCCCGCTGCCACAACTCACCGATCACCATGGCAACTCCTTCTTCCTCTCGTCTCCCCTCTATTTTCATTTTTTTTTCTCTCCAAACCCTTATGCCTCCCCACACTGCCAAAAGTCGGCCGCGAGCTCCTTCTCCTTCTCCCTCTCGTCTCCCCTCTACTTTCATCTCTTTCTTTTTTTCTTTTTTTCTTTTTTTCTTTTCTCTTCAAACCGATTCCATTTTTTTCGGCAGGCATCAAAGACTCCATTTTTTCTGGCAAGCATTTCTTGTCATTCTCCCTCGACACCAAACCCAAACCCATTTTCTGAGAAAAACCCAAAGCCTATTGCTACAGCTCGCCGGTCACCACGACAGCTCCTTCTCCCTCTCATCTCCCCTTTGTTTTGATTTTTTTTTTCTCTCCAAACCCTCGTGCCTCCCCACACTGCCAGAAGCCCGCCGCGAGCTCCTTCTCCCTCTTGTCTCCTTTCTACTTTCAACTTTTTCCTTTTTTTTTTTTTTTTCTCTCCAAATCGACTCCATTTTTTTCGGCAAGCGTCAAAGACTCCATTTTTTCCGACAAGCATTTCTTGTTACTATCCCTCGACACCAAACCCAAACCCATTTTATGAGAAAAACCCAAAGCCCGCCACCACAGCTCACCGATTGCCACGGCAGCTCATTCTCCTTCTCGTCTCCCCTCTGTTTTCATTTTTTTTTCCTCTCCAAACCCTAGTGCCTCCCCACACTACCAGAAACCCGTCGCGAGTTCCTTCTCCCTCTCGTCTCCCCTCTACTTTCATTTCTTTCTTTTTTTTTTTCTTTTTTTTTTCTCTTCAAATTGACTCCATTTTTTTCGGCGAGCGTCAAAGACTCCTTTTTTGGATGAAGCAAATCCATCACCACAGTCCTCATCACCCCCATTCTCACGAAGAAGAAGAACAGAAGAAGCAGCAACAGCACTTGCTCTGCTGCCGCCATCGTAACTCCATTGCTACCATCCGTGTTGGCCACCGTCAACGCAGAGTTTCGTTCATGGCCAAGGCTGCGAGATTGGGTTCTAGGGCTTGAGGGTGAGAGGTTTGGCTTCATTCAAATTTAGGAGAGTAGTCTCCACGCTAAACGTAGCGTTTTGGTTTCAATAAGGGTAAAATGGGTTTTTTAGCCCATTTTTTACATGACGTCAGCAATAGCAGTTAACCCTCTAAACGGCTAGTTAACGGACGGAGGAATATGTATATTATTTTCTAAAGTAGGAGAGGGTAGTGTAATTTCAGAAAGGATAAGGGATGTCAGTGTAATAGTCAGAAAACACAGGGAGTGTAAATGTATTTTACCCTATATATATTCACTTGATACGTCTATAGAAGAAATCAAGAAAATATAGGAAAGTAGACGTTATATAGCATGATGAGGACGATCACGGAGGTCGGTCTCTATTCACTCTCTTTCTTTCCATATAGAGACAGAACTCTATAATGGAAAGTGGATCAAAATCTATGATTTTCTTTCCTATAATATTGATACATGTCTGCAATACTCACCTATAAAAGTCTCTCTATACCCTTGACAAAGTTGAAAGCGAGAGGCTCTGTTTTCTCAACAAAGTTGAAAGCGAGAGGCTCTTGTTTTCTTCTTTCTTTCTCATTAGTTTTCAAGATATGTTAGGGTTCTTCAATCGTTCGTCCCCCTAGTAATAAAAGTAACCGGCTATTGTTGGTAGTCATATAACAAACCGACTACTGTCGCCTCAAAGATACACACAAGCAGGGTCGGTTTTGAGCCTAGGCGACCAAGGCGGTCGCCTAGGGCCCCATATTTTGAGCCAAAAATAAGGGCCCCATTCTTGGACCAACCCTTGTAGTTGGCCTAAAAAAAATATATCTTTTTCAAAGAGGGCGGCTATTGCAACCTCTTAATTTTATTTGTACACCCCACTAATTTTAATTTTTTTAAGGTTTTAAAAAATATATGTAAAAAAGTTTTTGTGAAAATTGCTTGTGTAATCTACTAAGAGACATCAATTTGAACAACTTTGAAGAAATTTTTTCTTTTTCCAAAATCTATTGTTTAAGTGGATTTTTTTGAACATTTATTGTTTCTATTTCATTTTTGGTCAAAAAGTCCACTTAAATGAGAGATTTTATGAAAACTTTTTCTACAAAGTTGTTCAAAATGATGTTTCCTAGTGGACGATGCGAACATTTTTCATAAAACCTTTTATATTTTTCTTAAATCTTAATAAATTAAAATTAGTGAGGTGTGCAAATAAAGTTAAAGGGTTGCAATAACTGCTTTCTTTTTCAAAATACCTTGACTGTTGAGGGCCTCAAAAAAAATTCAAAGGTTTCATCCTAAGTTTTGCAGTCTATAACGCACAGTCCAATTCAATCAAGTACTCAACTCAAGCCCGAAACAAAAACAAAAACAAAAACAAAACAAAAACAAAAAACAAAATAAACAAGCAAACAAAAAAAATGCAAGAAGAGTAACATTTAAATGACACTTTGTTGTAATTGATTCGTTTCTTTTTAGTATTATAGTTTTAGATTTTATTTGGTATTTTTTTCTCTATTTCTTCCTCTTTTTTTTGTTGTAAAAGTGAATTTTGATCAATTATGAAGCAAGAAGCATGCATCATATGTTTTCAAGTTTTTGTAATGATCTCTTGTCATTTTAATCTATAAAAGCAAATTTTAGTAATTTCATATGCAAACAAACTTTATGTTGGTAGTTAGTACTAGGAAAAAAAAAGGGTAAATTGCAGATAACGCTCCTGAAATCTGGGGGGAGGGGGGTCAACAGATAACCCCCCTTATGTTTGAATTTTGTCAATGTGGCTCCTTTATGTTTTAATTTTTGTCAATGTGCCCTACCATCACTCGCTATTGATGAAATTTGATAAAAATTAGTCACGTGACTACGCATGTGATACCATTAATGGATCCATATTGCCCAAAATCACCGGAACCCTCGCTGGCGTTATGGCCAAATGGGTAGTCATCGACGATTGGTTTTGTCTTCCAATTGAACTAGGGGGCACATTGACAGAATTAAAACATATGGGGGGTTATCTATTGACCCTCCCATACTTTAGGAGGTTTTCTATAATTTACCCCAAAAAAAAAATTGGATACTTAGTAGTATTTTTGTTTTTAGAATACGTATAAAGAGTCTCATTTTAGGAATTCGCTCAAGGCCCAAAAACTCAGCCCTCCACACAAGAAGAGGAATTTCCTTACGGTTACTATTTACATATATCCCATATATATATATATATATATATATATATACAGAAATCAAGAAAATATAGGAAAGTAGACGTTATATAGCACGATGAGGACGATCACGGAGGTCGGTCTCTGTTCACTCTCTTTCTTTCCATATAGAGAGAACTCTATAATGGAAAGTGGATCAAAATCTGTGATTTTCTTTCCTGTAATGTTGATACTTGTCTGCAGCACCCACCTATAAAAGTCTCTCTATACCCTTGACAAAGTTGAAAGCGAGAGGCTCTGTTTTCTTTCTTCAGACGAGTAACCAACACAAGTTCCTCAGTCTTCAGCAGTAAGGTAAGTTGCCTTTGCCTTTTCTTTAGTGCTGTAGTTGTACATATAAGAAATTATAATTTTAGTTTTAAGTTTTTTTTTTTTTGGTAAGACAAACTAATCGACTTAATTTTAGGACTAAGAGGCTCATAATAGGCTCAATGCACTGTCATTCCACATTGGAGAATATTACTGGGTAGAAAAATATGAAGAAGATCAATGAGATATACCAATATAAGGTGGAGGAATACTCCACAAATGCCACCTATAAGTTCAATTTCTATCCTAAAGAAATTCCTGTTTGGCTAATGGATTGGGTTCTAGAGGAAGGCAGGTATCTGATTGGCAATCTGCAGCCTGCTCATGTGGATTTTAGGTTCTTCACCCTTGGAAATCTTTGGTCCATTATTTTATCTTTAGGTACTCTTAAAAAAAAAAAAAAAAAAAAAAAAAAAAAAAAAAAAGGTAAAGAAATGAGGTTGTTTTGGATTTGTTAGAAGCTAAATGGGATGACATTATGGGGCATATATATGCCTCTTAAGATATGTTATTCTGCTTTGGAGAACAAAGAATGGCGTATAATCACTGGTTGTGACCCAAACAATGCATGATTTCTCTGTAGAAATTCTCTCTCTCTCTCTCTGTCTCTCTCTGTCTCTCTCGATTATATATATGTATATCTGTATCATAATTATTAGCTACATAGAAGCAGTGGTTTGAGATGGAGGAAATTCATAGGCTTAACATTGTTTTCCCCAAACTACGTATCTATTTATTCAATCTTTTCCTACCATTCTATATCATGATTAATGTTGTCATGCCCTTGAATACTAATATTACTTGTTCAATGTATCAGAAAGTTTGTTCTAATTTTAGCCTTTTTAACACTTGATCATAGGATATCATTAATTGGCAAGGCTTAAGCCTCATGCTTGCTTTGAACATTAGTTCAATCATGTTCATTATTCCAATGGAAGTAGATTCAAACAACGCCGTTACAACTCTTGCCACTGGACAAGGTGTTGGGGAATATCCCTTGAGCTTCTACCTAACTTGAAATTGTCCAACCAAAAAATATATATATATAAACTAAATAGAAACTAGAACTTTCAATGATAAAAAAGAAATAGGTGTTTGCCAGCAACTTTGGTTTGATTTATTGGAGTTTCTAGTCAGACAGATTATAGATTGACATTTTTTAAACATGGTCTTGGGCATTTGCAACAATGCCTGTGGTCGATCAGGACTCAGCCTATGCATTAATTTCCACCACAAGTTGTGTTGTTGTCATGCCTTAAACCTAACCCATCGCCACCCATAGACAAATTACGACATTGACTCTTAGTACAATCTACCTAGGTCGGCATAGCAACCTTAAAATCTTCAATATGTCCTCACTAATGCATATTTTAAGCTATCTTCAAGGTGTATAATTGTTTAGTCCTTTATTTTTATTTATTTTTTTGGGAAGGGGAGGGTCATGGATTACCGATAGGCCAAACTTACCAATTGTGACACTTTGTAACCATGTTAAATCTCAACACCCACACCAATGCAATATTGATTAAATGCAGTTGGACATCCCTCTTTGCTTGGCCTGCAAATCAGCAAAATGCAATATAAATCTGCATTTGTTGTAGAAAGAATGTTATGTTATGAAGAAGTATGCCGATCACATCCATCTCTTCATTAGTTCATTTGGAACTAGCGGTATCCTCAATCTTTATCATCTCAGATGGTGTCAGCAAGCTTGGTCTGAATAAATCACTGGAGACCATTTCTTTATACTTTTTCTATCTTTCAACTTCATTAATTTGCTTAATATGCGCAGATCAAAAAATCAATGATCATCAGATAGTATTATACTTCAAGCTTTGTAGATTATATAGATTCTATATGAGAGAGGAGAGAGAGAGAGGTGCAGACAATTGACCATCTTTATGTAAATGTGGTTAGCTAAAAGCTATTTGGTTTTGCTCTTAGGAAGAACTTTGAGTTATTCTGGACAAAGTATTCCCCTTCAATGCTTTGTGCCTTCTAAAAAAAGGTTGGCAATTTGAACTTGTAATTGCATAGTAAAATCACCCTCTTTTCTTCTCAAAAACTGCGTAACCCAAGGTCAGAAGATAGCAACAAAAACCTTGGGCGTTTCACGTGTGGTGCACTTCAAGCACAGATATTGCTTCCAAAAATTTTGGCCTCCTTTGCTTAGCATTTTAAGAGTGTCTTACCTCTGGAAAGCCAAAAAAGAAAAAAGTTGAATTGGTTTTAGCTCTTAAAAGCAGGATAAGCACTTCCTAATATGAATCAAACAACATCCTCCATTTTTGGGGGAATTTTAGATTGGTTGCGTTATAGGAAAATAACTATAGTTTAATACAAATTACTACTAACGTTTTAGTAAATGATTACTAACTTAACTAAAAATTACTACTAAGTGTAATTATTTACCCGTAGCTTGACCAATCTGTAATTCCTCCATTTTTTTTTTATGCAAATAAAATGTTACATTAATAAAAAGATAAAAGAAAAATTATATTTGGGAAAATACTATCATAAAAATCTTCCTAGATCAAAGCTTCCTAAGAAACCTATTTACCCAAATATTATTAACATCATAATAATTTATCTAAGATTAGCCACACAATATGCAACCGTTTTAGCTTCTCTATAAACATGCCTACCATTAGGGATGGCAACGGGGTAGGTTTGGGATGGGACTCATTTATCCCAATACCATCCCATGAAAGATAATCTCTTCCCAAACCGCATGTCAGGAGAGGACGAAGCAGGGCCAAAAAAATATGTAAGTCAGGTTAGGTCTTGTTGGACCATTTTTATTGATGGAAAACAAATTCTATTTAAAAGAAGGGGAAAAAATAATCCTAAATCACACATTCCACTAACATATTCTTGCTTATTTATGGTTTTGGTAAACCAAATATTAAAGAATTTAAACATAAAAATTAAATCATGAAGAAGAACTGAAAAAGTAACTAATGGTAAATGTTTAATTTAAGAAAATATGAAAGATATAAGAGACTAATATTTACATATATTCGGGTGGGGCGATCTTAAACCACATTCCAACCCGAATCCGACACGGGATTTTTACTTTCTCCCTGACCCTGTCCCTACTCTATTTATTACTTCAAAATTTTGGAAAGATTGGGCCGGATTTTTTTCATTAGATAATTTTGAACTCGCATTCCTCGGCTTCATAATGGCCACAAGCTACTACCAAGCTAAGATAATTACTAATGAAAGATTGAGATGGTTTTGGTCTACCAAAAGAAAATAAAAAAAAAAAAATGGAGAAGCTAGATTTAAAATTGCAAGCAAAATTACCAGGGCTTCTTGATTATAGATCTCTTCCAAGTTCTTTCAATGATTGTGGAAGCAATCAAATACTCCTATATAATAATTTATTGTACTTAGGATCTTTAAAATAATAACAATACCTAACAAGTTCACCCACTTGCCCACCGTTGTCGCAATAGCAAATTACAATAAAGAGAAATTTTTATGTATTTTGAACTCAAAATATTGCGAAATTCTTGTCAACCAGTGGATGAGACATATTATTTATCCGATATGGTTTTAGCATATGGTTTTAGCATCATCATGATTGTGCCACCAAAAAAATAAAAAAAAAGGTCTCTTATTTTATGCATAAATATTATCTAAGAGCCTCTACCTAATCATAATCCAAACTCTAAAGCTACATTTGGTATATGGAAATGAAAGAAGGAATGAATGAATGGAATCTTCATTTCATTGATCAAAAAGGTGGACTGTTTGGTTAGTTAGAAAGGAATCCCTATTCCTCATTATTCCTTCCTTTGTATGGAAATTTCTTTTGTATGGAAATTTCAGCCATAATGATTTCTTATTATTTGCGACTAATTATATATATCTCTGAAAATTTGGACAAATTTGACCACATTAATTGAGACTAAATTTTCCTGGCAGAGGCAATAGGCCGCCTCAATTTTCTTTGTGCTCGAAAATGCCTTTTTTTTGAAAAAAAAAAAAAAAAATTCATTTCCAAAACCGGGACAACTGGACAAGTTGGCTAATTTTGGAGTTCGAATGTGTCCCGAAAGCAAACCTTTTTTTTTTTTTTTTTTTTTGGGTGGGGGGGGAGGGGTTGAGAGGAAGGATTCCAGCCTTTTTTATATTTAATATAAATAATAAATACATCTGAAAATTCTGGCAAAATTTAGGAAATTCAGAGCAAAAAATTAAAACGTTCTCTATGACCATGGTTTGAAGTACTCGTAGGTAATTTAGAAAATGTTATAGATCATAGTCTAGTCCATTTGAATATATCTATATATATATATATACATTATTTGTATAGGATGATGATCAGGTAAGTACATGCTGATATAACATCAACACTCGTATAAGGGTTGTATCTCGTGCATTAGTGGGCTATGGGGTACATTGGGCAATGCACGAGCAAAACCTCAATGTATGGTGCTGATAGAACTTATATCAACACGGACTGACTTGATCAAGACTGTATTTGTACATATATATGTGTACATGTTTGTGTATATATGCATAGATTATATTATATAGAAATAATATATAGTATAACATATATGTATCTAGCTCAGATTTTTTTTTCTTTTTTGTCAAGCAACGAGTTGTTCGAACTATCAGATTCCGACTAATCCCCGCACTCCACAGGGCCACCGTCCCATGAGGTCATTTAACGTCCAGGCTAATAGCCCTAGTGGCTAGCCAAGAGAGATTAGCTTGTTTCAAACCCAAAATGTCCAAGTTTACAGCTCACCCCATTGCCACCAAGCCAACGTACTCTCATTAATTGTATATAGGTCAGATTGAGGGACTTAATTTTTACATTTTTTATTTACACCTCAATTCTTAAATCCTTAGATTCATAAGATTTAAAAGTAATCTAAAAAGTTGATATAGCCAAGCTCCATACACCATTTGACAAGTCGCGCATTTTTCTTAAACTATTGGATTCATAATGGTCAACAGTAATTCAAAAATCTGACATGGTCAAGCTCTAGTTACTCACCAGTTGACAAATCAAGTAGTGTCAAAAATTAAACACACAAATTATATCTTTTAATCCTGATCTTGATCTTATTGGTATATATGTGGGTAATAATTAAGGAGTTAAATAAATATTACTTCATAATCTTGTCAACACAATACGATTATATAAACAAGTTCGTTCCTTTTATTTGTAGTATTCCTAGATCATACCAATCTTTGCCATCCCTACATCTTGATATTATTATTATTATTATTATTTATCATTATCGTTATTTTTATTTTATACATTTGGTATTAAACCTTAAACCTGCGACCTCTACTTTACAAGAGAAGAGGTACTATTATGTGGAAGACCTACTCCCTTTGAAGAGAGAGGAGGAGCTATTAGGCCATCATGCACCATTGCTAGAGAAATCAATAATTTTTCAAAAATAAAAAAAATTAGAAAAATTTTAAAAAAAAATTCTTACGCCTTATGGTAGAATCTTACGCCTTATACCAGCACATGTTCTGAATATGTATGGGCCTATGGGTGGCTAAATAGTCACCTGTTTCCGATACCTTTCTCTTACAAGAGGTGGACAAATGCAATTAAACCACAAACGCGTTGGAACGAAGTCATACACATTTTCAACGTTTTCTGTGTGAACTCTTGAGCTGCCAGTGACTTTATAGTCTAATGGCATGTCACATCTCAAGAAGGGTGTAGGATTTGCAAATATCTTGGTTTTAACTCTACTTGAGTGCGTGTGGGTGTGTGTGTTATTTTGAGAAAAGAAAAGAAAAGAAAGAAAGAAAGAAACACAAACTTGCTGAGCTACTGATTTGTCACACTTCTACAAAATGAATAATATAAATCAGTCACACCATAAGATTGCGTATTTCCCTCTTAGTAAACGATTGCTTATTTTCCCTTTTGGTAAACCCCAAAAAATCAGGGTACGTGACCCACCTGTCCTACTCAAAGGATTTATTGCCAAAACCTTTTTCATGCCTATTTTGGTAACATCACCTCCCCCTAGTAATAAAAGTAACCGACTATTGTTGGTAGCCACATAACAAAACGACTACTATTACCTCAAAGATACACACAAGCAGGGACGGTTTTGAGCCTAGGCGACCAAGGCGACAGTCACCTACGGCCCCATATTTTGAGCCAAAATAAGGGCCCCATTCTTGGACCAATCCTTGTAGTTTCCCTAAAAAAATATATATCTTTTTCAAAGAGGGCGGCTATTGCAACCTCTTAATTTTATTTGTACACCTCACTAATTTTAATTTCTTAAGATTTTAAAAATATATATATAAAGATTTTATGAAAGGTCGCATAATCCACTAAGATACATCATTTTGAACAACTCCGAAGAAAAGTTTTTTTTTCTAAAATATTTTGTTTAACGGAATTTTTTGAACATTTATTGTTTCTGTTTCATTTTTGGTCAAAAAGTCCACTTAAACGAAAGATTTTAAGAAAACGTTTTCTACAAAGTTGTTCAAAATGATGTTTCCTAGTGGACGATGCGACCATTTTTCATAAAACCTTTTGTATTTTTCTTAAATCTTAATAAATTAAAATTAGTGGGATGTGCAAATAAAAAAAGGGTTGCAATAATCGCTATTGTTTTCCAAAATACCCTGACTGTTGAGGGCCTCAAACAAAATTCAAAGGCTTTATCCTAAGTTCTACAATTTATAACCCACAATCCAATTCAATCAAGTACTCAACTCAAGCCCAAAATAAATAAAAAACAAACAACAAAAAAAAGATTGCAAGAAGAGTAATGTTTAAATGACGCTTTATTGTAATTGATTCATTTGTTTTTTTTTTTTTCAGTATTATAGCTTTAGATTTTATTTGGTATTTTTTTTTCTTTTTTTTTCTTTTTTTGTTGTAAAAGTGAATTTTGCTCAATTATAAGGCAAGAGTATGCATTATATCTGTTCAAGTTTTATTAATGATCTCTTGTCATCTTACTCTATAAAAGCAAATTTTAGTAATTTTATTTGCAAACAAACTTTATGTTGATAGTTGGTACTAAGAAAAAAAAGGGTAAATTGCAGATACCCTCCTGAAGTCTGGGGTCAGCAGATAACTCCCTTATTTTATGTTTTAATTTTGTCAATCATTTACTATATCCCTATATATATATGGGGTAAAATACTCTACACCCCTTCTATTTACTACTATACACTGACCCCCCTATACTTTCTGAAATTACATTGACCTCCCCTGGTCAAAACGGCTTAACTAACGGAGCAAACAGAATGGCGGAATGACTAAATTGCTCTTTCCTTAAAATAGCGTTTCGCTGGGGATGAGTGGGGAGTTGGTCTGCAAGAAAAAGAAAAAAAAAAAGAAAAAAGACGAGGGAAAAGGAAGAAAGAAGAAGAACGGGGGTTACCGACGGGAAGGAGTGCGTCGACGGTGAGGAAGAAGGAAGAAGAACAGGGGTCGATGGAGCAGCCTCAAACGGTGACCAACTCCATTTTTTCCGGCGAAGAAGCACGATACCCATTTTGGCCTTAGTGAAGCCAAAACGATGGCGTTTGGCATTGTTGGCATCGTGGTGCAGAGGGACGGTGGGTGGGATGGGGGTTTGTTGCCGGAACACCCCATAACCAGATCTGCTCTTAAAAAAAAAAAAAAAAAAGAGGAAAAAATAGAGAAAGGGAGGAAGAAAAAGAAGATGCAGCAATAGGAAAAAACTCCATTTTTTCTGGCGAGCATCAAAGACTATTTTTTTCGGCAAGCATTTCTTGTCACTCTCCTTCAACACCAAACCCAAACCCATTTTTTGAGAAAAACCCAAAGCCCACTGCCACAGCTCACCGGTCACCACGGCAACTCCTTCTTCCTCTTGTCTCCCCTCTATTTTCATTTATTTTTTCTCTCCAAACCCTTATGCCTCCCCACACTGCCAGAAGTCGACCGCGAGCTCCTTCTCCCTCTCCCTCTCGTCTCCCCTCTGCTTTTATCTCTTTCTTTTTTTCTTTTTCTTTTTTTTCTCTTCAAACCGACTCCATTTTTTTCAGCAAGCATCAAAGACTCCATTTTTTCTGGCAAGCATTTCTTGTCATTCTCCCTCGACACCAAACCCAAACCTATTTTCTGAGAAAAACCCAAAGCCTACCGCCACAGCTCGCCGGTCACCACGACAGCTCCTCCTCCCTCTCGTCTCCCCTTTGTTTTGATTTTTTTTTTCTCTCCAAACCCTCGTGCCTCCCCACACTGCCAGAAGCCCGCCGCGAGCTCCTTCTCCCTCTTGTCTCCTTTCTACTTTCAACTTTTTCCTTTTTTTTTTTTTTTTCTCTCCAAATCAACTCCATTTTTTTTGGCGAGCGTCAAAGACTCCATTTTTTCCGACAAGCATTTCTTGTTACTATCCCTCGACACCAAACCCAAACCCATTTTATAAGAAAAACCCAAAGCCCGCCACCACAGCTCACCGATTGCCACGGCAGCTCATTCTCCCTCTCGTCTCCCCTCTGTTTTCATTTTTTTTTTCCTCTCCAAACCCTCGTGCCTCCCCACACTGCCAGAAGCCCGTCGCGAGCTCCTTCTCCCTCTCGTCTCCCTTCTACTTTCATTTCTTTCTTTTTTTCTTTTTTTTTTCTCTTCAAATTGACTCCATTTTTTTCGGCGAGCGTCAAAGACTCCTTTTTTGGATGAAGCAAATCCATCACCACTATCCTCATCACCCCCATTCTCACAAAGAAGAAGAAGAGAAGAAGCAGCAGCAGCCCTTGCTCTACCGCCGCCATCGTAACTCCATTGCTGCCATCCATGTTGGCCACCGTCAACGCAGAGTTTCGTTCATGGCCAAGGCTGCGAGATTGGGTTCTAGGGCTTGAGGATGAGAGGTTTGGCTTCATTCAGATTTAGGGGAGTAGCCTCCACGCTAAACGTAGCATTTTGGTTTCAATAAGGGTAAAATGGGTTTTTTAGCCCATTTTTTACATGACGTCAGCAATAGCCGTTAACCCTCTAAACGGCTAGTTAACAGACGGAGGAATATGTATATTATTTTCTAAAGTAGGAGAGGGCAGTGTAATTTCAGAAAGGACAAGGGATGTTAGTCTAATAGTCAGAAAACACAGGGGGTGTAAATGTATTTTACCCTATATATATTCACTTGATACGTCTATAGAAGAAATCAAGAAAATATAGGAAGGTAGACGTTACATAGCATGATGAGGACGATCACGGAGGTCGGTCTCTATTCACTCTCTTTCTTTCTATATAGAGACAGAACTCTATAATGGAAAGTGGATCAAAATCTATGATTTTCTTTCCTATAATATTGATACATGTCTGCAACACTCACCTATAAAAGTCTCTCTATACCCTTGACAAAGTTAAAGCGAGAAGCTCTGTTTCTCGACAAAGTTGAAAGCGAGAGGCTCTTGTTTTCTTCTTTCTTTCTCATTAGTTTTCAAGATATGTTAGGGTTCTTCGATCGTTCGTCCCCCTAGTAATAAAAGTAACCGGCTATTGTTGGTAGTCATATAACAAACCGACTACTGTCGCCTCAAAGATACACACAAGCAGGGTCGGTTTTGAGCCTAGGCGACCAAGGCGGTCGCCTAGGGCCCCATATTTTGAGCCAAAAATAAGGGCCCCATTCTTGGACCAACCCTTGTAGTTGGCCTAAAAAAAATATATCTTTTTCAAAGAGGGCGGCTATTGCAACCTCTTAATTTTATTTGTACACCCCACTAAATTTTAATTTTTTTAAGGTTTTAAAAAATATATATAAAAAAGTTTTTGTGAAAATTGCTTGTGTAATCTACTAAGAGACATCATTTTGAACAACTTTGAAGAAATTTTTTCTTTTTCCAAAATCTATTGTTTAAGTGGATTTTTTTGAACATTTATTGTTTCTGTTTCATTTTTGGTCAAAAAGTCCACTTAAATGAGAGATTTTATGAAAACTTTTACTACAAAGTTGTTCAAAATGATGTTTCCTAGTGGACGATGCGAACATTTTTCATAAAACCTTTTATATTTTTCTTAAATCTTAATAAATTAAAATTAGTGAGGTGTGCAAATAAAGTTAAAGGGTTGCAATAACTGCTTTCTTTTTCAAAATACCTTGACTGTTGAGGGCCTCAAAAAAATTCAAAGGTTTCATCCTAAGTTTTGCAGTCTATAACGCACAGTCCATTTCAATCAAGTACTCAAGTCAAGCCCGAAACAAAAACAAAAACAAAAACAAAACAAAAACAAAAAACAAAACAAACAAGCAAACAAAAAAAATGCAAGAAGAGTAACATTTAAATGACACTTTGTTGTAATTGATTCGTTTCTTTTTAGTATTATAGTTTTAGATTTTATTTGGTATTTTTTTCTCTATTTCTTCCTCTTTTTTTTGTTGTAAAAGTGAATTTTGATCAATTATGAAGCAAGAAGCATGCATCATATGTTTTCAAGTTTTGGTAATGATCTCTTGTCATTTTAATCTATAAAAGCAAATTTTAGTAATTTCATATGCAAACAAACTTTATGTTGGTAGTTAGTACTAGGAAAAAAAAAGGGTAAATTGCAGATAACGCTCCTGAAATCTAGGGGGAGGGGGGTCAACAGATAACCCCCCTTATGTTTGAATTTTGTCAATGTGGCTCCTTTATGTTTTAATTTTTGTCAATGTGCCCTACCATCACTCGCTATTGATGAAATTTGATAAAAATTAGTCACGTGACTACGCATGTGATACCATTAACGGATCCATATTGCCCAAAATCACCGGAACTCTCGCTGGCGTTATGGCCAATTGGGTAGTCATCGACGATTGGTTTTGTCTTCCAATTGAACTAGGAGGCACATTGACAAAATTAAAACATATGGGGGGATTATCTATTGACCCTCCCATACTTTAGAAGGTTTTCTATAATTTACCCCAAAAAAAAAATTGGATACTTAGTAGTATTTTTGTTTTTAGAATACGTATAAAGAGTCTCATTTTAGGAATTCGCTCAAGGCCCAAAAACTCAGCCCTCCACACAAGAAGAGGAATTTCCTTACGGTTACTATTTACATATATCCCATATATATATATATATATATATATATATACAGAAATCAAGAAAATATAGGAAAGTAGACGTTATATAGCACGATGAGGACGATCACGGAGGTCGGTCTCTGTTCACTCTCTTTCTTTCCATATAGAGAGAACTCTATAATGGAAAGTGGATCAAAATCTGTGATTTTCTTTCCTGTAATGTTGATACTTGTCTGCAGCACTCACCTATAAAAGTCTCTCTATACCCTTGACAAAGTTGAAAGCGAGAGGCTCTGTTTTCTTCTTTCTTTCTCATTAGTTTTCAAGATATGTTAGGGTTCTTCGATCGTTCGTCCGACAGCAATCTTCAGGTGGTGAACGGTCTTCCGAGATTCATGAAGTTGAATGGGATAAAATCAGATTTCAGAGAAGGCGACGGCGGGGTGACTGGGTCCGACGACGTGGTTTCGCGACGACGGATGATCATCATCGCGAACCAGCTACCAATACTAGCCCATCGCGATAGCAATACCAAGAAGTGGTGCTTCCATTGGGATGAAGACGCATTGGTTTTGCAACTCAGAGACGGGTTCTCGCCCGACGTCGAGGTCCTGTACGTGGGTTCCTTGACGGTAGAGGTCGATTCTTCAGAGCAACAAGAAGTCGCCGAATTGCTGTTGGAGGAATTCCGTTGCGTGCCGACGTTTTTGTCGCTAGAGATTCAGAACGAGTTCTATCATGGGTTCTGCAAGCGCTACCTTTGGCCTCTGTTTCACTACATGTTGCCCATATCGCCTAGCCACGGCGCGCGTTTCGTTCGAGCCGAATGGCAGGCCTACGTCACAGCAAACAGGGTTTTCGCGGAGAAGGTCAGGAAGCTGATAGAACCAGATGAGGATTCCGTTTGGATACACGATTATCACCTTATGGTGTTGCCTATTTTCTTGAGAAAGTGGATTCGCCGTATCAAGCTTGGGTTTTTCTTGCACAGCCCGTTTCCCTCGTCGGAAATTTATCGGACCTTACCGGTGCGGGACGAGATTCTTAAGTCCTTATTGAATTGCGATCTCATTGGTTTCCACACGTTTGATTACGCGAGGCACTTCTTGTCATGTTGTAGTAGGATGTTGGGTTTGGATTACAAATTGAAAAGGGGTTACATTGGCCTCGAGTATTTGGGTCGAACCTTGAGTATCAAGATCTTGCCGGTCGGAATTCATATGGGTCATCTTGAATCGGTTATGTCACAATCAGCCACCGCCGAGAAGGCTAGACAGTTGAAGGAACAATTTAAGGGGAAAATTTTGATGTTAGGCATCGACGACATGGATATGTTGAAGGGAATTAGCTTGAAGTTTCTAGCAATGGGGCAGCTTTTAGAACAGCAACCTGAATTGAGGGGAACACTGGTTTTAATTCAGATTGTGAACCCTGCAAGGAGCATGGGTAAGGATGTCTGTGAGGTACATAATGAGACCAATTTTTTGGCGAACAAAATCAATCAGAAATATGGGAAGCCGGGTTATCAGCCAATTGTTTTCATCAATGCCCCGGTTACAACACAAGAGAAGGTTGCATACTATGCAATCTCTGAGTGTTGTGTGGTCAATGCTGTTAGGGATGGAATGAATTTGGTGCCTTACAAGTATACAGTTTGTAGGCAGGGCAGCCCTGTTTTAGATAAGGCATTGGGAATTGATAGATCTAAGATGTTGAGGAAGAGTGTTCTCATTGTTTCGGAATTCATTGGATGCTCACCATCTCTAAGTGGGGCGATCCGGGTTAATCCGTGGGACATTGATTCCGTGTCAGAAGCAATGAATGGGGCCCTTACAATGTCTGAGGCAGAGAAGCATTTGCGCCATGAGAAGCACTATAAGTACATTAGCTCTCACGATGTCGCGTATTGGGCTAGGAGTTTTAACCAAGACCTTGAGAGAGCATGTAGAGAGCATGACCTCAAGCTTTTCTATGTTATGGGGATGAATTTTACCTTCAGGATTGCTGCATTGGATCCTAATTTCAGGAAGCTTTCTGTTGAACACATAGTCCCTGCTTACAAGAAGACAAGTAGCCGGCTGATCCTTTTGGATTATGATGGCACTCTGATGCCACAGGATTCAGTGGACAAAACTCCTAGCAGCGAAGTTATTAAGGTCTTGAATGATTTGTGCAGTGATCCCAAGAACGTTGTTTTTATCGTCAGTGGCAGAGGAAAGGATTCTCTAAGCAAGTGGTTTGCTCCATGCGAGAAACTTGGTATTGCAGCAGAGCATGGTTACTTCACTAGGTACTGTTGTGCGTGTTTGCTGTGTTTTTTTTTGTTCTTATAATTTTTATTAATACGACAGTCATGTGGTTAATTTTGTTGCTTCATTAATTGTAGGTGGATAAGGGATGAACCATGGGAATCCTGCATGTTAACAAGGGACTTTGATTGGAAAAAGACTGTCGAACCTGTGATGGAGCATTATACGCAGGCAACTGATGGATCTTTTATAGAGCATAAGGAAACTGGACTGGTGTGGCACCATCAAGATGCTGACTCTGCTTTTGGCTCATGCCAGGCGAAAGAACTTCTTGATCACCTGGAGAGTGTGCTTGCTAACGAGCCTGTAGTTGTTAAAAGAGGTGAACACATTGTTGAAGTGAAAGTACAGGTATGAAATATATTGAAAAATTTTAAATTTGTAAGAGTAGTTTTGGAATTTCAAATTTAGCTGGAAAAACATTGTGAGAAAATGGGAAAGGTTAAAAATTGAATTTGATTTGGGGAAAGCGATGCACTTTCGTAATTTTTTTTTTTTTTTTTTTTTTGGCTGGGGGGAGGGGGTGTTGAAGGTAGGGCAACATGTGTTTTAGTATCGAATTTTCCAAATATTTTGAATATTTGCACCGAGTTTTGGGATAAAATTGTAGTATATAGGATACACACAATATTTTCACAGTTGGTAATGTATGGCTCTCTGGTGAATTGCAGGGTGTAAGCAAAGGTACAGTTGTGGAAAGCCTTATATCAACAATGAAGAATAGTGGAAAGTCGCCAGACTTTGTGTTGTGCATGGGGGATGACCATTCAGATGAAGACATGTTTGAGAGCATTGCACGTTCCGTATCCAACCCATCCTTGCCGGCCATCGAGGAAGTGTTTCTCTGCACTGTTGGTCAAAAACCAAGTCAGGCAAAATATTATCTTAACGATACTGTTGAAGTCATCGAGTTGCTTGAAGGCCTTACTATAGGTCTACAGCATGGGGTACTGCAGCCACAATACCAACACATTGATTACTGATATGGGGGAAGCGACCACTGACATACATGTTGTTCAAAGTGGGCATTCAGGATTGAGTTTAGGTGGGCATTAGGTTTAGAGCATTTCTCAGGCTCTGTAATCTTTTTCTATGCTAGGAGGGGATAGATATTGGTCGATAGAAAGTAGGAAAGCTAGCCTTATACATGAAAAATTCTTACATTTACAGGCAATCGGATAGCCAATACTTTGAAATCTACCAAATTAGTTAGTCCATGTTTTTTTTTCTTTCTAGTTCTCATTATTTGAAGTGAATTTTTTATCCTATGACCTGATATTTCAAGTGTTTTTCTTTGTGCATAGAACTTTAGGATATGCTTGAGATTATGCTGAATTAGGTTTTAGAAGGGAAAAGAAGAAAAAAAGAAAAAGAAAACACAATCTTCACAAATCATAAGGGTAATTATGCCTCCACATTATGCGATGGCTGTGGTTCTCTCTAATTTGCTTGCCAATATATGGTTCATACTCAATTGCCTTTGTTTCTTGAGTCTCTGTTAGAACACTTCTAATGGTAATCGTAAATAAAAAATGACAGATTTCTTAATGCATCACCTTGAATGGGCAATATTTACAATACCTAAGTGCATTTTCTCAGTATCATACCGCTACAGAACATGAGCCATCAGATCAAATTATGGCAAATCTCAACCGTCTATATTTTCTAATGAGAAGAACATGTAACCCTTCTCTCTCTTGTATCACTTCCAACAGGCAATCCCTTTTGGTTATAGAGCAGCCTTTGGTTAAATATAAATTTTTCTTTTCTTTTGTGACGTTTAATTTTCTCCTTTGTGTAACATAACCTGCTCAGACATTGAAAATCTACATTACACACAAGAAGGATGAGAAGCTCTCTTGGAGCATCTCCATGAGGTAGTTATTTTAACATTTTAGCTTAAAGTAGAGAGTATCATCTCTAAAAGTCTAGCCATCTAGCTCTCTAACATAGCTAGGCTCTTTGAGGCTCTCCAAATGGAGTTAGCCCTCTTGACTCTCTTAGCTAAAGTAGAGAAAGAATAGCTAATCCTATGAGGAAAAAATAGCTAGATTTGTCGGAACCCTCACTTGAATAGGGAGTCCTCTATTTTAACTATCTTGGCTCCCTTGGCTAAATAAGAAAGATCTCTTATCAAGATCTCTAAAGTAGAGAAAAAAAAATTGCTAGTTTCAGCTTGGAGATGCTCTTAAGGCTTTGGTTATGCAAGAATTCCTACCCGGAAGTTATGGTGAAGGGCATTTGCAATGAATATTATGTTGATTCAATAATTGATCTCCAATACTCTATGGGTTATGCTTTCTGTCTCCCTCTTCATGGGTATTCCACAAATTGATCAAATTAAAAATTCTACTTGGAGTCTCAAGCTCGGATGTTAAATCTAGCAGACCTTACCATTTTTTTTCCTTTTTGATAAGTAAGAATATATTAAAATAGGCCGAAGCCAAAAAAAAAAAAAAAGAAGAAGAAAAGAATTACAAACTAAGGATATCAAAGCTAAATCCCAATTGTCACACAACAACCTGTTCTCGGGATTGTCCCTAACCCTTTTGAAATCCATGCCTCTAGGTCTGGTATCAGCTACAATGTCTATAACAATAGACCCAACATCTTTGACAGAGTTAGCATGAGGTCTTTTGTTCCTCTCTCTCCCCATGTGATACATTGCTACAGCCCAAGCCAGCTTCTTGACCATTGAGCTAAGAGAAGATCCCTTGAGATAGGAGACAACCCAAAAGAATTCATTTAGCCAATAGTGAGGCTGTCTATGAATGGTTAAAGAAGAAGGATTGTCCTCCAAATAGATGAAGTGAAAGAGTACTCGAAGAATAAGTGGTTCCAGTCTTTGATAACCCTATGGCAAAACACACAAGAAGCTGAAGCTAACATACCCGAATGAACCAACTCGTCTTGGGTGAGCGGTCTATCATGGAAGATCAGCCAAAGAATGAACCCATGTTTCCTAATGGCTTCGGAAAACGATACACATTTATACCAATCAACATCAGCCCTGCCACTTCTAATAGAATTCCATGCTGAAGAGATGGAAAAAGTACCATAAGAGCAAAGGGACCAAACGATAGAATCCTTTTTAGCAGAGCACAGGATGAGATTGACAGGCATAGTTCTCTTTAACTCGAAGAGGTCAGCTGAGATTATCTTAGGCCAAACCCATCCATTTTGATCCACAATAGTATTGACTTTAGCATTCAAAGGGATGGTAGTGTCGAAAGCAACTCTACTATCCATGTATGGAAAAATTAGCCACAATGGACGCCAAGAATGATGCCAAAGGAAAGTGCTGGAGCAATTCCCATTGATAGATATAATAAGGGGCCGCACCAAGTCTCGGAGGTTGAGGATTTTCCTCCAACACCAATAACAGTTCGAAGGCACCTTTATCCTTCATCCTTGCCTACAGGATGGTTTTTCAGTGTCCTGTCCAGTTGAGGCGATTGGGTTACAATGGCATCTGTGGTTGGGTTCAAAAGCTCCATCACTCCGTAAAGATTTAAGAACAGGGTGCCAAAGGGAGCAGTACTGCACAATGAGAGAGATTAAGGCTATGAATGTATTCACCATCACTTCGTGAACATGCATTCCCTCTGCACCACTCAAATTGCTCTCTTTCTCATCCCCAAATTTTGCTAGCCATCCCAGACGGTTAGTGAAGTGTACCCAATATTTTAGACATCATCCCTGAATATTTCCTTAATTTTTTTCTCAATATATTACACGTTATCTCCAAATAATCCCCAAATTAAAGACGCATAATGAAGAATGCCCAATATATTACACATCATGCCAAATATTTTCTTCATATTTTGTGTTATCTTCATTTGCTTACCAATATAATACACTTCATCCATCGTCCCCAATTGTTAAAGAAGGATGGTAAAGCATGCCCAATATGTTACACATCATCCCCATTTGTAAAGTTAAAGTTATGGAGCACTTTTTTTTTTAACTGAAAATAATAATTTTGGAAGTGGGTGTCTGTGAGATGTTTGATAAAGTTCTATTACTAGCTTACTGCATTGATTGGCCTAGATTTGAGGTTGTAGATGTGAATCTGATATCATTAAGAATTTTTTTTTAGTACTATGTTAAGCATTGAAGATTGGTGTGCAAGGCTAATCTGTTCATGCTCTTTCTGCTCTTCTAGCTACGTGATTGGTTAGTTCATCTGCTATTAGTTGTTACTTGTTTTTCATGCTTTAAATGGGTTTTTCAGGGTGTTGTTTCATATTTTGTATTGCTGGATTTCTGTCTTTGTAGTCTCTGTATCTTTTGGTTATATAGAGTTAGGGAGGCTTTGTTTGGGTGTTTTTGGGTCATCTAGAAGGATATATCTAGGGTTGCTACTGTATTAATTCTCTGTATAATAAATGAATTTATCTTTGCCTACCAAAAGAAATATATATTTTCAGATTCATTCTTGTTCTTTGCAGATAAAATACCTAAAAGATTTTGTATTTTTCTCTTTGTAATGGTCTTCACTTGGAATGAGTAACTGTAAAAGATATGGAATTTCATTTCAATTGTTATGATATAGATTTAGTTATCTCCTAGAGGTTGCTTCTTTCTTACTAAAATATTGTATCAGATATGGGAAAGTGGGCTTTTGACATTTTATCTTTTATTTTTTAATTCATCCTTTTGAATTGGAAATTGAGTATGACAACAAGCTTGGTGAAATATTGTTCAAAGGCCGTTGGTGGTTGTTATTCTGAAGACTTAAATTCAATAGTCTTTATATTAGGCTAAGAATCTTCTTCACCCCATGTTTCTGATTTTTTCTTTTTTTTTTTTTTTTTTTTTGGGAGTAGTCATGCCCCCTCAAAAGATCATCCTAGATAAGTATGAGCTCATCAAGTTTGAAAGTACCAAACATATTCAACACAAATTTTTGTGGGCAATTAGCTTATCCACTATTTGGTTGATGATACATAAACAACCAAAAAAACAAAAAAAACAAAAAAACAAAAAACAAAACAAAAACAAAAACAAAAACAAGAAAAAAAAAATGGAAAAGAGAGGAAAAATCGTCAATTGTCAGCGACATTTGTTTCCAAAAGAATTTGAAACTTTTAGTTAATGAAGCAATGCTTCGAAATAGTGGTATTTGGCTAAATTGGGTGTTATCTACTTAAACTCTTTGGGATTTGCAGGATCCAATTTGAATGGCCTTTCTAGAAGGTAGTCTGGCACAACTCCTAGGTACTCCTATTCTGATTCTTACAAGAACATGGCCGTAATTTGGGAGGAAAAGACGCCATAGGATTGCTTGCTTAATCCCAAGAAGGTAATTGGTTTAGTTCATCTCTTGAAATATTTTTATTGTCACATGCTTATCATTTGTCCCGCACCCCCCCCCCCCCCAAAAAAAAAAAAAAAAAGAAGTTATGGATGCTAGGTCAAATGCCCAACCTCTTATATGAACACTTTAGTTATAATTTGTAATTATATTTAAACATTTACTTTTTGTTGTTCCCTTGGATAAAGTCAGTGTGATGGGAGCACATGATGTATAAATTTAGGTCACTGAGACTGTCTATGTTGAAATTGTCTATCCATTTGATTTGAACTACTATTTTCTTGTGAAGTGAGCTTAGAAGACTAGGGGATTCCAATTGTTGGAAGGAGCCTATGTGGATGTGAAAGATCTACTTACATCATTTCATAATGGCATTGAGGGAGGCCCGGCAAATTTGCTTATGGATCTCGAATTGGGGTTGATTGTTTTTTGCTTTATCTTTTTGTGTATATATTTTATTACCTTAAATTTTTTTTTATTTTAATGTCACCTTAAATTTGCTTATGCACGTATATTATAATTATTATTACGATTATTTTGAGGGTTTTGGTTATCTTGGCATTATACGCATTTTTATCAATGTAGATCCTATATCTTTACGTGAACTGGCAAGACAGTCATTAGAAGTGACTATATTAAAGTGAGGATGTTGCATGTTCCACTATTATAGGTGTTTAGCTATTTCTTAGTAGGACTTACATTTTGTATGTCTTTGAATGGATGAGCATAAAACTGCTATTAATTAAACTTGTGTTTAACTGATGGGTTTGATATGCTTCCTTCTCTGCTAGACACTGGTAGTTCCTGCATGATACATCAATGCATGAGTGATTCATGATTACCCCCTCTGAGTTGAAATTACTTAATAGTACCACATTACCGTAGAATTTAGCTTTTATTTGGATTCCATCAGTCCTTGAGGTCTTCTTTTTCTGCTTGCCCTATAAACCTTTTTTTTTTCTCTCTCTCTTTTTTGGACAGGGCTTGCCCTATGAAGTAATGGGAGGATACTATGCTTGATTAAATAGGAGGATACTATGCCTGATTGATTGTTATGTACTTCTACAGATTTCCACCTTATAGCAAAAGTGATTAGGGCCCTTTATTCTTTGCCATTGTGTATGGTCTACGTGGCTAGCCAGGAATGAGTTAGTCTTCAAAGGTAATAGATTGCACTGGTCCGAAGTGGCTCGCCTCCCCATTTCTAGAACTGGTATTTGGGTGGAAGGCCCTCAGGTCTGAGCTTGGCTTCTCAATTGATGTCTTCCTTAGAGGTATTGATGGAGTTTGATCATTTCGCAACAGAAATCTAAAAGTCAGGCAGTGCAAGCTTCAGCAGGGCTCTTCCCCTAGCTTCCTAAAATTCAATGTACATGGCTCAGCTAGAGGTAAACCAGGGCCAGGTGGTATTGGTAGCGTTCTTAGGATGAGAATGGAGTTGCGTTGTGCTTCTTCTCTTGTCCTACCGGTGTTAGTGATTCTAATTTGGCAGAGCTTCTTGCTGTTAGGGAGGCATTAAGAATTTTTTGCTCTTCCTATTGGGTTGGGATTAGGAACCATATCATTGAATCTAACTCTACAGTGATTGTTTCTTGGCTCAATGGGATCTCTAGAATAAGGAAGTGCAATTTCAATATGAAAGAGATTTACTCCCTCATTGGGCATCTTCGAACAGCCACTGTAAAACATGAACCGAGGAAGGTTAGTAACTTGGTTGATTGGCTAACAAAAGATGGCATAGGCAAGCTAGTTCCTTTTGTGGTTTGGCTGTAATCAATTGGGTGTTGTTGCTGTATGCAATGCTCCATATTCCATTGCCTGGTGTCGCAGTTGTGCTTGGCTTGTAGTCAAGTATCCTTTTTGTGCTTTGTTTTTCTTTCTAAGCTGGTGTTTTTCATTTGTTTTCTTATGTTGGTGTCTTTGCCTCAGTTTGGTTTGTGGTTTTTTTGGTTCTTGTTGTGTGATCTTTCTCTGGTGTTCTTGCAAGAGTTGTCCTTCCCTTGCTTCTTGTGTATCCCCCAAGTTTCTTAATTACATTTTTTGGTTTGCTCATTCAAACAAAAAAAAAAAAAAAAAAAAAGAGAAGTGATTAGCTTATTTTTGGTTTCTTAGTGACATAAGCATTTATTCGGCTCATTTGGCTCATTTTTGAAAATTTATGGGGTTAGTTGGCTATCATTGTCAGATTTAGTGTTGTCCAAATCCAATATTTTTATAACATAAGCTTCATCAGTTGGAGCTATTTCAATGCGTTTTTTTGACAACATAAGCTTTAGTGTTGTCCTTCCTTTTTTTTTCTTTTTTTTCCTTCTGTTTTTTTAAACAATTTCTGCTATTTCAGTGCAATTTGATGTTATCATTTTGTTTTTAATTGATTCATCTACTTTTCTTTCTTCAGACGAGTAACCAACACGAGTTCCTCAGTCTTCAGCAGTAAGGTAAGTTGCCTTTGCCTTTTCTTTAGTGCTGTAGTTGTACATATAAGAAATTATAATTTTAGTTTTAAGTTTTTTTTTTTTGGTAAGACAAACTAATCGACTTAATTTTAGGACTAAGAGGCTCATAATAGGCTCAATGCACTGTCATTCCACATTGGAGAATATTACTGGGTAGAAAAATATGAAGAAGATCAATGAGATATACCAATATAAGGTGGAGGAATACTCCACAAATGCCACCTATAAGTTCAATTTCTATCCTAAAGAAATTCCTGTTTGGCTAATGGATTGGGTTCTAGAGGAAGGCAGGTATCTGATTGGCAATCTGCAGCCTGCTCACGTGGATTTTAGGTTCTTCACCCTTGGAAATCTTTGGTCCATTATTTTATCTTTAGGTACTCTTAAAAAAAAAAAAAAAAAAAAAAAAAAAAAAAAGGTAAAGAAATGAGGTTGTTTTGGATTTGTTAGAAGCTAAATGGGATGACATTATGGGGCATATATATGCCTCTTAAGATATGTTATTCTGCTTTGGAGAACAAAGAATGGCGTATAATCACTGGTTGTGACCCAAACAATGCATGATTTCTCTGTAGAAATTCTCTCTCTCTCTCTGTCTCTCTCTCTCTCTCTCGATTATATATATGTATATCTGTATCATAATTATTAGCTACATAGAAGCAGTGGTTTGAGATGGAGGAAATTCATAGGCTTAACATTGTTTTCCCCAAACTACGTATCTATTTATTCAATCTTTTCCTACCATTCTATATCATGATTAATGTTGTCATGCCCTTGAATACTAATATTACTTGTTCAATGTATCAGAAAGTTTGTTCTAATTTTAGCCTTTTTAACACTTGATCATAGGATATCATTAATTGGCAAGGCTTAAGCCTCATGCTTGCTTTGAACATTAGTTCAATCATGTTCATTATTCCAATGGAAGTAGATTCAAACAACGCCGTTACAACTCTTGCCACTGGACAAGGTGTTGGGGAATATCCCTTGAGCTTCTACCTAACTTGAAATTGTCCAACCAAAAAATATATATATATAAACTAAATAGAAACTAGAACTTTCAATGATAAAAAAGAAATAGGTGTTTGCCAGCAACTTTGGTTTGATTTATTGGAGTTTCTAGTCAGACAGATTATAGATTGACATTTTTTAAACATGGTCTTGGGCATTTGCAACAATGCCTGTGGTCGATCAGGACTCAGCCTATGCATTAATTTCCACCACAAGTTGTGTTGTTGTCATGCCTTAAACCTAACCCATCGCCACCCATAGACAAATTACGACATTGACTCTTAGTACAATCTACCTAGGTCGGCATAGCAACCTTAAAATCTTCAATATGTCCTCACTAATGCATATTTTAAGCTATCTTCAAGGTGTATAATTGTTTAGTCCTTTATTTTTATTTATTTTTTTGGGAAGGGGGAGGGTCATGGATTACCGATAGGCCAAACTTACCAATTGTGACACTTTGTAACCATGTTAAATCTCAACACCCACACCAATGCAATATTGATTAAATGCAGTTGGACATCCCTCTTTGCTTGGCCTGCAAATCAGCAAAATGCAATATAAATCTGCATTTGTTGTAGAAAGAATGTTATGTTATGAAGAAGTATGCCGATCACATCCATCTCTTCATTAGTTCATTTGGAACTAGCGGTATCCTCAATCTTTATCATCTCAGATGGTGTCAGCAAGCTTGGTCTGAATAAATCACTGGAGACCATTTCTTTATACTTTTTCTATCTTTCAACTTCATTAATTTGCTTAATATGCGCAGATCAAAAAATCAATGATCATCAGATAGTATTATACTTCAAGCTTTGTAGATTATATAGATTCTATATATGAGAGAGAGAGAGAGAGGTGCAGACAATTGACCATCTTTATGTAAATGTGGTTAGCTAAAAGCTATTTGGTTTTGCTCTTAGGAAGAACTTTGAGTTATTCTGGACAAAGTATTCCCCTTCAATGCTTTGTGCCTTCTAAAAAAAGGTTGGCAATTTGAACTTGTAATTGCATAGTAAAATCACCCTCTTTTCTTCTCAAAAACTGCGTAACCCAAGGTCAGAAGATAGCAACAAAAACCTTGGGCGTTTCACGTGTGGTGCACTTCAAGCACAGATATTGCTTCCAAAAATTTTGGCCTCCTTTGCTTAGCATTTTAAGAGTGTCTTACCTCTGGAAAGCCAAAAAAGAAAAAAGTTGAATTGGTTTTAGCTCTTAAAAGCAGGATAAGCACTTCCTAATATGAATCAAACAACATCCTCCATTTTTGGGGGAATTTTAGATTGGTTGCGTTATAGGAAAATAACTATAGTTTAATACAAATTACTACTAACGTTTTAGTAAATGATTACTAACTTAACTAAAAATTACTACTAAGTGTAATTATTTACCCGTAGCTTGACCAATCTGTAATTCCTCCATTTTTTTTTTTATGCAAATAAAATGTTACATTAATAAAAAGATAAAAGAAAAATTATATTTGGGAAAAATACTATCATAAAAATCTTCCTAGATCAAAGCTTCCTAAGAAACCTATTTACCCAAATATTATTAACATCATAATAATTTATCTAAGATTAGCCACACAATATGCAACCGTTTTAGCTTCTCTATAAACATGCCTACCATTTAGGGATGGCAACGGGGTAGGTTTGGGATGGGACTCATTTATCCCAATACCATCCCATGAAAGATAATCTCTTCCCAAACCGCATGTCAGGAGAGGACGAAGCAGGGCCAAAAAAATATGTAAGTCAGGTTAGGTCTTGTTGGACCATTTTTATTGATGGAAAACAAATTCTATTTAAAAGAAGGGGAAAAAATTAATCCTAAATCACACATTCCACTAACATATTCTTGCTTATTTATGGTTTTGGTAAACCAAATATTAAAGAATTTAAACATAAAAATTAAATCATGAAGAAGAACTGAAAAAGTAACTAATGGTAAATGTTTAATTTAAGAAAATATGAAAGATATAAGAGACTAATATTTACATATATTCGGGTGGGGCGATCTTAAACCACATTCCAACCCGAATCCGACACGGGATTTTTACTTTCTCCCTGACCCTGTCCCTACTCTATTTATTACTTCAAAATTTTGGAAAGATTGGGCCGGATTTTTTTCATTAGATAATTTTGAACTCGCATTCCTCGGCTTCATAATGGCCACAAGCTACTACCAAGCTAAGATAATTACTAATGAAAGATTGAGATGGTTTTGGTCTACCAAAAGAAAAATAAAAAAATAAAAATGGAGAAGCTAGATTTAAAATTGCAAGCAAAATTACCAGGGCTTCTTGATTATAGATCTCTTCCAAGTTCTTTCAATGATTGTGGAAGCAATCAAATACTCCTATATAATAATATTATTGTACTTAGGATCTTTAAAATAATAACAATACCTAACAAGTTCACCCACTTGCCCACCGTTGTCGCAATAGCAAATTACAATAAAGAGAAATTTTTATGTATTTTGAACTCAAAATATTGCGAAATTCTTGTCAACCAGTGGATGAGACATATTATTTATCCGATATGGTTTTAGCATATGGTTTTAGCATCATCATGATTGTGCCACCAAAAAAATAAAATAAAAAGGGTCTCTTATTTTATGCATAAATATTATCTAAGAGCCTCTACCTAATCATAATCCAAACTCTAAAGCTACATTTGGTATATGGAAATGAAAGAAGGAATGAATGAATGGAATCTTCATTTCATTGATCAAAAAGGTGGACTGTTTGGTTAGTTAGAAAGGAATCCCTATTCCTCATTATTCCTTCCTTTGTATGGAAATTTCTTTTGTATGGAAATTTCAGCCATAATGATTTCTTATTATTTGCGACTAATTATATATATCTCTGAAAATTTGGACAAATTTGACCACATTAATTGAGACTAAATTTTCCTGGCAGAGGCAATAGGCCGCCTCAATTTTCTTTGTGCTCGAAAATGCCTTTTTTTTGAAAAAAAAAAAAAAAATAAAAATTCATTTCCAAAACCGGGACAACTGGACAAGTTGGCTAATTTTGGAGTTCGAATGTGTCCCGAAAGCAAACCTTTTTTTTTTTTTTTTTTTTTTTTGGGTTGGGGGGGGAGGGGTTGAGAGGAAGGATTCCAGCCTTTTTTATATTTAATATAAATAATAAATACATCTGAAAATTCTGGCAAAATTTAGGAAATTCAGAGCAAAAAATTAAAACGTTCTCTATGACCATGGTTTGAAGTACTCTGTAGGTAATTTAGAAAATGTTATAGATCATAGTCTAGTCCATTTGAATATATCTATATATATATATATACATTATTTGTATAGGATGATGATCAGGTAAGTACATGCTGATATAAGTTACATCAACACTCGTATAAGGGGTTGTATCTCGTGCATTAGTGGGCTATGGGGTACATTGGGCAATGCACGAGCAAAACCTCAATGTATGGTGCTGATAGAACTTATATCAACACGGACTGACTTGATCAAGACTGTATTTGTACATATATATGTGTACATGTTTGTGTATATATATGCATAGATTATATTATATAGAAATAATATATAGTATAACATATATGTATCTAGCTCAGATTTTTTTTTCTTTTTTGTCAAGCAACGAGTTGTTCGAACTATCAGATTCCGACTAATCCCCGCACTCCACACAGGGCCACCGTCCCATGAGGTCATTTAACGTCCAGGCTAATAGCCCTAGTGGCTAGCCAAGAGAGATTAGCTTGTTTCAAACCCAAAATGTCCAAGTTTACAGCTCACCCCATTGCCACCAAGCCAACGTACTCTCATTAATTGTATATAGGTCAGATTGAGGGACTTAATTTTTACATTTTTTTATTTACACCTCAATTCTTAAATCCTTAGATTCATAAGATTTAAAAGTAATCTAAAAAGTTGATATAGCCAAGCTCCATACACCATTTGACAAGTCGCGCATTTTTCTTAAACTATTGGATTCATAATGGTCAACAGTAATTCAAAAATCTGACATGGTCAAGCTCTAGTTACTCACCAGTTGACAAATCAAGTAGTGTCAAAAATTAAACACACAAATTATATCTTTTAATCCTGATCTTGATCTTATTGGTATATATGTGGGTAATAATTAAGGAGTTAAATAAATATTACTTCATAATCTTGTCAACACAATACGATTATATAAACAAGTTCGTTCCTTTTATTTGTAGTATTCCTAGATCATACCAATCTTTGCCATCCCTACATCTTGATATTATTATTATTATTATTATTTATCATTATCGTTATTTTTATTTTATACATTTGGTATTTAAACCTTAAACCTGCGACCTCTACTTTACAAAGAGAAGAGGTACTATTAATGTGGAAGACCTACTCCCTTTGAAGAGAGAGGAGGAGCTATTAGGCCATCATGCACCATTGCTAGAGAAATCAATAATTTTTTCAAAAATAAAAAAAATTAGAAAAATTTTAAAAAAAAATTCTTACGCCTTATGGTAGAATCTTACGCCTTATACCAGCACATGTTCTGAATATGTATGGGCCTATGGGTGGCTAAATAGTCACCTGTTTCCGATACCTTTCTCTTACAAGAGGTGGACAAATGCAATTAAACCACAAACGCGTTGGAACGAAGTCATACACATTTTCAACGTTTTCTGTGTGAACTCTTGAGCTGCCAGTGACTTTATAGTCTAATGGCATGTCACATCTCAAGAAGGGTGTAGGATTTGCAAATATCTTGGTTTTAACTCTACTTGAGTGCGTGTGTGGGTGTGTTTTCTTATCGTTTGAGAAAAGAAAAGAAAAGAAAGAAAGAAAGAAACACAAACTTGCTGAGCTACTGATTTGTCACACTTCTACAAAATGAATAATATAAATCAGTCACACCATAAGATTGCGTATTTCCCTCTTAGTAAACAATTGCTTATTTTCCCTTTTGGTAAACCCCAAAAAATCAGGGTACGTGACCCACCTGTCCTACTCAAAGGATTTATTGCCAAAACCTTTTTCATGCCTATTTTGGTAACATCACCTCCCCCTAGTAATAAAAGTAACCGACTATTGTTGGTAGCCACATAACAAAACGACTACTATTACCTCAAAGATACACACAAGCAGGGACGGTTTTGAGCCTAGGCGACCAAGGCGACAGTCACCTACGGCCCCATATTTTGAGCCAAAAATAAGGGCCCCATTCTTGGACCAATCCTTGTAGTTTCCCTAAAAAAATATATATCTTTTTCAAAGAGGGCGGCTATTGCAACCTCTTAATTTTATTTGTACACCTCACTAATTTTAATTTCTTAAGATTTTAAAAAATATATATATAAAGATTTTATGAAAGTTGGTCGCATAATCCACTAAGATACATCATTTTGAACAACTCCGAAGAAAAGTTTTTTTTTCTAAAATATTTTGTTTAACGGAATTTTTTGAACATTTATTGTTTCTGTTTCATTTTTGGTCAAAAAGTCCACTTAAACGAAAGATTTTAAGAAAACGTTTTCTACAAAGTTGTTCAAAATGATGTTTCCTAGTGGACGATGCGACCATTTTTCATAAAACCTTTTGTATTTTTCTTAAATCTTAATAAATTAAAATTAGTGGGATGTGCAAATAAAATTAAAGGGTTGCAATAATCGCTATTGTTTTCCAAAATACCCTGACTGTTGAGGGCCTCAAACAAAATTCAAAGGCTTTATCCTAAGTTCTACAATTTATAACCCACAATCCAATTCAATCAAGTACTCAACTCAAGCCCAAAATAAATAAAAACAAACAAACAAAAAGATTGCAAGAAGAGTAATGTTTAAATGACGCTTTATTGTAATTGATTCATTTGTTTTTTTTTTTTTTCAGTATTATAGCTTTAGATTTTATTTGGTATTTTTTTTTTCTTTTTTTTTCTTTTTTTGTTGTAAAAGTGAATTTTGCTCAATTATAAGGCAAGAAGTATGCATTATATCTGTTCAAGTTTTATTAATGATCTCTTGTCATCTTACTCTATAAAAGCAAATTTTAGTAATTTTATTTGCAAACAAACTTTATGTTGATAGTTGGTACTAAGAAAAAAAAAGGGTAAATTGCAGATAACCCTCCTGAAGTCTGGGGTCAGCAGATAACTCCCTTATGTTTTAATTTTGTCAATGTACCTCCTTTATGTTTTAATTTTTGTCAATGTGCCCCAGTATCACTTGTCGTTGATGAAATTTGACAAATATTAGTCACATGACTATGCACGTGATACCATTAACGGACCCATGTTACCCAAAATCACTAGAAGCCTCGCCGGTGTCATGGCTAATTGGGTGGATATCGACAATTGGTTTTGTCTTCCAACTGAATTAGGAGGCACATTAACAAAATTAAAACATAAGAGGGTTATCTGTTGACCCCCATACTTTAGGGGGATTTTTTGCAATTTACTCAAAAAAAAAAATTTGGATACTTAAGAACTTTTTTTGTTTTTGGAATATGCATAGAGAGCTCCATTTTAGGAATTCGCCCAGGGCCTCCAAAAACAAAAACTTAGAACCGACCCTGTACACAAGAAGAAGAATTTTCCTGCAGCTACTATTTACATATATCCCATATATATACACTTGATTTGTCTATAGAAGAAATCAAGAAAATAGCAAGGTAGACCTTATATAGCATGATGAGGACGATCACAGCTTCAATCAATCCTAACCGTCAACAACACCCTATTACAAACTCACATATGATCAGGTCGGTCTCTGTTCACACTCTTTCTTTCCATATAGAGAGAGAACTCTATAATGGAAAGTGGATCAAAATATGTGATTTTCTTTCCTGTAATATTGATACTTGTCTGCAACACTTACCTATAAAAGTCTCTCTATACCCTTGACAAAGTTGAATGCGAGACGCACTGTTTTGTTGACAGACCCAGTGTTTTCTTGTTTTCTTCCTTCTTTTTTGTTAGTTTTCAAGACATGTTAGGGTTCTTCGATCGTTCGTCCGACAGTAATCTTCAGGTGGTGAACGGTCTTCCGAGATTGCCTATTTCCCTCTTAGTAAACGATTGCTTATTTTATCTTTTGGTAGACCCCAAAAAATTAGGGTACGTGACTCTCCTGTCCTACTCAAATGATTTATTGCTAAAACCTTTTTCATGCCTATTTTGGTAACATCACCTCCCCCTAGTAATAAAAGTAACCGGCTATTGCCAGTAGTCACATAACAGACCGACTACTGTCGCCTCAAAGATACACACAAGCAGGGTCGGTTTTGAGCCTAGGCGAACAAGGCGACCCAACGGCCCCATATTTTGAGCAAAAAATAAGGGCCCCATTCTTGGACCAACCCTTGTAGTTGGCCTAAAAAAAATATCTTTTTCAAAGAGGGTTGCTATTGCAACCTCTTAATTTTATTTGTACACCTCACTAACTTTAATTTTTTAAGGTTTAAAAAAATATATATAAAAAGATTTTATGAAAATTGCTTGCAAAATCTACTAAGAGACATCATTTTGAACAACTTTGAAGAAATTTTTTCTTTTTCCAAAATCTATTGTTTAAGTGGATTTTTTTAACATTTATTGTTTCTGTTTCATTTTTGGTCAAAAAGTCCACTTAAATGAGAGATTTTAAGAAAAAAAATTTTACAAAGTTGTTCAAAATGATGTTTCCTAGTGGACGATGCGGACATTTTTCATAAAACCTTTTATATTTTTCTTAAATCTTGATAAATTAAAATTAGTGGGGTCTGCAAATAAAGTTAAAGGGTTGCAATAATCGCTTTCTTTTTCAAAATACCTTGACTGTTGAGGGCCTCAAACGAAATTCAAAGGTTTCATCCTAAGTTCTGCAGTCTATAACGTACAGTCCAATTCAGTCAAGTACTCAACTCAAGCCCAAAACAAAACAAAAAAAAAAAAAAAGACAAAAAAAACAAACAAACAAAAAAAAATGCAAGAAGAGTAATGTTTAAATGACACTTTGTTGTAATTGATTCATTTGTTTTTAGTATCATTTCTTTTTATTATTACAATTTTAGATTTTATGTGGTATTTTTTTTTTCTATTTCTTCCTTTTTTGTTGTAAAAGTGAATTTTGTTCAATTATGAAGCAAGAAGTATGCATCATATCTTTTCAAGTTTTTGTAATGATCTCTTGTCATCTTAATCTATAAAAGCAACTTTTAGTAATTTCATATGCAAACAAACTTTATGTTGGTAGTTGGTACTAAGAAAAAAAATGGGTAAATTGCAGATCACACCCTGAAGTCTGTGGGGGTCAGTAGATAACCCCCCTTACGTTTGAATTTTGTTAATGTGCCTCCTTTTTGTTTTAATTTTTGTCAATGTGGCCCACCATCACTCGCTATTGATGAAATTTGACGAAAATTAGTCACGTGACTACGCATGTGATACCATTAACAGATCTATATTACCCAAAATCACAAGAACCCTCGCCAGCGTCATGGCTAATTGGGTGGCCATCGACTATTGGTTTTGTCTTCCAACTGAATTAGGGAGCACATTGACAAAATTAAAACATATGGGGGTTATCTGCTGACCCTCCCATACTTTAAGAGGTTTTCTATAATTTACCCAAAAGAAAAATTGGGTACTTAGAAGTTTTTTTGTTTTTGGAATACGTATTGAGAGTCTCATTTTAGGAATTCGCTCAAGGCCCCAAAAACTCAGAACCGGCCCTCCACACAAGAAGAGGAATTTCCTTGCAGTTACTATTTACATATATCCCATATATATATATGGGTAAAATACATCTACACCCCTTCTATTTACTAACTATTACACTGATCCCCCCTATACTTTATGAAATTACATTGACCTCCCCTTGTCAGAACGGCTTAACTAACGGAGCAAACAGAATGGCTGAAATGACTAAATTGCCCCTTCCTTAAAATAGCGTCGTTTCGCTGGGGATGAAGTGGGGAGTTGGTCTGCAAAGAAAAAGAAAAAAAAAAAAGAAAAAAAGACGAGGGAAAAGGAAGAAAGAAGAAGAACGGGGGTTACCGACGGGAAGGAGTGCGTCGACGGTGAGGAAGAAGGAAGAAGAACAGGGGTCGATGGAGCAGCCTCAAACGGTGACCAACTCCATTTTTTCCGGCGAAGAAGCACGATACCCATTTTAGCCTTAGTGAAGCCAAAACGATGGCGTTTGGCATTGTTGGCATCGTGGTGCAGAGGGACGGTGGGTGGGATGGGGGTTTGTTGCCGGAACACCCCATAACCAGATCTGCTCTTAAAAAAAAAAAAAAAAAAGAGGAAAAAAATAGAGAAAGGGAGGAAGAAGAAGAAGAAGAAGATGCAGCAATAGGAAAAAACTCCATTTTTTCTGGCGAGCATCAAAGACTATTTTTTTGGGCAAGCATTTCTTGTCACTCTCCTTCAACAGCAAACCCAAACCCATTTTTTGAGAAAAACCCAAAGCCCACTGCCACAGCTCACTGGTCACCACGGCAACTCCTTCTTCCTCTTGTCTCCCCTCTATTTTCATTTATTTTTTCTCTCCAAACCCTTATGCCTCCCCACACTGCCAGAAGTCGGCCGCGAGCTCCTTCTCCCTCTCCCTCTCGTCTCCCCTCTGCTTTTATCTCTTTCTTTTTTTCTTTTTTCCTTTTTTTTTTTTCTCTTCAAACCGACTCCATTTTTTTCAGCAAGCATCAAAGACTCCATTTTTTCTGGCAAGCATTTCTTGTCATTCTCCCTCGACACCAAACCCAAACCTATTTTCTGAGAAAAACCCAAAGCCTACCGCCACAGCTCGCCGGTCACCACGACAGCTCCTCCTCCCTCTCGTCTCCCCTTTGTTTTGATTTTTTTTTTCTCTCCAAACCCTCGTGCCTCCCCACACTGCCAGAAGCCCGCCGCGAGCTCCTTCTCCCTCTTGTCTCCTTTCTACTTTCAACTTTTTCCTTTTTTTTTTTTTTTTTCTCTCCAAATCAACTCCATTTTTTTTGGCGAGCGTCAAAGACTCCATTTTTTCCGACAAGCATTTCTTGTTACTATCCCTCGACACCAAACCCAAACCCATTTTATAAGAAAAACCCAAAGCCCGCCACCACAGCTCACCGATTGCCACGGCAGCTCATTCTCCCTCTCGTCTCCCCTCTGTTTTCATTTTTTTTTCCTCTCCAAACCCTCGTGCCTCCCCACACTGCCAGAAGCCCGTCGCGAGCTCCTTCTCCCTCTCGTCTCCCTTCTACTTTCATTTCTTTCTTTTTTTCTTTTTTTTTTCTCTTCAAATTGACTCCATTTTTTTCGGCGAGCGTCAAAGACTCCTTTTTTGGATGAAGCAAATCCATCACCACTATCCTCATCACCCCCATTCTCACAAAGAAGAAGAAGAGAAGAAGCAGCAGCAGCCCTTGCTCTACCGCCGCCATCGTAACTCCATTGCTGCCATCCATGTTGGCCACCGTCAACGCAGAGTTTCGTTCATGGCCAAGGCTGCGAGATTGGGTTCTAGGGCTTGAGGATGAGAGGTTTGGCTTCATTCAGATTTAGGGGAGTAGCCTCCACGCTAAACGTAGCATTTTGGTTTCAATAAGGGTAAAATGGGTTTTTTAGCCCATTTTTTACATGACGTCAGCAATAGCCGTTAACCCTCTAAACGGCTAGTTAACAGACGGAGGAATATGTATATTATTTTCTAAAGTAGGAGAGGGCAGTGTAATTTCAGAAAGGACAAGGGATGTTAGTCTAATAGTCAGAAAACACAGGGGGTGTAAATGTATTTTACCCTATATATATTCACTTGATACGTCTATAGAAGAAATCAAGAAAATATAGGAAGGTAGACGTTACATAGCATGATGAGGACGATCACGGAGGTCGGTCTCTATTCACTCTCTTTCTTTCTATATAGAGACAGAACTCTATAATGGAAAGTGGATCAAAATCTATGATTTTCTTTCCTATAATATTGATACATGTCTGCAACACTCACCTATAAAAGTCTCTCTATACCCTTGACAAAGTTGAAAGCGAGAAGCTCTGTTTCTCGACAAAGTTGAAAGCGAGAGGCTCTTGTTTTCTTCTTTCTTTCTCATTAGTTTTCAAGATATGTTAGGGTTCTTCGATCGTTCGTCCCCCTAGTAATAAAAGTAACCGGCTATTGTTGGTAGTCATATAACAAACCGACTACTGTCGCCTCAAAGATACACACAAGCAGGGTCGGTTTTGAGCCTAGGCGACCAAGGCGGTCGCCTAGGGCCCCATATTTTGAGCCAAAAATAAGGGCCCCATTCTTGGACCAACCCTTGTAGTTGGCCTAAAAAAAATATATCTTTTTCAAAGAGGGCGGCTATTGCAACCTCTTAATTTTATTTGTACACCCCACTAATTTTAATTTTTTTAAGGTTTTAAAAAATATATATAAAAAAGTTTTTGTGAAAATTGCTTGTGTAATCTACTAAGAGACATCATTTTGAACAACTTTGAAGAAATTTTTTCTTTTTCCAAAATCTATTGTTTAAGTGGATTTTTTTGAACATTTATTGTTTCTGTTTCATTTTTGGTCAAAAAGTCCACTTAAATGAGAGATTTTATGAAAACTTTTACTACAAAGTTGTTCAAAATGATGTTTCCTAGTGGACGATGCGAACATTTTTCATAAAACCTTTTATATTTTTCTTAAATCTTAATAAATTAAAATTAGTGAGGTGTGCAAATAAAGTTAAAGGGTTGCAATAACTGCTTTCTTTTTCAAAATACCTTGACTGTTGAGGGCCTCAAAAAAAATTCAAAGGTTTCATCCTAAGTTTTGCAGTCTATAACGCACAGTCCATTTCAATCAAGTACTCAAGTCAAGCCCGAAACAAAAACAAAAACAAAAACAAAACAAAAACAAAAAACAAAACAAACAAGCAAACAAAAAAAATGCAAGAAGAGTAACATTTAAATGACACTTTGTTGTAATTGATTCGTTTCTTTTTAGTATTATAGTTTTAGATTTTATTTGGTATTTTTTTCTCTATTTCTTCCTCTTTTTTTTGTTGTAAAAGTGAATTTTGATCAATTATGAAGCAAGAAGCATGCATCATATGTTTTCAAGTTTTGGTAATGATCTCTTGTCATTTTAATCTATAAAAGCAAATTTTAGTAATTTCATATGCAAACAAACTTTATGTTGGTATTTAGTACTAGGAAAAAAAAAGGGTAAATTGCAGATAACGCTCCTGAAATCTGGGGGGAGGGGGGTCAACAGATAACCCCCCTTATGTTTGAATTTTGTCAATGTGGCTCCTTTATGTTTTAATTTTTGTCAATGTGCCCTACCATCACTCGCTATTGATGAAATTTGATAAAAATTAGTCACGTGACTACGCATGTGATACCATTAACGGATCCATATTGCCCAAAATCACCGGAACTCTCGCTGGCGTTATGGCCAATTGGGTAGTCATCGACGATTGGTTTTGTCTTCCAATTGAACTAGGAGGCACATTGACAAAATTAAAACATATGGGGGGATTATCTATTGACCCTCCCATACTTTAGAAGGTTTTCTATAATTTACCCCAAAAAAAAATTGGATACTTAGTAGTATTTTTGTTTTTAGAATACGTATAAAGAGTCTCATTTTAGGAATTCGCTCAAGGCCCAAAAACTCAGCCCTCCACACAAGAAGAGGAATTTCCTTACGGTTACTATTTACATATATCCCATATATATATATATATATATATATATATATATACAGAAATCAAGAAAATATAGGAAAGTAGACGTTATATAGCACGATGAGGACGATCACGGAGGTCGGTCTCTGTTCACTCTCTTTCTTTCCATATAGAGAGAACTCTATAATGGAAAGTGGATCAAAATCTGTGATTTTCTTTCCTGTAATGTTGATACTTGTCTGCAGCACTCACCTATAAAAGTCTCTCTATACCCTTGACAAAGTTGAAAGCGAGAGGCTCTGTTTTCTTCTTTCTTTCTCATTAGTTTTCAAGATATGTTAGGGTTCTTCGATCGTTCGTCCGACAGCAATCTTCAGGTGGTGAACGGTCTTCCGAGATTCATGAAGTTGAATGGGATAAAATCAGATTTCAGAGAAGGCGACGGCGGGGTGACTGGGTCCGACGACGTGGTTTCGCGACGACGGATGATCATCATCGCGAACCAGCTACCAATACTAGCCCATCGCGATAGCAATACCAAGAAGTGGTGCTTCCATTGGGATGAAGACGCATTGGTTTTGCAACTCAGAGACGGGTTCTCGCCCGACGTCGAGGTCCTGTACGTGGGTTCCTTGACGGTAGAGGTCGATTCTTCAGAGCAACAAGAAGTCGCCGAATTGCTGTTGGAGGAATTCCGTTGCGTGCCGACGTTTTTGTCGCTAGAGATTCAGAACGAGTTCTATCATGGGTTCTGCAAGCGCTACCTTTGGCCTCTGTTTCACTACATGTTGCCCATATCGCCTAGCCACGGCGCGCGTTTCGTTCGAGCCGAATGGCAGGCCTACGTCACAGCAAACAGGGTTTTCGCGGAGAAGGTCAGGAAGCTGATAGAACCAGATGAGGATTCCGTTTGGATACACGATTATCACCTTATGGTGTTGCCTATTTTCTTGAGAAAGTGGATTCGCCGTATCAAGCTTGGGTTTTTCTTGCACAGCCCGTTTCCCTCGTCGGAAATTTATCGGACCTTACCGGTGCGGGACGAGATTCTTAAGTCCTTATTGAATTGCGATCTCATTGGTTTCCACACGTTTGATTACGCGAGGCACTTCTTGTCATGTTGTAGTAGGATGTTGGGTTTGGATTACAAATTGAAAAGGGGTTACATTGGCCTCGAGTATTTGGGTCGAACCTTGAGTATCAAGATCTTGCCGGTCGGAATTCATATGGGTCATCTTGAATCGGTTATGTCACAATCAGCCACCGCCGAGAAGGCTAGACAGTTGAAGGAACAATTTAAGGGGAAAATTTTGATGTTAGGCATCGACGACATGGATATGTTGAAGGGAATTAGCTTGAAGTTTCTAGCAATGGGGCAGCTTTTAGAACAGCAACCTGAATTGAGGGGAACACTGGTTTTAATTCAGATTGTGAACCCTGCAAGGAGCATGGGTAAGGATGTCTGTGAGGTACATAATGAGACCAATTTTTTGGCGAACAAAATCAATCAGAAATATGGGAAGCCGGGTTATCAGCCAATTGTTTTCATCAATGCCCCGGTTACAACACAAGAGAAGGTTGCATACTATGCAATCTCTGAGTGTTGTGTGGTCAATGCTGTTAGGGATGGAATGAATTTGGTGCCTTACAAGTATACAGTTTGTAGGCAGGGCAGCCCTGTTTTAGATAAGGCATTGGGAATTGATAGATCTAAGATGTTGAGGAAGAGTGTTCTCATTGTTTCGGAATTCATTGGATGCTCACCATCTCTAAGTGGGGCGATCCGGGTTAATCCGTGGGACATTGATTCCGTGTCAGAAGCAATGAATGGGGCCCTTACAATGTCTGAGGCAGAGAAGCATTTGCGCCATGAGAAGCACTATAAGTACATTAGCTCTCACGATGTCGCGTATTGGGCTAGGAGTTTTAACCAAGACCTTGAGAGAGCATGTAGAGAGCATGACCTCAAGCTTTTCTATGTTATGGGGATGAATTTTACCTTCAGGATTGCTGCATTGGATCCTAATTTCAGGAAGCTTTCTGTTGAACACATAGTCCCTGCTTACAAGAAGACAAGTAGCCGGCTGATCCTTTTGGATTATGATGGCACTCTGATGCCACAGGATTCAGTGGACAAAACTCCTAGCAGCGAAGTTATTAAGGTCTTGAATGATTTGTGCAGTGATCCCAAGAACGTTGTTTTTATCGTCAGTGGCAGAGGAAAGGATTCTCTAAGCAAGTGGTTTGCTCCATGCGAGAAACTTGGTATTGCAGCAGAGCATGGTTACTTCACTAGGTACTGTTGTGCGTGTTTGCTGTGTTTTTTTTTGTTCTTATAATTTTTATTAGTACGACAGTCATGTGGTTAATTTTGTTGCTTCATTAATTGTAGGTGGATAAGGGATGAACCATGGGAATCCTGCATGTTAACAAGGGACTTTGATTGGAAAAAGACTGTCGAACCTGTGATGGAGCATTATACGCAGGCAACTGATGGATCTTTTATAGAGCATAAGGAAACTGGACTGGTGTGGCACCATCAAGATGCTGACTCTGCTTTTGGCTCATGCCAGGCGAAAGAACTTCTTGATCACCTGGAGAGTGTGCTTGCTAACGAGCCTGTAGTTGTTAAAAGAGGTGAACACATTGTTGAAGTGAAAGTACAGGTATGAAATATATTGAAAAATTTTAAATTTGTAAGAGTAGTTTTGGAATTTCAAATTTAGCTGGAAAAACATTGTGAGAAAATGGGAAAGGTTAAAAATTGAATTTGATTTGGGGAAAGCGATGCACTTTCGTAATTTTTTTTTTTTTTTTTTTTTTTGGCTGGGGGGAGGGGGTGTTGAAGGTAGGGCAACATGTGTTTTAGTATCGAATTTTCCAAATATTTTGAATATTTGCACCGAGTTTTGGGATAAAATTGTAGTATATAGGATACACACAATATTTTCACAGTTGGTAATGTATGGCTCTCTGGTGAATTGCAGGGTGTAAGCAAAGGTACAGTTGTGGAAAGCCTTATATCAACAATGAAGAATAGTGGAAAGTCGCCAGACTTTGTGTTGTGCATGGGGGATGACCATTCAGATGAAGACATGTTTGAGAGCATTGCACGTTCCGTATCCAACCCATCCTTGCCGGCCATCGAGGAAGTGTTTCTCTGCACTGTTGGTCAAAAACCAAGTCAGGCAAAATATTATCTTAACGATACTGTTGAAGTCATCGAGTTGCTTGAAGGCCTTACTATAGGTCTACAGCATGGGGTACTGCAGCCACAATACCAACACATTGATTACTGATATGGGGGAAGCGACCACTGACATACCTGTTGTTCAAAGTGGGCATTCAGGATTGAGTTTAGGTGGGCATTAGGTTTAGAGCATTTCTCAGGCTCTGTAATCTTTTTCTATGCTAGGAGGGGGTAGATATTGGTCGATAGAAAGTAGGAAAGCTAGCCTTATACATGAAAAATTCTTACATTTACAGGCAATCGGATAGCCAATACTTTGAAATCTACCAAATTAGTTAGTCCATGTTTTTTTTTCTTTCTAGTTCTCATTATTTGGAGTGAATTTTTTATCCTATGACCTGATATTTCAAGTGTTTTGCTTTGTGCATAGAAATTTAGGATATGCCTTGAGATTATGCTGAATTAGGTTTTAGAAGGGAAAAGAAGAAAAAAAGAAAAAGAAAACACAATCTTCACAAATCATAAGGGTAATTATGCCTCCACATTATGGGATGGCTGTGGTTCTCTCTAATTTGCTTGCCAATATATGGTTCATACTCAATTGCCTTTGTTTCTTGAGTCTCTGTTAGAACACTTCTAATGGTAATCGTAAATAAAAAATGACAGATTTCTTAATGCATCACCTTGAATGGGCAATATTTACAATACCTAAGTGCATTTTCTCGGTATCATACCGCTACAGAACATGAGCCATCAGATCAGATTATGGCAAATCTCAACCGTCTATATTTTCTAATGAGAAGAACATGTAACCCTTCTCTCTCTTGTATCACTTCCAACAAGCAATCCCTTTTGGTTATAGAGCAGCCTTTGGTTAAATATAAATTTTTCTTTTCTTTTGTGACGTTTAATTTCCTCCTTTGTGTAACATAACCTGCTCAGACATTGAAAATCTACATTACACACAAGAAGGATGAGAAGCTCTCTTGGAGCATCTCCATGAGGTAGTTATTTTAACATTTTAGCTTAAAGTAGAGAGTATCATCTCTAAAAGTCTAGCCATCTAGCTCTCTAACATAGCTAGGCTCTTTGAGGCTCTCCAAATGGAGTTAGCCCTCTTGACTCTCTTAGCTAAAGTAGAGAAAGAATAGCTAATCCTATGAGGAAAAAATAGCTAGATTTGTCGGAACCCTCACTTGAATAGGGAGTCCTCTATTTTAACTATCTTGGCTCCCTTGGCTAAATGAGAAAGATCTCTTATCAAAATCTCTGAAGTAGAGAAAAAAAATTGCTAGTTTCAGCTTGGAGATGCTCTTAAGGCTTCGGTTATGCAAGAATTCCTACCCGGAAGTTATGGTGAAGGGCATTTGCAATGAATATTATGTTGATTCAATAATTGATCTCCAATACTCTATGGGTTATGCTTTCTGTCTCCCTCTTCATGGGTATTCCACAAATTGATCAAATTAAAAATTCTACTTGGAGTCTCAAGCTCGGATGTTAAATCTAGCAGACCTTACCATTTTTTTTCCTTTTTGATAAGTAAGAATATATTAAAATAGGCCGAAGCCAAAAAAAAAAAAAAAAAAAAGGAAGAAAAGAATTACAAACTAAGGATATCAAAGCTAAATCCCAATTGTCACACAACAACCTGTTCTCGGGATTGTCCCTAACCCTTTTGAAACCCATGCCTCTAAATCTGGTATCAGCTACAATGTCTATAACAATAGACCCAACATCTTTGACAGAGTTAGCATGAAGTCTATTGTTCCTCTCTCTCCCCATGTGATACATTGCTACAGCCCAAGCCAGCTTCTTGACCATTGAGCTAAGAGAAGATCCCTTGAGATAGGAGACAGCCCAAAAGAATTCATTTAGCCAATAGCGAGGCTCTCTATGAATGGTCAAAGAAGAAGGATTGTCCTCCAAATAGATGAAGTGAAAGAGTACTCGAAGAATAAGTGGTTCCAGTCTTTGATAACCCTATGGCAAAACACACAAGAAGCTGAAGCTAACATACCCGAATGAACCAACTTGTCTTGGGTGAGCGGTCTATCATGGAAGATCAGCCAAAGAATGAACCCATGTTTCCTAATGGCTTTGGAAAACGATACACATTTATACCAATCAACATCAGCACTACCACTTCTAATAGAATTCCATGCTGAAGAGATGGAAAAAGTACCATAAGGGCAAAGGGACCAAACGATAGAATCCTTTTTAGCAGAGCACAGGATGACATTGACAGGCATAGTTCTCTTTAACTCGAAGAGGTCAGCTGAGATTATCTTAGGCCAAACCCATCCATTTTGATCCACAATAGTATTAACTTTAGCATTCAAAGGGATGGTAGTGTCGAAAGCAACTCTACTATCCATGTATGGAAAAATTAGCCACAATGGATGCCAAGAATGATGCCAAAGGAAAGTGCTGGAGCAATTCCCATTGATAGATATAATAAGGGGCCGCACCAAGGCTCTGAGGATTGAGGATTTTCCTCCAACACCAATAACAGTTCGAAGGCACTTTATCCTTCATCCTTGCCTACAAGATGGTTTTTCAGTGTCCTGTCCAGCTGAAGCGATTGGGTTACAATGGCATCTGTGGTTGGGTTCAAAAGCTCCATCACTCCGTGAAGATTTAAGAACAGGGTGCCAAAGGGAGCACTGCAGAGTGAGAGAGATTAAGGCTATGAATGTATTCACCATCACTTCGTGAACACGCATTCCCTCTGCACCACTCAAATTGCTCTCTTTCTCATCCCCAAATTTTGCTAGCCATCCCAGACGGTTAGTGAAGTGTACCCAATATTTTAGACATCATCCCTGAATATTTTCTTAATTTTTTTCTCAATATATTACACGTTATCTCCAAATAATCCCCAAATTAAAGACGCATAATGAAGAATGCCCAATATATTACACATCATGCCAAATATTTTCTTCATATTTTGTGTTATCTTCATTTGCTTACCAATATAATACACTTCATCCATCGTCCCCAATTGTTAAAGAAGGATGGTAAAGCATGCCCAATGTGTTACACATCATCCCCATTTGTAAAGTTAAAGTTATGGAGCACTTTGTTTTTTTTAACTAATAATAATAATAATTTTGGAAGTGGGTGTCTGTGAGATGTTTGATAAAGTTCTATTACTAGCTTACTGCATTGATTGGCCTAGATTTGAGGTTGTAGATGTGAATCTGATATTATTAAGAATTTTTTTTTAGTACTATGTTAAGCATTGAAGATTGGTGTGCAAGGCTAATCTGTTCATGCTCTTTCTGCTCTTCTAGCTAGGTGATTGGTTAGTTCATCTGCTATTAGTTGTTACTTGTTTTTTATGCTTTAAATGGTTTTTTCAGGGTGTTGTTTCATATTTTGTATTGCTGGAGTTCTGTCTTTGTAGTCTCTATATCTTTTGGTTATATAGAGTTAGGGAGGCTTTGTTTGGGTGTTTTTGGGTCATCTAGAAGGATATATCTAGGGTTGCTACTGTATTAATTCTCTGTATAATAAATGAATTTATCCTTGCCTACCAAAAGAAATATATATTTTTCAGATTCATTCTTGTTCTTTGCAGATAAAATACCTAAAAGATTTTTTATTTTTCTTTTTGTAATGGTCCTCACTTGGAATGAGTAACTGTAAAAGATATGGAATTTCATTTCAGTTGTTTTGATATAGATTTAGTTATCTCCTAGAGGTTGCTTCTTTCATTACTAAAATATTGTATCAGATATGGGAAAGTGGGCTTTTGACATTTTATCTTTTATTTTTTAATTCATCCTTTTGAATTGGAAATTGAGTATGACAGCAAGCTTGGTGAAATATTGTTCAAAGGCCATTGGTGGTTGTTATACTGAAGACTTAAATTCAAGAGTCTTTATATTAGGCTAAGAATCTTCTTCACACCATGTTCCCGATTTTTTTTTTTTTTTTGGGAGTAGTCATGCCCCCTCAAAAGATCATCCTAGATTAGTATGAGCTCATCAAGTTTGAAAGTACCAAACTTATTCGACACAAATTTTTGTGGGCAATTAGCTTATCCACTATTTGGTTGATGATACATAAACAACCAAAAAAAAAAAAAAAAAAAGGAAAAACAAAACAAAACAAAAAAAAAAAGGAAAACAGAGGAAAAATCATCAATTGTCAGCGACATTTGTTTCCAAAAGAATTTGAAAGTTTTAGTTAATGAAGCAATGCTTCGAAATAGTGGTATTTAGTTAAGTTGAGTGGAATTCTTTTGTTTCATTGGATCAGAAATATTGAAAAATTGACAACTAGTTAATATTAGATTAACAAGTTAAATTTCTATCTTTTCCTTTCTTTTCTCAACAGCTTGAGGTTCTCATTTCAATAGTGTAGACACCAAAATTTTGCCGGGCTGCCTCCGGACAAAATCGATTAATCCGTCAACAATACAATTAGGATGGACATGCTCCGTACCTAACTTCATTCACCCTGTCCTACCCACTAGAGCAAAGCCTCTCCTCAATTCAACCTTTGATTTTCGAAGCCCAAGAGCCGAGAACGGGCACAATACCCGAAAACCCCGAATCGAACCCCTAAATCGATATTAGGTGGTTCAATCTCCAACAATCCTTGATCCAACGGTCAATTCAACCATAGGATCTTCAATTCAATATCCCTAGAGCGGTCTAAGATCATCTGATTGGGAATCAGAAGATACGAGCCATCCGATCCCCAATTTCCCCCAAACCAAACCCCTAATTCAGCACTAGGTGGTTCAATCTCCAACAATCCTTGATTCAACGGCCAATTCAACAGTAGGATCTTCAATTCAACATCCTTAGAGCGGTCTAGGACCATTTGATTGGGAATCAGAAGGCACGAGCCCTCCGATCCTCAATTTCCCCCAAACCGAACCCCTAAATCGGTACTAGGTGGTTCAATCTCCAAAAATCCTTGATCCAACGGCCGATTCAACCGTAAGATCTTCAATTCAACATCCCTAGAGCAGTCTAGGATCATTTGATTGGGAATCAGAAGGCACGAGCCCTCCGATCCCCAATTTCCCCCAAACCGAACCCCAAAATCGGTACTAGGTGGTCCAATCTCCAAAAATCCTTGATCCAACGGCCAATTCAACCATAGGATCTTCAATTCAAAATCGCAGAGCAGTCTAGAATCATTTGATTGGGAATCAAGCGGCACGAGCCCTCCGATCCCCAATTTCCCCCAAACCGAACCCTAAATCGGTACTAGGTGGTTCAATCTCCAACAATCCTTGATCCAACGGCCAATTCAACCGTAAGATCTTCAATTCAACATCCCTAGAGCGGTCTAGGATCATTTTATTGGGAATCAGAAGGCACGAGCCCTCCGATCCCCAATTTTCCCTAAACCGAACCCCTAATTCAGCACTAGGTGGTTCATTCTCCAACAATACTTGATCCAACGGCCAATTCAACTGTAGGATCTCCAATTCAACATCCCTAGAGCGGTCTAGGATCATTTGAATTAGAATCAAAAGGAACGAGCCCCCCGATCCCCATTTTCGCCCAAACCGAACCCATAAATCGGTATTAGGTGGTTCAATCTCCAACAATCCTTGATCCAACGGTCAATTCAACCATAGGATCTTCAATTCAACATCCCTAGAGCGGTCTAGCATCATTTGATTGGGAATCAGAAGGCACGAGCCATCCGATCCCCAATTTCCCCCAAACCGAACCCCTAATTCAGCATTAGTGGTTCAATCTCCAACAATCCTTGATCCAACGGCCAATTCAACCGTAGGATCTTCAATTAAACATCCCTAGAGTGGTCTAGGATCATTTAATTGGGAATAAGAAGGAACAAGGCTTCCGATCCCCAATTTCCCACAAACCGATCCCCTAAATCGGTACTAGGTGGTTCAATCTCCAACAATTCTTGATCCAACGGCCAATTCAACCGTAGGATCTTCAATTCAACATCATTAGAATGGTCTACGATCATTTTATTGGGAATCAAAAGGCATGAGCCCTCCGATCCCCAATTTCCCCCAAACCGAACCCCTAAATCGATACTAAGTGGTTCAATCTCCAACAATCTTTGATCCAACGGTCAATTCAACTGTAAGATCTTCAATTCAACATCCCTAGAACGGTCTACGATCATTTGATTGGGAATTAGAAGGCATAAGCCCTCCGATCCCCAATTTCCCCCAAACCGAACCCTTAAATCGGTACTTGGTGGTTTAATCTCCAATAATCCTTGATCCAACGGCCAATTCAACCGTAGGATCTTCAATTCAACATCCCGAGAGTGGTATAGGATTATTTGATTGGGAATCAGAAGGCACGAGCCCTCCGATCCCCAATTTCCCTCAAACCGAACCCCTAAATCGGTACTAGGTGGTTCAATCTCCAACAATCCTTGATCCAACGGCCAATTCAACCTGTAGGATCTTCAATTCAACATCCTTAGAGCAGTCTAAGATCATTTGATTGGGAATCAGAAGGCACGAGCCCTCCGATCCCCAATTTCTCCCAAACCGAACCCCTAATTCAACACTAGGTGGTTCAATCTCTAACAATCCTTAATCCAACGGCCAATTCAACCGTAGGATCTCCAATTCAACATCCCTAGAGTGGTCTAGGATCATTGGATTGGCAATCAGAAGGCACGAGCCCTCCGATCCCCAATTTTCCCCCAAACCGTACCCCTAAATCGGTACTAGGTGGTTCAATGTCCAACAATCATTGATCCAACGGTCAATTCAACTGTAAGATCTTCAATTCAACTTCCCTAAAATGGTTTACGCTCATTTGATTGGGAATCAGAAGGCACGAGCCCTCCGATCCCCAATTTCCCTCAAACCGAACCCTTAAATCGGTACTAGGTGGTTCAGTCTCCAACAATCCTTAATCCAACGGCCAATTCAACCGTAGGATCTTCAATTCAACATCCTTAGAGCAGTCTAAGATCATTTAATTGGGAATCAGAAGGCACGAGCCCTCCGATCCCCAATTTCTCCCAAACCGAACCCCAAAATCGGTATTAGGTGGTTCAATCTCCAACAATCCTTGATCCAACGGTCAATTCAACTATAGGATCTTCAATTCAACATCTCTAGAGCGGTCTAGGATCATTTGATTGGGAATCAGAAGGCACGAGCCCTCCGATCCCCAATTTCCCCCAAACCGAATCCCTAATTCAGCATTGGTGGTTCAATCTCCAACAATCCTTGATCCAACGGCCAATTCAACCGTAGGATCTTCAATTAAACATCCCTAGAGTGGTCTAGGATCATTTAATTGGGAATCAGAAGGAACAAGGCTTCCGATCCCCAATTTCCCCCAAACCGAACCCCTAAATCGGTACTAGGTGGTTCAATCTCCAACAATTCTTGAGCCAACGGCCAATTCAACCATAGGATCTTCAATTCAACATCCCTAGAATGGTCTACGATCATTTGATTGGGAATCAAAAGGCACGAGCCCTCCGATCCCCAATTTCCCCCAAACCGAACCCCTAAATCGATACTAAGTGGTTCAATATCCAACAATCTTTGATCCAACGGTCAATTCAACTGTAAGATCTTCAATTCAACATCCCTAGAACGGTCTACAATCATTTGATTGGGAATTAGAAGGCATAAGCCCTCCGATCCCCAATTTCCCCCAAACCGAACCCTTAAATCGGTACTTGGTGGTTCAATCTCCAATAATCCTTGATCTAACGGCCAATTCAACCATAAGATCTTCAATTCAACATCCCGAGAGTGGTATAGGATTATTTGATTGGGAATCAGAAGGCACGAGCCCTCCGATCCCCAATTTCCCTCAAACCGAACCCCTAAATCGGTACTAGGTGGTTCAGTCTCCAACCATCCTTGATCCAACGGCCAATTCAACCGTAGGATCTTCAATTCAACATCCCTAGAGCTGTCTAAGATCATTTTATTGGGAATCAGAAGGCACGAGCCCTCCGATCCCCAATTTCTCCCAAACCGAACCCTAATTCAACACTAGGTGGTTCAATCTCCAACAATCCTTGATCCAACGGCCAATTCAACCGTAGGATCTCCAATTCAACATCCCTAGAGTGGTCTAGGATCATTGGATTGGCAATCAGAAGGCACGAGCCCTCCGATCCCCAATTTCCCCCAAACCGTACCCCTAAATCGGTACTAGGTGGTTCAATGTCCAACAATCTTTGATCCAACGGTCAATTCAACTGTAAGATCTTCAATTCAACTTCCCTAAAATGGTTTACGCTCATTTGATTGGGAATCAGAAGGCACGAGCCCTCCGATCCTTAATTTCCCCCAAACCGAACCCTTGAATCTGTACTAGGTGGTTCAATCTCCAACAATCTTTGATCCAACGACCGAATTCAACCGTAGGATCTTCAATTCAATATCCCTAGATCGGTCTAGGATTATTTGATTGGGAATCATAAGGCACGAGCCCTCCGATCCCCAATTTCCCCCAAACCGAACCCCTAAATCGGTACTAGGTAGTTCAATCTCCAACAATCCTTAATCCAACGGCCAATTCAACCATCAGATCTTCAATTCAACATCTCTAGAGTGGTCTAGGATCATTTTATTGGGAATCGGAAGGCATGAGCCCTCCGATCCCCAATTTCCCCCAAATCGAACCCTTAAATCGATACTAGGTGGTTCAGTCTCTAACAATCCTTTATCCAACGGCCAATTCAACCATAGAATCTTCAATTCAACATCCCTAGAGCGGTCTAGGATTATTTGATTGGGAATCAGAAGGCACGAACCCTCCGATCCCCAATTTCCCCCAAACTGAACCCCTAAATCGGTACTAGGTGGTTCAATCTCCAACAATCCTTGATCCAACAGCCAATTCAACCGTAAGATCTTCAATTCAACATTCCTAGAGCAGTCTAGGATCATTTGATTGGGAATCAGAAGGCACGAGCCCTCCGATCCCCAATTTCCCCCAAACCGAACCCCTAATTCACCACTAGTTGGTTCAATCTCCAACAATCCTTGATCCAACAGCCAATTCAACTATAGGATCTTCAATTCAACATCCCTAGAGTGGTCTAGGCATCATTTGATTGGGAATCAGAAGGCACAAGCCCTCCGATCCCCAATTTTCCCCCTATTGAAGCCCTAAATCGATACTATGTGGTTCAATATCCAACAAACTTTGATCCAACGGTCAATTCAACCGTAGGATCTTCAATTCAACATCCTTAGAGCGTTCTGGGACTATTTGATTGGGAATCAGAAGGCATGAGCCCTCTGATCCGCGAATCATCCAAAACTGAACCCCTAATAGAACTTTAGGTGATTCAATTCCTCAAAATTTCTCATCCAATGATCAAACCGACCGTTGGATCTTTAATTCAACCCCTCAAGATCAATACAGGACCATTTGATCGAAGATCAGGCCTCATTCGACTCACGATCAATAAAACCCTAATTATATAGCCCTACGAGCATCATGCTCGCATTCGGGCCATTTAATCCCACCCAAGAGAGTGTACACTCCACTCTTTGGTCCTAAACCAAGTTTGGGGACCCAAAGTTTCAATCCCCATTCAAGATTAACGGTCGGATTTCACCCGATCGTCGATCGAACGCGATCACGCGATCGTACGGCCCCACAGTAGGGCGGACCACCACCCTAGGCCCACCACCGCGGCCCCACAGCTTCTAGAAGGGCACATTGACTGAAAAACACAAGTTCCCATGTGTGACGATGAGAAATCATCACAAATGTGGGATAAGTGTGTCTACGCTGGCCAAACCAGCATGGAAAAATCTTGCTTTCGGCTCTGCATGATCCCTGCAGCCTCCTGCAGCCGAAATCCAATTGCCTGGATGGGACTGTTTTCCACGCTGGCCAGGCCAGCGTGGGGGGCGCCTGCCATGCCAGCATAGATGGGCAGTTTGCCCTTTTGCCACTTTTGGACCATCTTGCCCTCATCAAATGAGGTAATTCTTTTAGCAAACAATGCCTAAATGCCCTGCACATCCCATGTGACCAAAATGCCTCTCCAAATATCCATTTTACCCCTAAAAGTCCAAATTTCCCTATAAATAGCCCCCATTTTTATGTATTGAGGGCTAATTCCCAAAACCCCTAATCTTTAGCCTCATTCCATCTTTCCCACACCCAAATTAGGAAGCTCTTATCCAATTCATCCTCACACTAACCTATACACTAATCATTCCATCAAAAGAAAACCAACCTAAACACTAATCCATCCAACCCAAAATCCAATCCAATTCCATTGACCACAAAAAGAAATCTACCACACATCCTCTCAAAAACCCTTTCACACATATTTGGGGGCTGTTCTTGAAGGAAAAGCCAAGGCTTGAACCATCCAAGTTCCATTTGGATAGCATAAAAGAGACACGAATTCTGCTGCAGTTTTACTACAGAAGGACTATCAATTTCATATCTGCTGAGTGGCAATTTCACTTCTGCTGACTGGTAACTCCACTATTACCCCACTTTCCTTCCCTATTTCACTCCACCACTTTCCAAGCACACTTGGAATCATCAAAGGAGCTTCTCAAAAGAGGATTTCAAGCACTCAAGCCTCACTTGGTCAAAGCTAAGGTGAAATCACCTACACTAGGTGAGCTTCCCCTTTTATTCTTAAGCTTTCTAGTTTAAAATTTCCTATTAAGCTTACCGTTATTCTTGCAGCCTTAACATGTGATTGTCACCTTCCCTACCTTAGCCCGAGTACGTACCTGGGTCTCCTAACACGTGTCGTGGAGGGATCAACCCTTGTATGGTGGGTTAAAGGCAGGAAAACCCTAAACCATCCCAATGCTTGCAAACCCTTCCAATAAGTTGCTAGCACCCATTTTCATTTTCTTTCCTTGCATGTGAGCTTGCATATATGATGTGTGAAATGGAAATTCAAGCATGTCCAAAGATTGAGAGGATGTTTAAACAAAATCAAATTTGGCAAGGTTAGGTTCATGCATGCATGCATATTGTTTACACTAACCTCTTCTTGTTTCCTTGAGCTACGGCCGCTACACGCTCATGATATGAGGTGCAGTAGGCCTCTTTTTCTTCTTGCTTTTACTTTCGAGGTTGAATCCTCTGGGTTGTGGTCGTTGTGACTCTTGCCCCTAAAAATTCTAAATATTTACTACTAAGGTTGAATCCTCCGGGTTGTAGTCGTTGCGACTCTTTTGCCCCTAAAAATTCTAATTATTTACCGCTTTATTTAGAGGCTATGGCTTTTCGCTACCCTCCGGGTTGTGGTTGTTGCGACCTTTTGCCCCAATACTTGAGCACTTTTCATTTTGTGGTCACTTGATCCTTTTCATTTTTATGTACATATACTTATGCTTTTCAAAGCCATAAACATCGCATTCATGAATTCCAAGCCTTGCCAAGGTTGATTATGCTTATACATCTTTTGACATTTTCGATGCGCTTATCCTGAAGTTTCATGCTATGTTTATATTTCAATTCTATTCCCATGTGAATAAGATACAACTAATGCCTCGAGATAATCTATCATGCCATGGATAAGAGTTTATAGCATCAAATGCTTAAAAACTCATCCATAGTATAATAGCTTATCACCATCAAATGGACTTAATCAATTAACCCACTAGATTCCAATGAATCATCTTACCCCGAATCCAGAAACTCTTGCGTGTCCCTATGTTACGCAGTAAAATCTCAATCCTTGTGAGATTTGATGGGTTGCATTTTATTCAATTAATCCAAGTGCACACCATGATTGGATTTAAATTCCTCCTAACCATCTTTAAGCTCCAAAAGCTCCAAAATACCTTTTTTAAAAGAAGCCCTTTTTAGAATTGAAGGCGATCCTTTATATCCGAAATCCATGTTGAAAGATTCATACCCGCATAGGACCTTTGTCCTTAAACCACTGTTGACAACATTACCATCTTTATCAACTAAAGACTTTTGATTCATAGAAGGCCACTTGCCAACAAGCAAGTTGTTGAGACGCATGTTGTTCTCAATTGACGAGTTCATTCCAAAATAACTCGAACAAATTCTTTTCATTAAAAAAAGGCGCGTGCCCCATTTCTAAATACCATTATCTTAATCAAGTCAATTTTTCAAACACCATCATTCTATGTAGGATCTCTTTTCAATTGAGATTAAGATTCATAAGGCTTCACTTTCGCTTTGTTTAAACCAAAATTCCTTTACGCTTCGAAAGTGTTCTTTCCTTAATCAAATACATTTCTTCCTTCAAAAGGAACCCCTGTCTTCAAAAGGCAATCCTTTCCCTTCGAAAGTGAACATCCTCTCCATTTCAATAGCTATCAAAAAGCATCCTTTTTCATTATCCATCCCTCGACTTCAAAAGTCTCGAGCTTTCTCTGGATCCCAAAAGAGGTTCGCACTTGATATTAATTCTTTAAAAATGGACTCACATCATTTCCAATTCCATCCCTTCATAAAGGATCGATTTTACCGTTGCAAGATAGGGATGCTTTAGAGTTAATCAATTTGACCTAAGATGCCCAAGAGAAGGAAGGCGAATTTGTGGTCCTTTCAAAACAATTTTCATTCACAACCTTAAGGCATACTCTTTCAAAAACCAACTCTTTCAAAAAGACTTTGTTCCAATGCCTTCAAGGATCTCTTTTCAAACAGTAGATTCAACATCCTTTAAAAGAGGGTATTCTATGTCAAATTATTCGTATAGGAAATCAGCAATATCAAATGGGATTTTAATCAGAAACATCACTGAAATCAGGAACCGTTGGACTCCAACGGGCGATGTGGGGTGCCTCACACCTTCCCCACTCATAACCAAACCCCTTTAGCCATAATCTTTAGTCTCACAGATCACTAGGAGTTAATCAATTTCCAAATGGACCTCAAATGGACCCGTTTGATGATAAGACCTCAGATGGACTTATTTTGGGATCTCGGATGACCCCACTCTCTAATCAACCATAGGATGCCTAGTCACATCCTCAAAATCCCTGGTTGGTGGCGACTCCATAGCCTTGATAATTCTAGGTATGCTCGCATGCCTAGGACAGTCAAGGCGCCCTTGAACTAAATCCATCTTACTCAACACCACCCACCACAGAAACGGATGCCTCGGGGTCATCCGAAACCTAGGAAGGGAAATATCCCATCCTTTTTTTGGGGTAGCAACAAATAGACTCCCAATTTCTAGGGTTGGTTTGATTTAGTTCTAGAATGCTTCTTTTTCTTTAAGAGAAAAAATAAATAAATGAAACAACTGAATTTATAGGAGTAGGCAGAATCTTATGCTACACATCTTGGAATTGGTAGAGTACCTGATCATGATAGCTATTAAAAGGACGGTTAATGTTTTTGCATTACGTGGCATGGTGGTGATACTTTTTGCACATTGGCTGAATCATTTCTCTTTGTTTGAATGGAAGTTAAGTGTTGGCCTTTGCACTATGCAATTTTCTTTTATTTCTGTTAATTGCACATAATTTTTTGGGGTTTGTCATTCCCCTACCTAAATTGGGTGTTATCTACTTAAACTCTTTGGGATTTGCAGGATCTAATTTGAATGGCCTTTTTGGAAGGCAGTCTGGCACAACTCCTAGGTACTCCTATTCTAATGCTAACAAGAATATGGCCATAATTTGGGAGGAAAAGATGCCATAGGATTGCTTGCTTAATCCCAAGAAGGTAATTGGTTTAGTTCATCTCTTGAAATATTTTTATTGTCACATGCTTATCATTTGTCCCCCCCCCCCCCAAAAAAAAAGAAGTTATGGATGCTGGGTCAAATGCCCAACCTCTTATATGAACACTTTAGTAATAATTTGTAATCATATTTAAACATTTACTTTTTGTTGTTCCCTTGTATAAAGTCAGTGTGATGGGAGCACATGATGTATAAATTTAGGTCACTGAGATTGTCTATGTTGAAATTGTCTGTCCATTTGATTTGAACTACTATTTCTTGTGAAGTGAGCTTAGAAGACTAGGGGATTCCAATTGTTGGAAGGAGCCTATGTGGATGTGAAAGATCTGCTTACATCATTTCATAATAGCATTGAGGGAGGCCCAGAAAATTTGCTTATGGATCTCTAATTGGGGTTGATTGTTTTTTGCTTTATCTCTTTGTGCATATATTTTATTACCCTAAATTTTTTTTATTTTAATATCACCTTAAATTCGCTTATGCGCATATATTATAATTATTATTACAATTATTTTGAGGGTTTTGGTTATCTTGGCATTATACGCATTTTTATCAATGTAGATCCTATATCTTTACGTGAAATGGCAAGACAGTCATTAGAAGTGACTATTTTAAAGTGAGGATGTTGCGTGTTCCACTATTATAGGTGTTTAACTATTTCTTAGTAGGACTTACATTTTGTATGTCTTTGAATGGATGAGCATAAAACTGCTATTAATTAAACTTGTGTTTAACTGATGGGTCTGATATGCTTCCTTCTCTGCTAGACACTGGTAGTTCCTGCATGATACATCAATGCATGAGTGATTCATGATCACCCCTTCTGAGTTGAAATTACTTAATAGTACCACATTGCTGTGGAATTTAGCTTTTATTTGGATTCCATCAGTCCTTGAGGTCTTCTTTTTATGCTTGCCTATAAACCTTTTTTTTTTCTTTCTCTCTTTTTTGGATAGGGCTTGCCCTATGAAGTAATGGGAGGATACCATGCTTGATTAAATAGGAGGATACTATGCCTGATTGACTGTCATTTACTTCTATAGATTTCCACCTTATAGCATAAGTGATTAGGGCCCTTTATTCTTTGCCATTGTGTATGGTCTACGTGGCTAGCTAGGAATGAGTTAATCTTCAAAGGTAATAGATTGCACTGGTCTGAAGTGGCTTGCCTCCCCATTTCTAGAACTGGTATTTGGGTGGAAGGCCCTCAGGTTTGAGCTTGGCTTCTCAATTGATATCTTCCTTAGAGCTATTAATGGAGTTAGATCATTTCACAACAGAAATCTAAAAGTCAGGCAGCGCAAGCTTCAGTAGGGCTCTTCCCCTGGCTTCCTAATATTCAATGTAGATGGCTTCAGCTAGAGGTAAACCAGGGCCAGGTGGTATTGGTGGCGTTCTTAGGATGAGAATGGAGTTGCGTTGTGCTTCTTCTCTTGTCCTGCTGGTGTTAGTGATTCTAATTTGGCAGGGCTTCTTGCTATTGGGGAAGCATTAAGAATTTTTTTCTCTTCCTCTTGGGTTGGGATTAGGAACTATATCATTGAATCTAACTTTGCAGTGATTGTTTCTTGGCTCAATGGGATCTCTAGAATAAGGGAGTGCAATTTCAATTTGAAAGAGACTTACTCCCTCATTGGGCATCTTCGAACAGCCACTGTAAAACATGAACCGAGGAAGGTCAGTAACTTGGTTGATTGGCTAACAAAAGATGGCATAGGCAAGCTAGTTCCTTTTGTGGTTTGGCTGTAATCAATTGGTTGTTGTTGCTGTATGCAATGCTCCATATTCCGTTGCTTGGTGTCGCAGCTGTGCTTGGCTTGTAGTCAAGTATCCTTTTTGTGCTTTGTTTTTCTTTCTAAGCTGGTGTTTTTCATTTGTTTTCTTATGTTGGTGTCTTTGCCTCAGTTTGGTTTATGGTTTTTTTGGTTCTTGTTGTCTGATCTTTCTCTGGTGTTCTTGCAGGAGTTGTCCTTCCCTTACTTCTTGTGTATGCCCCAAGTTTCTTAATTATATTTTTTGGTTTGCTCATCCAAAAAAAAAACAAGAGAAGTGATTAGCTTATTTTTGGTTTCTTAGTGACATAAGCATTTATTCGGCTCATTTGGCTCATTTTTGAAAAATTATGGGGTTAGTTGGTTGTCATTGTCAAATTTAGTGTTGTCCAGATCCAATATTTTTATAACATAAGCTTCATCAGTTGGAGCTATTTCAGTGCGTTTTTTTGACAACATAAGCTTTAGTGTTGTCCTTTCTTTTTTTCTTTTTTTTTTCCTTTTGTTTTTTTAAACAATTTCTGCTATTTCAGTGCAATTTGATGTTATAATTTTGTTTTTAATTGATTCATCTACTTTTCTTTCTTCAGACGAGTAACCAAGACGAGTTCCTCAGTCTTCAACAGTAAGGTAAGTTGCCTTTGCCTTTTCTTTAGTGCTGTAGTTGTACATATAAGAAATTATAATTTTAGATTTAAGTTTTTTTTTTTTTTTTTTGGTAAGACAAACTAATCGACTTAATTTTAGGACTAAGAGGCTCATAATAGGCTCAATGCACTATCATTCCACATTGGAGAATATTACTAGGTAGAAAAATATGAAGAAGATCAATAAGATATACGAATATAAGGTGGAGGAATACTCCACAAATGCCACCTATAAGTTCAATTTCTATCCTGAAGAAATTCCTGTTTGGCTAATGGATTGGGTTCCAGAGGAAGGTGGGTATCTGATTGGCAATCTGCAGCCTGCTCATGTGGATTTCAGGTTCTTCACCCTTGGAAATCTTTGGTCCATTATTTTATCTTTAGGTACTCTTAAAAAAAAAAAAGGTAAAGAAAATGAGGTTGTTTTGAATTTGTTAGAAGCTAAATGGGATGACATTATGGGGCATATATATGCCTCTTAAGATATGTTATTCTACTTTGGAGAACAAAGAATGGCGTATAATCACTGGTTGTGACCCAAACAATGCATGATTTCTCTGTAAAAATTCTCTCTCTCTCTCTCTCCCTCTCTCTCTCTCTCTATTATATATATGTGTATATATATCATAATTGTTAGCTACATAGAAGCAGTGGTTTGAGAATGGAGGAAATTCATAGGCTTAACATTGTTTTCCCCGAACTACATATCTATTTATTCAATCTTTTCCTACCATTCTCTATCTTGATTAATGTTGTCATGCCCTTGAATCCTAATATTACTTGTTCAATGTATCAAAAAGTTTGTTCTAATTTTAGCCTTTTTAACACTTGATCATAGGGTATCATTAATTGGCAAGGCTTAAGCCTCATGCTTCCTTTGAGCATTAGTTCAATCATGTTCATTATTCCAATGGAAGTAGATTCAAACAATGTCGTTACAACTCTTGTTGCTGGACAGGTTGTTGGGGAATATCCCTTGAGCTTCTACCTGACTTGAAATTGTCCAACCAAATAATATATATATAAACTAAATAGAAACTAGAACTTTCAATGATAAAAAAGAAATAGGTGTTTGCCAGTAACTTTGGTTTGATTTATTGGAGTTTCCAGTCAGACAGATTATAGATTGACATTTTTTAAACATGGTCTTGGGCATTTGCAACTATGCCTGTGGTCGATCAGGACTCGGCCTGCATTAATTTCCACCCCAGGTTGTGTTGTTGTCATGCCTTAAACCTAACCCATCGCCACCTATAGACAAATTACGACATTGACTCTTAGTACAATCTACCTAATGGTTGGCATAGCAACCTTAAAATCTTCAATATGTCCTCACTAATGCATATTTTAAGCTATCTTCAAGGTGTATAATTGTTTAGTCCTTTATTTTTCTTTATTTTTTTTTGGGAAGGGGGAGGGTCATGGGTTACCAGTAGGCCAAACTTACCAATTGTGACACTTTGTAACCACGTTAAATTTCAACACCCACACCAATGCAATATTGATTAAATGCAGTTGGACAATATCCCTCTTTGCTTTGCCTTCAAATTAGCAAAATGCAATATAAATCTACATTTGTTGTAGAAAGAATGTTATGTTATGAAGAATTATGTCGATCACATCCATCTCTTCATTAGTTCATTTGGAACTTGTGGTATTCTCAATATTTATCATCTCAAATGGTGTCAGCATTCAGCAAGCTTGGTTTGAATAAATTTGTTAATATTCGAGTCGGGTACGTGACCCATACCCGTAGTCTGCCCACATGCAGGTAGTGGATCTTATGAGTGTTTCCTATTGAGTGGGTTTCTATTGTGTGTGGAACCCTAGTCCTATTAGGTTTAGGACTTATAGGAAACTATTTAAGGTGGCTTTCTCTACAGATTAGGGTTGGTCTCTCTATGTACCCTCTATCATTCTGTACAAGCCACTCTCCTCTCTCTCTCTCTAGTATTCTGTCTAAGGTATCACCATGGCCTTATGGATTTGGAAGCGTGGAACAAAGGGAGGACTCTAGTAGCGATCCCTACGCCTTACACAGCGATGGTAGAGCGTACACGAAGGATTGGTTCGTGTTCACAACATTCAGATGGCGTACAGCAACCCGCAGGCTCGTAATGACAAGCGATGGTCCTTCTCGGGTCTCTTCCGCAAGAGGTAACCATTAGATCCGTGATTTATTTGCTATATGCAATATGTATAGATTGTTTACAAAATCGCTGGAGACCATTTCTTTATACTTTTTCTATCTTTCAACTTCATTAATTTGCTTAATATGCGTAGATCAAAAAATCAATGATCATCAAATAGTATTATACTTCAAGCTCTACAAGATTATATAGATTCTATATATATGAGAGAGAGAGAGAGAGAGAGAGAGAGAGGTGCAGACTATTGAACATCTTTATGTAAATGTGTTTAGCTAAAAGCTATTTGGTTTTGCTCTTAGGAAGAACTTTGAGTTATTCTAGATAGAGTATTCCCCTTCAATGCTTTGTCCTTTTAAAAAAAGTTGGCAATTTGAACTTGTAATAGCATAGTAAAATCACTCTTTTTTCTTCACACAAACTGCATAACCCAAGGTCAAAAGATAGCAACAAAAACCTTGGGCATTTCACGTGTGGTGCACTTCAAGCACAGATATTGCTTCCAAAAATTTTGGCCTCCTTTGCTTAGCATTTTAAGAGTGTCTTACCTCTAGAAAGCAAAAAAAATAAAAATTGAATTGGTTTTAGCTCTTAAAAGCAGGATAAGCACTTCCTAATATGAATCAAACAACATCCTCCATTTTTGGGGGATTTTAGATTGGTTGCATTATGGGAAACTAATTATAGTTTAATACAAATTACTACTAACGTTTTAGTAAATGACTACTAACTTAACTAAAAATTACTATTAATTGTAATTATTTACCTGTAGCCTAACCAATTTGTAATTCCTCCATTTTTTTTATGCAAATAAAATGTTACATTAATAAAAAGATAAAAGAAAAATTATATTTGGGAAAGATACTACCATAAAAATCTTCCTAGATCAAAGCTTCCTAAGAAACCTATTTACCCAAATATTATTAACATCATAATAATTTATCTAAGATTAGCCACACAATATGCAACCGTTTTAGCTTCTCTATAAACATGCCTACCATCTAGGGATGGCAACGGGGTAGGTTTGGGATGGGACTCATTTATCCCGATACCATCCCATAAAAGATAATCTCTTCCCAAACCCCATGTCAGGAGAGGATGAAGTAGGGCGAAAAAATATATGTAAGTCAGGTTAGGTCTTGTTGGACCATTTTTACTGATGGAAAACAAATTCTATTTAAAAGAGAGGGAAAAAATCAATCCTAAATCACACATTCCACTAATATATTCTTGCTTATTTATGATCTTGGTAAACCAAATATTAAAGAATTTAACCATAAAAATTAAAGGGAAAACTACGTATTAGTGTCACTAACTTTAGCCCCAAATTTCAATGTGGTGTATAAACTTTTAATTTGTCCAATTTAGTGCACTAACTATACATTAGTGTCTCAATGTGGGTAAACAGGGGACAGCTGTTTAGTTTACTAACGGAGACCTCACATGTGCTCATGTGGCGATCTATGTGACGCTGACGTGGCATCCCTGGTGGAGGCTCCCGAAGAGAAATTACATATTGGTGTCACTAACTTTACCCCAAATTTCAATGTGGTGCATAAACGTTTAATTTGTCCAATTTAATGCACTAACTATACATTAATGTTTCAATGTGGGTAAACATGGGACGGCTGTTTAGTTCACTAATGGGGACCTCATGTGCACTCACGTGGTGGCCCATCTGCCACCGACATGGCATCCCTAGTGGAGTCTCCATCAAAGTTGTTTCGACCAACCCATCCATAGTCAGAAATGATAGAGGATAGGAAATCCCACTTTCCCTCCCATTTCCATTTTCCATTTTCCATTTCCCTTTTCCCTTTCCCAACATATGTAATTATAATCCCTTCTATCTGAAGAAAAGAAAGGCTACTATTGAAATTAGCAGGAAGATATCCACCATGTCTTCCACCACTGCCACCAACACCACCATTGCTACCATGGAAAGACAGACATACTGGTGCCACTTGTGTGACATGAGAGTCTTCCTCTTCCCCCATTCTCCTCCACCCTTATTGCCACATTAACGACTTCCTCAAAGAAATGGAGTCTTCCCTCTCCCCCTCTCCCTAAACTCTAATTCCAACTTCCATCCTTTCCCTACTCTCTCCCCTCTCTTAACCCTTGCGTCCCCCACCCCCACCACCATTCCCGAAGATAATCTTTACTATTCTTTAGATCAGTTCACAGTTGATATGGAAGCAAAGCAACTCCATACGTCCCCCACCCCCACCACCATTCTCGTTCTTAGGTCAGAAGCCCTAGATGATGAGGGTCATCAATGTAAGTAATCTCTCAGATGCTGTGCACGTGAGATGCAAATGGTGGGAAAAATGGGGAGACTCCACCAAGGATGCCACATCAGCGCAAGATGGGCCACCATGTGAGGGCACATGAGGTCCCCATTAGTGAAGTAAACGATCGTCCCATGTTTACCCACATTGAAACACCAATGTATAGTTAGTGCATTAAATTGGACAAATTAAAAGTTTATGAACCACATTAAAATTTGGGGTAAAGTTAGTGACACTAATATGTAATTTCTCTTGGGAGACTCCACCAGGGTGCCACGTCAACGCCACGTGAGTGCATGTGAGGTCTCCGTTAGTAAACTAAATAGCCGTCCCATGTTTACCCACATTTAAACACTAATGTATAGTTAGTGCACTAAATTGGACAAATTAAAAGTTTATACACCACATTGAAATTTGGGGTAAAGTTTGTAACCTAATATGTAGTTTGCCCAAAATTAAATCATGAAGAAGAATTGAGAAAGTAACTAATGGTAAATGTTTAATTTAAGAAATATGAAAGATATCAGAGACCAATATTTACATATATTTGAGTGGGGCGATCTTAAACCTATTCCAACCCAAATCCGACACAGGTTTTTTACTTTTTCCCTGACCTTGTCCCTACTCTATTTATTACTTCAAAATTTTGGAAAGATTTGGCTGGATTCTTTTCATTAGAATATTTTGAACTCGCATTCCTCGGCTTTATGATGGCCACAAGCTACCACCAAGCTAAAGATAATTGCTAATGAAAGATTGAGATGGTTTTGGTCTACCAAAAGAAAAATAAAAAATAAAAATGAAGCTAGATTTAATATTGCAAGCAAAGTTACCAGGGCTTCTTGATTGTGGATCTCTTCCAAGTTCTTTCAATGATCGTGGAGGCAATCAAATACTCCTATATAATAACATTATTGTACTTAGGATTTTTAAAAAGAATAACAATACCTAACAAGTTCACCCACTTGCCTGCTGTTGTCGCAATAGCAAATTACAATAAAGAGCAATTTTTATGTATTTTGAACTCAAAAGATTGTGAAATTCTTGTCAACCAGTGGATGAGACATATTATTTATCCGATATGCCTAGCTACACTCTTCAAATTTAGAGTAATGCTATATGCTCATGGTTTTAGCATCGTGGTGATCATGCAACCAAAAAAATAAAATATTATCTAAGAACCTCTGCCTAATCATAATCCAAACTCTAAGGCTACATTTGGTATATGGAAACGAAGGAAGGAATGAATGAATGGAATCTTCATTTCATTGGTCAAAAAAGTGGACCGTTTGGTTAGTTAGAAAGGAATTCCTATTCCTCATTATTCCTTCCTTTGTATGGAAATTTCTTTTGTATGGAAATTTCAGCCTTAATGATTTTTTATTATTTGCAACTAATTATATATATCTCTGAAAATTTGGACAAATTAGGCTAAATTTTCTTGGGGGAGGCAATAGGCCACCTCAATTTTCTTTGTGCTCGAAAATGCCCCTTTTTTTTTTTTTTTTTTTTTTCAGCAAAGGGTATACTTTTATTGAGCTAGTGGACTAAAATGGCAAAACGTTTTAAAATTCATTTGCAAAACCGGGACAAGTTGGCTAATTTTGGAGTTCGAATGTGTCCCAAAAGTAAACTAAGAACGAAATCATTGCCCATCCAAGTAGGGGTTAGATTTTGGGATTTTTATTTTATTTTTATTTATTTATTTGGGGGGGGGGGGGGTTGGGGTGGGGAGGAAGGATTTCAGCCTTTTTTATATTTAATATAATTAATAAATACATCTAAAAATTCCGGCAAAATTTAGGAAATTTAGAGCAAAAAATTAAAACATTCTCTGTGACCATAGTTTGAAGTACTCCATAGGTAATTTAGAAAATGTTATAGATCATAGTCCATTCGAAAACACGAAATTCTATATATATATATATATATATATATATATAGATAGATAGATAGATTTAGATATATATTATTAGTACAGAATGATGATCAGGTAAGCACATACCGATATAACTTATATCAACACTCGTATAGGAGGTTGTACCTCGTACATTAGTGGGTTATGGGGTACATTGGGTTAATGCACAGGACAAAACCCCCAATGCATGGTGCTGATATAAGTTATATCAACACGTGCTAACTTGATCAGGATTGTATTTGTACATATATATATGTGTACATGATTGTGTATATATATGCATAGATTATATTATATAGAAATAAAATAAAATATAATATATATGTATCTAGGTCAGATGTTTTTTTCTTTTTTGCCAAGCAATGAGGTATCCAAACTATCAGATCCCGACTAATCCCCGCTCCCCATGCTGGGCCACCACCCCATCAGGTCGTTTAATGTCCAGACTAACAACCACTAGCCAAGAAAAATTGACTGGTTTCGAATTCGAGATGTCTAAGTTTACAACTCACTCCATTGCCGCCAGACCAACGTACTCTCGTTGATTGTATATAGGTAAGATTAAGTGACTTAATTTTTGCATTTTTTTTATTTACACCTCAATTCTTAAATCATTAGATTCATAAGATCTAAATGTAATCTAAAAAGTTGATATGGCCAAACTCTATTCACCATTTGGCAAGTTGCACCTTACTCTTAAACTATTGGACTCATAATAGTCAACAGAAATCCAAAAATTTGACATGGTCAAGCTCTAACTACTCACCATTTGACAAATCAATTAGTGTCAAAAATTAAACACACAAATTATATCTTTTAATCCCGATCTTGATCTTATAGGTATGTATGTGGGTAATAAGGAGTTAAATAAATATTACTTTATAATCTTCTCAACACAATACGATTATATAAACAAGTTCGTTCCTTTTATTTGTAGTACTCATAGATCATACCAATCTTTGCCATCCCTACATCTTGATATTATTATGATTATTATTATTATTATTTTGTACATTTGGTATTAATTCCTTAAACCTGCGACCTCTACTTTAAAGAGAGAAGAGGTGCTATTATTATGGAAGACCTATTCCCTTCGAAGAGATAAGAGGTGCTATTAGGCCATCATGCACCATTGCTAGAGAAATCAATAATTTTTTCAAAAAAAAAAAAAAAAAAAATTTCTTACACCTTATAGTAGAATTTAGCTAGACCATAAAATCTACTTGTGGCCATGTGGGTGGACAAAGGTAGGGGTGCAGACGAGCCGAGCTTTAGCTTGTATACAAGCTAGAAAGTGACATGATAGTGACGTGATAAAATGGAAAAGACCATTTTATTCTAATCAAAACGAGTAATACCAAACTGATATCAAAACTGATATCTAGTTTTGTAATAGTAATATTAGTTTTGTTGAAGCATGTTTTAAATATGTTTATGTGATTTGCATGGTTTTATTTTATAAATGTTTAACATGTTTTTGTTGTTCATAGTTATGTTCTCCCGTTGTTAGTATTCTATATTTGAAAAAGAAAAAAAAAAGGAAAAAGAAAGAAGCTTAAGGTCCTGTTTGTTTGTTTGGTTTGTTAATAGTATCAGAGCTTCAGTGTTAGAAATTAATAGCTTTTTATTGTGATTTGTTTAAGCCTGTTGTTAGTTTATTTGTTCTTGTTTATTTGATAAGTGTTTCAATTGTTAGTTAGTTATTTTGATTTATCTGCAAACCTTAAGACAACTTTGATTAGGGAGTACTGAGGCCTTGACTTGTTGAAAGGCAGCCAATAGAGCGTTTATCCTTTCATGTAAGTCGGCAACTTTGTAGGAAAACCTAGTCATGGAAGATTTAGGGTGCGTAGGTAAGAAAAATAATCAAACTAATGATTATAAACATTTAGCACATATGCAAGATAAAGATGCTAATGTAGGCAATATTAGCAAAATGTTAAATTATGTTGTAGATAATTTATTTGGTATGTTTAGTAAATTAGAAAATATTGAGAAAAATCAAGAAAAAATATATGATAAAGTTAATATGTTAAGTGATATACAAAATATAGACCTAAAAGATGAAACAAAAAGTTTAATCCAAAATTTAGAAAGTACTCTGAAAAACAATTCAGATAATTCACTTGTACTAAAAGAAAATACTTGTAAGAGATTCCTAGATTATATTTTGGAACAGAAATTATGATGTTTAAAACTAATAAACATCGAAAAGACTTTGAATCTATCAAAGAAATTTTAGAATATTAGAAAACCCGATATATTAAAGAAGAAAATTACGATGAACGTAATAAACTTCTAAAACAAATGTAAGAATTGTATTCAGCCAATGACAAATTAATGATTGAATATAATTATGACTTAGCTCTTCAATTAGAGGAGTCAAGTGAATCAGATAAAGAATCTGATATAACTTTTATGCTAAACAGTGTACAAGATGAAAGCTTAGATGACGAACCAAAACCAGAAGGTAGGACATTTAGCTTATCATCTAGTGAAAACAATACTGAAAGTACAAGTAGTACTTCGGTAGATGAAAACATAATCATTGATTCTGAAAAAGAAAACAATGATAACACTAATAACAATAATGACCCTCAAGACTCTAAAAAAAATAAAAGAAATTGAGATGGATGAGGAAGAAAAAATACTTCCTAGAGGTGAAAGGTTTGATTTTGAATCACCTATATTTGATATCAATGATGACCCGATGCAAGTTGAAGATTTAAAACTTTTAAAAGATCAAGGTTCTACATCAGAACCTGCACGTTCAACAACCATTAGAACTAATTTAAACAAAATCAATGTTACATCAGGAGGAGTTTATCTCGACTTAAAAAATGTCGTATTTAAAAATCATGATCAAGCATTAAGAGAATGGGCACAATCAATGTCTATTGTCATAAATACATATAAAAGTAGTTGGTCAAAAGAAATATTTTTAGACTACATATGTGCAACTCTCCAAGGAGATTGCTTAAACTTCCTTAGAAGATGGGAAGCTTCTGATGAAGCTAAGCAAGAAAAAGCTGGCTTACTTAATGAATTTAATACATTTGATAAAATACTAAATGAATTCGCATAAATTCTAAGAAGAGAATTATGTGGAATTAAATTTGAAGAACAGGAAGATATTTACAATGAATATATGATAACAAAATGCTGAATATGTAATATATGTGAATTCAAATCCTTTGCAAAATTTTATCAGGAATATTACCATAAACTTAACCCACCAAAAACTGAGTTTTGGTTAAGTTAATTTTTCCATAAGTTACCCTCACCGTGGGATGAACTTTGTAATAATGGATATAAAGAATTCTTGAGTAGTTCTAATGGTGGAAAAGACATGTTAGGAGCAAGAATTCAATATGCTGAAAGAATTTTCACTAAACACTACATAACACAAAAAGCTGTTGAGCAAGTGAAAAATCAACTTAATGATAAATGTTGTAGCAAAGTCATGCAACAACAATGGGAATTTGGTTGTAAAAAATCAACCCCTTATAAAAAAAAAAGGAGAAAATTTAGAAAATATAAATTTGTCAAGTGGAAAGGTAGAAAACCTAATCCTAATAAAAAATATGTCCGAAAAAGAAATAAATATAGAAACACTACGTTTAGAAGAAAATCTAAATGTAAATGTTATATCTATAATGAAGAAGGTCATATAGCACCACAATGTCCTAAGAAAGGAAAGAATGGTAAACAAATGATAAAATTTCTAGAGGAAAAACAATTAGAAATTTTAGTTGGAGAAGAAGTCTCTGACACTGACTCAATTATATATGAAGTTCAATCAAAATCTGAAAGTGAAAGTGAAGAAGAATCAAACATGATATTCATGATGTCTGAAAAGAATGAAAATAAAGAAATTTTTAAAGCTATTCCAAATGAGGAACTTCAACTTATAAAGTTAGGAGATGTCTTAGGTGAAGAAGCATCTATAGACGAATCTAGTTTTGAAAAATTTGATAAAATCAAAGAAGTTAAAAAAGAAGAACTTTATCAAATTTCAAAATTTGATATATGGCAAGCAAGATTATTTGAGCAATTTAGTGGTAATACAACTGCTAAAGCTACTAAGGATGAATCGATAGAAATCCTTCTATTCGATAAAAATAAAATTAAAAGGCCTAAACAAAAGCATCCAAAAATCCGATATATACATATTGGAATTATTCAAATAGAAATCACGGCACTATTTAGAATAGGATTAGAGACACCTATTCTAGAAGTCGTTTTTGATAAAAGATTTGAAGATCCTATTAAAGCACTAATAGGAGGAATACAATCAAATCTAGTATTTGGAAAAATTTGGTTTAAAATTAAACCAAATTATTTTATATCAATTGAAGATCCAAATATTTGTAATACGATAAAAATTCGTATCCAAACAAAAGGAATTGATATGAAGAAAAATAGTTATAATTTATCAGTTCAGTAGAAAGCAATCCATGAACTAACAAATTTTACAAAAACTTCAATTAGAAATATGATCGAATTATTTGAACCACAAGTATTCGATACTGAAATCCAACCAAGTTTAATAAATTGGAAAGATTTAGAAATTCCAAGAAATTGGTTAATAAAAGAATTTACTGAAAATCCTAAGCCAAAATTCTATAAACCAATAGAATTTCAAGCATCAGGAAATAATCTTTATTTCATTGATAATCATCGAAATAATATAAAATTATTAGACGATGCATCATCATCAACATCTAAAAAAGATGAACAAGATGAAAAGGGAAAATCAATTGCAATAAAAAATGTACAAATACCTATACTTCCAGGTACAACCTACCTTGAAGAACAAAAATCTGTAGTATTCCAACAGATAAAAATTGGTGGTAAATACTCTGAACAGCTAATCTTTAGTTACCAACAAGGTAAGAAAAGATATATGTATGTTTTTGGAAAATTTAATTTCAAAAACTATAAACCATATGTTTTATCTATCCTATTAGATACCGGAGCAACAACCAGTGCTGCTAGGTATAATGCATTACCTGAGCATCTATGGATAAAAATGAAAAATCCAATAGCTGCGAGAGGTATTGATGGTAATGAAACTTTAATTATTCTCAAAGCTAAAAATGTTATGCTTTGGTTAGGAGATAAAAAATTCTCTATCCCTAAAATACTTTGTTTCGCACATATGCATGGTGATGTGATATTAAGAAATAATTTTATTGAAAATTATATGCCTTTTATTGTCAACCGTGATCATGTTATTCTAACTTGTAAACAAGAACCTGTTAGAATTCCTTTTTACAACATCATAAACATGTTTGTGAAAAAGGATTTGCGCCAGTCAAGCGTGGTGAACTGACACCAATAATTAAATCTTTAGAAGAAACACATTGGATTTATAAAAAATTACATCCAAACTTTTCTGAAGATCCATTAAAATTTTGGAAAAAATCTCCCAGGTTTTGTGAATTAAAACTCATTGATTCTAATAAAATAATTAGAGTTAAACCAATGGTCTACACTAAAAAAGATATAGATGAATTTGAAATTCAACTTGAAGAATTATTAAAGAAAGGATTAATTGAAGAAACAAGAAATCCACATTCTAGCCCTGCCTTTATGGTAATGAACCATAATGAGATAAAACGAGGAAAAGCTAGAATGGTAATTAATTATAAAAGATTAAATCAAAATCTTGAATTTGATGGAGATTTTATTCCTAGGAAAGATGTTCTAGTTAAATAGACTATGAACTCTAAATGGTTTAGCAAATTCGATTGCAAATCAGACTTTTGGCAAGTAAAACTAATAGATGAGTCAAAACCATTAACTACTTTTAGTGCACCATATGGACATTACCAATGGACGGTTATGCCATTTGGAATTTGTAATGCAACTCAGATATTTTAAAGATGGATGGACAACATATTCAAACATCTTCATAAATTTTGTCTAGTATATATTGATGATGTTTTAGTATTCTCTAAAACCAGAGAATAAATAAAAAGCATCTTGAAATTGTTTCTGATATATTCCTAAAACATGGAATAATTTTAAGTCCTGAGAAAATGGAAATAGAAAAAGAAAAAATTGAATATTTAGGAGTTATCTTAAACCAATCAGGTATGCAACTCCAAAATCATATTATTTTGAAAATAAGAAATTTTCCAAATGAAATAACAACTCTAAAAGAACTGCAGAGTTTTTTAGGTTTATTAAATTATGGAAGAAAATTCATAAAGAATTTATCCAAAAAGGAAAAACTTTTAATTGAAAAACTTAAGAATATTCCTAAAAAAAGGAGTAAAAATAGCATGGACTAAAGAAGACTCAAATTTAGTTCAAGAAATTAAAAATATGTTTAAAGATACCCCAAAGGTTTATTTTCCAAAAGAAAATGAACAATTAATTCTAGAAACCGATGCTAGTGATGAATTTTGGGGAGTAGTATTAAAAGCAATCCCAAAAAATTCTAAACAAGAAAAAATCTGTGGATATAATTCAGGAAAATTTAAACCAAATGAAATAAAATATATAACTTATGAAAAAGAGTTATTAGCCATAAAAAATGGAATAAAAAGATTTCATATTTACTTGGCTCCAGTTAAATTTTTAATTCGTACTGATAATAAATTAGTTAGAGATTTTATTAAATCCAAAAAAGGAGAAGAAAATGCAAGACGTGTTAGATGGTACAATTTTATTTGTCAATATACTTTTGATATAGTACATATTAAAGGTACTAACAATTTTCTTGCTGATTATTTGTCCAGAAGTTACAATGAATAATCAAAATCCGGACAGAGGGAAAAAGCCCTCAAATTCTCAAGGAAAGAATTATGGGAAACCATCCCGATTCTACAAAGGCGAAGAAAGCTCAAACCAGAGCAGCTTTCCCAAACTTCCTCAGATCATGGGTAATCAACCTAATGTTCCAGTTTATGTGATGCCAGTCAGCTTTAAATAAATGGCTGAAATGTCTCAGAATTTTAATCAAATAAATTTTCAAAATCATCCTGAAACAAATCAGGAAATAAAATATTTTTATAACCCTAGTTTAAACCCAAAAACCTATCATCTTTTAAATAATATTTGGAAAACTCATTGCTTAAACCAAAAAGCTGAGTTCAGAAGAAGTATGTCACAACTTGCTAAATTCTTGAAAACACAAGAAGAAAAGCAAATTTTTATTCATTCTGAATTTGCCAAATTCATTAAACAAGTGGATTGGCTTGAAGATTTTTCTGAAGAAAAAATTACTACTATATTAATTTAATGAATTTTACTGAACAACAGGAGAATTCATATCTTAATAAAGCTCTAAGGATATGTTTATTCTAAAATAGCTTTACCTAAAGAAATATTTTCGGATATTAATGATCATATTGAAAACAATGAGATTAAATCCCTTCTCATTGAATTTGCTAAAAATATTTATTTGGAAAAAGAAATTCCAAAATTAAAATTTTTTATAAACCATGAACTTTGGAGTATGGAAGCAATTGACTGAGGAGCCGTTGGAATAATCATCTTCGACTCCTTAGTATCCACTACATTTGTTGAATTTCCCGCAATGATCAAAACAATGATCTACAATGTGGTGAAACACTACAAATGGAGTAGATATTTGAAATTCAAAATTTTTAGTCATGCAAGTTGGCACCAGAGAGAAATGTTTTTTCAACCTTATCAAATCTGGATCCTAGAACTTGCAAATGATCAAGATCTCATAAAAAATGAAGATCTTAAATTTTTGGATAAAGCAGAAAATCTTGATTTATCCTCTTATTATATTCAGAATTATATTGCGCTAAAAAGAGAAGCACAAAACATCTTCAACTATTGCTCTTATAAATTTATGATCAACGATGGGAGAAGATTGTTTTGCATAAATCTGATTACTTCTTATGTGGAGACAGTTGCCCAAAGATGGTAGCTGATGAGTTTCTCAATAATATCTTCCATGGCTAAGTCAACGGTCCTATTGAATTAACAATGGATGCGGAAGAGCTGGCGGGCGCACAAGATTATTATGAAAATATTGTCAGCCAAAATCAAGAAGATAATGGTGAGAGTTTCTGGAATTCTTTCGATGAAGAGACACTTCATAATATCGAGAACATGATGGAAGGATAGGGGCCAGCCAGGCGATATCCAGGAATTCTGCTAAATTAGACACGTTTAACAAATACGTCCAATATTTAACAACTCAAGGACATGACGTGGTATGCATCATTCATGAAGAGTCTGACACTTTTAAAAGAAGACAAAGGACTTTCTGGAGGCTTAGTCATAATCAATGGCAATATCACGTGAAGAAAGGAAGAACCTATCTTCAGATTGTAAAAGGTAAATAGTGTAGTATTTATAGTGTTGTAAATGTGTTAGTTGTGGGTTGGTAGTTGAGAGTTAATAATTGTACTTTTGACTTTGACTTTTATCTTTTAGAATTTGTATTGAGTTTAAGTACGGAGGATGTCTATAAATAGATGAGTCCTTCATTTGTATAGGCAAAGTCTTTTAGAAAGTTTCAGAGAGTGAGAGTCTGTACAAGGATCAGCTTATGTAAGTTTTCTTTAAACCTTGTATAATTACTATAATTATCAATAAATATTGAGTGTGGGTATACAAAATACCTATAAAAATTAAAAAACAGTATTTACAAATAAACCTCAATATTTATTGATAATTATAGTAATTACACAAGGTTTAAAGAAAACTTACATAAGCGATCTTTGTGCAGACTCTCACTCTCTGAAACTTTCTAAAAGACTCTGCCTATACAAATGAATGACTCATCCATTTATAGACATCCTCTGGACTTAAACTCAATACAAATTCTAAAAGATAAAAGTCAAAGTCAAAAGTACAATTATTAACTCTCAACTACCAACCCACAACTAACACATTTACAACACAATAAATACTACACTATTTACTTTTTACAATCTAAAGATAGGTTCTTCCTTTCTTCACGTGATACTGCCATTGATTATGACTAAGCCTCCAGAAAGTCCTTTGTCTTCTTTTAAAAGCGTTAGACTCTTCATGAATGCTGCATACCACGTCATGTCCTTGAGTTGTTAAATATTGGACGTATTCGTTATACGTGTCTAATTTAGCAGAATTCCTAGATATCGCCTGGCTAGCCCCTATCCTTCCATCATGTTCTCGATATTATGAAGTGTCTCTTTATCGAGAGAATTCCAGAAACTCTCGCCATTATCTTCTTGATTTTGGTTGACAATATTTTCATAATAATCTTGTGCGCCCACCAGCTCTTCCGCATCCATTGTTAATTCAATAGAACCGTTGACTTGGCCATGGAAGATATTATTGAGAAACTCATCAGCTGCCATTCTTTGGGCAATTGTCTCCACATAAGAAGTAATCAGATTTGTGCAAAACAATCTTCTCCCATCGCTGATCATAAATTTGTAAGAGCGATAGTTGAGGATGTTTTGTGCTTCTCTTTTTAGAGCAATATAATTTTGAATATAATAAGAGGATAAATCAAGATTTTCTGCTTTATCCAAAATTTAACTGTGAGGACCTGTTTTCTTAATAGGGATTATTACCGCTTAATATATGATTAGAGTAGTTAATCTCTTCATTTGTTGGATAACCTAATGTAAGGGTAATCCATTTGTATGATAATATGATATTATATGTGTTTCGATGCTTATTTTGATGAATTGAGTATCTTATATGAGTGTTGGGCCTTATTTGCAATTTCGGGTTAAGCTGCTGAAATTTGGCTAAGTATGGGAGAAAAATGAGTTTTCGTAAATCTTCGTTTTTAAAGATAATTTTTGGTGGTAATAGAAGTTTATAATATTATAAGACTTCTATGATTTTATGGGATTTTATTAGCATGTTTGGATTGGTTTCCTCACATGTTTGTTTTAGGAAAATCTGTCGGGCGACGGATTTTGTACTAAAACTTGGAAATGAGATTTTGATATATTGGGTATTTGATTTTTCTGATATTTTATTTGGATTCAAATGGGGGGTTATTTGCTTATTTTCATTAAATAACTTAAAGTAAAAGGTTACTTAAATGTTTTGGATGAAATAAGGCTGATGTCTGTGCTGATGGAGAGTTGCTGACTGACTGTTTATTTTTGGCTGTCTGTGCATTTCAGACGGCTGAAACATGTTTCAACTGTCTGAAAGACCATTTTCAGCCGGCTGAAAGTTCATGTCAGTCGACTGAAAATTCCAGAGAGGCTTATTTTGTGTTGGGCATTTTCAGCCGGCTGAAAATATTTTTCAGCCATCTGAAAGTGTCGGCAAACAGTTTCAATAAAGGGTTAAAATGACCCATTTGCCCCATTTTTCTATATAAACCCATTAAGCCTCGAGAATTCTAGACTCTTCTCCCTTTTTCCAGCCAAGAAAGAGAGAGAGAATGAGAGAGGGAGAGTGACGGGGGAGGCCGTGGGTGTCTTGCGGGAGCATGGCAGCCCCGATCCGACACCGACAAGCTTGGATTCAACATATTTTGGCCCGATCTATGTGCGTGTAGGGATGGTTTGGCATTTGCATCACTCATTCATGAGGTAGGGGACATTTTCTCATTTTAAACCCTTGTTGCATGGGGGTTTGGATATAAATCATGTAGATTTACATGTATTTGGTAGTTTCTGTATAAATATCATGCATGGGGTATATATTTGCTAGGTTTTACAAATTATGGGAAACCTAGGGTTTGATTCACATCATTTTTGTTATAAAAATGTTGTTTTTGAAATCATTCATTGGAAGATGATTTATGGGGGTTATTTATTGTGATTTTTATGAACCCACCTGTTATATGGTTTTCTTGGAAAATTTATATATATAGAATTTTCCGGTTTATATGGGAATTATGGAGTTATTTCATAATGGTTTTCTAAGAACAAACCTATTATGTGGTTTTGGAAAATTTATATATAATTTTCCAGATTATGTGAGAATTATGGAAATTGATAAATGAACAAATAAGTGGTGATAATAATGGATATGGTGATGAGGGCTACTGGAGACAGGATTACTGCGGTCCCAAAGGAACGGGACGTCTTGCCGTGTTTTCCTATCCTTTAGTCCTGGGCAATGTGCCCGAATATGAGGTTACTTTTTGGTCCAAATAGGATCATAGTGTTTCCTCATGATGGGGTTACTTTCTGGACCAGGTAGGATCCATAGTGTTTCCCCTTATTTTCCGCGCGCGAGGGCCCCTGCATGACCTGGGGAGGATTTATCAGTTTGAAAGACTGATGTTATGAATTGCCGGATATGGTGGGTAATGGTTATTGGCTTATAAGGCCGTGATATGGTAATTGGAAAGAATGATAATGAATTATAAATAACTTGAGTTATTTCTTATCTTTTTAAAAATAAAAAGGGGTGTTGGTATTAAATGATGTAAACTTCCGCAGTTTACTTTATTATACATGTATCAGTTTTATTTACTGAAAATTTTATTGCAAACTAATAATGGTTTTGCAGGATTCTTGAAAAGTACATAAACTATGGTTTTTAAAACCTTGGGGTTATTTTGAGAAATGTTTTCCTACTGAGCGTGTAGCTCATACCCCCACAGTTTTCTTGCAGGTCATATTTTCAAAGCTAAGCATGACCTGGGTTTTGGGAGCACGTCAGCATGCTTGCATTCATGTAGAGAATATTGGAAATAGGCTTTAAGCCTAGGCATGTATTAATTTTAATTTCATGGCCTGTAATAATTAATTGAGTAATGGATGTATATTTGAATGAGACCCATGTGACTACGATATAGCCCGTAGATCTCTTTATTTTTGAAATATTGTGTGGATGGCTGGAAAAACTTATAAATGTGTTTTCTACAGGTTTTATGACTAGTCGATAACTCGATATGTCCTATTTACAGACAGGACCATGTCGGATTTTCTGAAAATATTTTCAAAAGAATTATTTTTATTAAACATCAACCAAATTTAGCTTTAAAACTGGTTTTCTTACTACTTAACTAATGGCCCCCATTTCGGGTCGTTACATTAACATCTTCATTTTTTATAAGATCTTGATCATTTGCAAGTTCTAGGATCCATATTTGATAAGGTTGAAAAAACATTTCTCTCTGGCGCCAACCTGCATGACTAAAAATTTTGAATTTCAAATATCTACTCTATTTGTAGTGTTTCACCACATTGTAGATCATTGTTTTGATCATTGTGGGAAATTCAACAAATATAGTGGATACTAAGGAGTCGAAGATGATTGTTCCGACGGCTCCCCAGCCAATTGCTTCCATACTCCAAAGTTCATGGTTTATAAAAAATTTTAATTTTAGAATTTCTTTTTCCAATTAAATATTTTCAGCAGATTCAATGAGAAGGGATTTAATCTCATTGTTTTCAATACGATCATTAATATCCGAAAATATTTCTTTAGGTAAAGCTGTTTTAGCTTTATTGAACAAACATATCCTTAGAGCTTTATTAAAATATGAATTCTCTTGTTGTTTGGTAAAATTCATTAAATTAATAATAGTAGTAATTTTTTTCTTCAGAAAAATCTTCAAGCCAATCCACTTGTTTAATGAATTTGGCAAATTCAGAATGAATAAAAATTTGCTTTTCTTCTTGTGTTTTCAAGAATTCAGCAAGTTGTGACATATTTCTTCTAAACTCAGCTTTTTGGTTTAAGCAATGAGTTTTCCAAATATTATTTGAAAGACGATAGGTTTTTGGGTTTAAACCAGGGTTATAAAAATCTTTTATTTCCTTATTTGTTTCAGGATGATTTTGAAAATTCATTTGATTAAAATTCTGAGACATTTCAGCCATTTGTTTAAAGCTGACTGGCATCACATAAACTGGAACATTGGGTTGATTACCCATGATCTGAGGAAGTCTAGAAAAGCTGCTCTGGTTTTAGCTTCCTTCGCCTTTGTAGAATCGGGATGGTTTCCAATAATTCTTTCCTTGAGAATTTGAGGGCTTTTTTCCTTTGTCCGGATTTTGATTATTCATTGTAACTTCTGAACAGATAATTAGCAAAAAAATTGTTAGTACCTTTAATATGTACTATATCAAAAGTATATTGACAAATAAAATTATACCATCTAACACGTCTTGCATTTTCTTCTCCATTTTTGGATTCAATAAAATCTCTAACTGATTTATTATCAGTACGAATTAAAAATTTAACTGGAGCCAAGTAAATATGAAATCTTTTTATTCCATTTTTTATGGCTAATAACTCTTTTTCATAAGTTATATATTTTATTTCATTTGGTTTAAATTTTCTTGAATCATATCAACAGATTTCTTCGTGTTTAGAATTTTCTGGGATTGCTTTTAATACTGCTCCCTAAAATTCATCACTAGCATCGGTTTCTAGAATTAATTGTTCATTTTCTTTTGGAAAATAAACCTTTGGGGTATCTTTAAACATATTTTTAATTTCTTGAACTAAATTTGAGTCTTCTTTAGTCCATGCTATTTTTACTTCTGAATTTCCTTTTTCAGGAATATTCTTAAGTTTTTCAATTAAAGGTTTTTCCTTTTTAGGATAAATTCTTGATGAATTTTCTTCCATAATTTAATAAACCTAAAAAACTCTGCAGTTCTTTTAGAGTTGTTATTTCATTTGGAAAATCTCTTATTTTCACAATAATATGATTTTGGAGTTGCATACCTAATTGGTTTAAGATAACTCCTAAATATTGAATTTCTTCTTTTTCTATTTCCATTTTCTTAGGACTTAAAATTATTCCATGTTTTAGGAATATATCAGTTACAATTTCAAGATGCTTTTTATATTCTTCTCTAGTTTTAGAGAATACTAAAAAATCATCAATATATACTAGACAAAATTTATGAAGATGTTTGAACATGTTGTCCATCCATCTTTAAAATATCTGAGCTGCATTACAAATTCCAAATGGCATAACCGTCCATTGTAATGTCTATATGGTGCACTAAAAGCAGTCAATGGTTTTGACTCATCTGTTAGTTTTACTTACCAAAAGCCTGATTTGCAATCAAATTTGCTAAACCATTTAGAATTCATAGTCTGTTTAACTAGAACATCTTTCCTAGGAATAAAATATCCATCAAATTCAAGATTTTGATTTAATCTTTTATAATTAATTACCATTCTAGATTTTCCTCGTTTTATCTCATTATGGTTCATTACCATAAAGGCAAGACTAGAATGTGGACTTCTTGTTTCTTCAATTAATCCTTTCTTTAATAATTCTTCAAGTTGAATTTCAAATTCATCTATATCTTTTTTAGTGTAGACCATTGGTTTAACTCTAATTATTTTATTAGAATCAATGAGTTTTAATTCACAAAACCTAGGAGATTTTTTCCAAAGTTTTAATGGATCTTCAGAAAACTTTGGATGTAATTTTTTTATAAATCCAATGTGTTTCTTCTAAAGATTTAATTATTGGTGTCAGTTCACCACGCTTGACTAGAGCAAATCCTTTTTCGCAAACATGTTTATGATGTTGTAAAAGAGGAATTCTAACAGGTTCTTGTTTACAAGTTAGAATAACATGATCACAGTTGACAATAAAAGGCATGTATTTTCAATAAAATTATTTCCTAATATCACATCACCATGCATATCTAGGAAACAAAGTATTTTAGGGATAAAGAATTTTTTATCTCCTGACCAAAGCGTAACATTTTTAGCTTTGAGAATAATTAAAGTTTCATTACCATCAATACTTCTCGCAGCTATTGGATTTTTCATTTTTATCCATAGATGCTCAGGTAATGCATTATACCTAGCAGTACTGGTTGTTGCTCCGGTATCTAATAGGATAGATAAAACATATGGTTTATAGTTTTTGAAATTAAATTTTCCAAAAACATACATATATCTTTTCTTACTTTGTTGGTAACTAAAGATTAGCTGTGCAGGGTATTTACCACCAATTTTTATCTGTTGGAATACTACAGATTTTTGTTCTTCAAGGTAGGTTGTACCTGGAAGTATAGGTATTTGCACATTTTTTATTGCAATTGATTTTCCCTTTTCATCTTGTTCATCTTTTTTAGATGTTGATGATGATGTATCGTCTAATAATTTTATATTATTTCGACGATTATTAGTAAAATAAAGATTATTTCCTGATGCTTGAAATTCTATTGGTTTATAGAATTTTGGCTTAGGATTTTTAGTAAACCAATTTCTTGGAATTTCTAAATCTTAGTTGGATTTCAGTATCGAATACTCGTGGTTCGAATAATTCGATCATATTTCTATCAATTTCTCTAATTGAAGTTTTTGTAAAATTTGTTAGTTCATGGATTATTTTCCACTGAACTGATAAATTATAACTATTTTTCTTCATATCAATTCCTCTTGTTTGGATACGAATTTTTATCGTATCGCAAATATTTGGATCTTCAATTGATATAAAATAATTTGGTTTAATTTTAAACCAAACTTGTCTAGATACTAGATTTGATTGTATTCTTCCTATTAGTGCTTTAATAGGATCTTCAAATCTTTTATCTAAAACAACTACTAGAATAGGTGTATCTAATCCTCTTCTAAATAGTGCTGTGATTTCTATTTGAATAATTCCAATATGTATATATCGGATTTTTGGATGCTTTTGTTTAAGTCTTTTAATTTTATTTTTATCGAATAGAGGGATTTCTATCGATTCATCCTTAGTAGCTTTAGCAGTTGTATTGCTACTACATTGCTCAAATAATCTTGCTTGCCATATATTAAATTTTGAAATTTGATAAAGTTCTTTTTTAACTTCTTTGATTGTATCAAATTTTTCAAAACTAGATTCGTCTATAGATGCTTCTTTACCTAAGACATCTCCTAATTTTATAAGTTGAAGTTCCTCATTTGGAATAGCTTCAAAATTTTCTTTATTTTCATTCCTTTCAGACATCATGAATATCATGTCTGATTCTTCTTCTCTTTCACTTTGAGATTCTGATTGAACTTCATATATAATTGAGTCAGTGTCAGAGACTTCTTCTCCAACTAAAATTTCTAATTGTTTTTCCTCTAGAAATTTTATCATTTGTTTACTACTCTTTCCTTTCTTATGACATTGTGGTGCTATATGACCTTCTTCATTACAGATATAACATTTACATTTAGATTTTCTTCTAAACGTAGTGTTTCTATATTTATTTCTTTTTCGGACATATTTTTTATTAGGATTAGGTTTTTTACCTTTCCACTTGACAAATTTATATTTTCTAAATTTTCTCTTTTTCTTATAAGGGGTTGATTTTTTACAACCAAATTCCCATTGTTGTTGCATGACTTTGCTACAACATTTATCATTAAGTTGATTTTTCACTTGCTTAACAGTTTTTTGTGTTATGCAGTGTGTAGTGATAATTCTTTCAGCATATTGAATTCTTGCTCCTAACGTGTCTTTTCCACCATTAGAACTACTCAAGAATTCTTTATATCCATTATTACAATTAAAGTTCATCCCACGGTGAGGGTAACTTATGGAAAAATTGACTTAACCAAAACTCAGTTTTTGATGGGTTAAGTTTATGGTAATATTCCTGATAAAATTTTGTAAAGGATTTGAATTCACATATATTACATATTCGGCATTTTGTTAGCATATATTCATTGTAAATTTCTTCTTGTTTTTCAAATTTAATTCCATATAATTCTCTTCTTAGAATTTGTGCGAATTCATTTAGTATTTTATCAATTGTAGTAAATTCATTAAGTAAGCCAGCTTTTTCTTGCTTACCTTCATCGGAAGCTTTCCATCTTCTAAGGAAGTTTAAGCAATCTCCTTGGAGAGTTGCACATATGTAGTCTAAAAATCTTTCTTTAGACCAACTACTTTTATATGTATTTATGACAATAGACATTGATTGTGCCCATTCTCTTAATGCTTGATCATAATTTTTAAATTCGACATTTTTTAAGTCGAGATAAACTCCTCCTGATGTAACATTGATTTTGTTTAAATCAGTTCTGATGGTTGTTGAAGGTGTAGGTTCTGATATGTAGAACCTTCATCTTTTAAAGGTTTTAAATCTTCAACTTGCATCGGATCATCATCATAAGGGTCATCATTGATATCAAATATAGGTGATTCAAAATCAAACTTTTGACCTCTAGGAAGTATTTTTTCTTCCTCATCCGTCTCAATTTCTTTTCTTTTTTTAGAGTCTTGAGGGTCATTATTATTATTAGTGTTATCATTGTTTTCTTTTTCAGAATCAATGATTATGTCTTCATCTACCGAAGTACTACTTGTACTTTCAGTATTGTTTTCACTAGATGATAAGCTAAATGTCCTACCTTCTGGTTCTGGCTCGTCATCTGAGCTTTCATCTTGTACACTGTTTGGCATAAAAGTTATATCAGATTCTTTATCTGATTCACTTGACTCCTCTAATTGAAGAGCTAAGTCATAATTATATTCGGTCATTAATTTTTCATTGGCTGAATACAATTCTTGCATTTGTTTTAGAAGTTTATTACGTTCATCGTAATTTTCTTCTTTAATATATTGGGTTTTCCAATATTCTAAAATTTCTTTGATAGATTCAAAGTCTTTTCGATGTTTATTAGTTTTAAACATCATAATTTCTGTTCCAAAATATAATCTAGGAATCTCTTCACAAGTATTTTCTTTTAATACAAGTGAATTATCTGAATTGTTTTTCAGAGTACTTTCTAAATTTTGGATTAAATTTTTTGTTTCATCCTTTAGGTCTATATTTTGTATATCACTTAACATATTAACTTTATCATATATTTTTTATTGATTTTTCTCAATATTTACTAATTTGCTAAACATACCAGATCAGTTATCTACAACATAATTTGACATTCTGCTAATATTACCTACATTAGCATCTTTATCTTGCATATGTGCTAAATGTTTATAATCATTAGTTTGATTATTTTTCTTACCTACGCACCCTAAATCTTCCATGACTAGGTTTTCCTACAAAGTTGCCGACTTACACGAAAGGATAAACGCTCTATTGGCTGCCTTTCAACAAGTCAAGGGCCTCGGTACTCCCTAATCAAAGTTGTCTTAAGGTTTGTAGATAAATCAAAATAACTAACTAACTAACAATTGAAACACTTAACAAATAAACAAGAACAAATAAACTAACAACAAGCTCAAACAGATCACAGTAAAAAGCTATTAATTTCTAACACTGAAGCTCTGAATACTATTAACAAACAAAACAAACAAACAGGACCTTAAGCTTCTTTTTTTTTTTTTTTTTTTTTTTTTTTTTCAAATATAGAATACTAACAACGGGAGAACATAACTATGAACAACAAAAACATGTTAAACATTTATAAAATAAAAACATGCAAATCACATAAACATATTTAAAACATGCTTCAACAAAACTAATATTACTATTACAAAACTAGATATCGGTTTTGATATTAGTTTGGTATTACTCCTTTTGATTAGAATAAAATGGTCTTTTCCATTTTATCACGTCGCTTTCGAGCTTGTATACGAGCTAAAGCTCGGCTTGTTTGCACCTCTAGAAAGAGGACATGATTTTTCTATCATTTTTGTAATAATGTTAGAGTTTTTAATAATGGTAGGGAATTTTTTGTTTTTTTTTTTTTTTTGGGGGGGGGGGGGGGTGGTTATTACATTATTGTTGTAAGGAATTGGTGGGGGGGGGGGGGGGGTTATTACATTATTGTTGTAAGGAATTGTATTGGGTTTTCTACCTTTAGGTCTCAGCAATTATTAGTCAATGGTAAGAAAATTAATAAAGAGTATATTTAGTGAATCTTTTCTTTATATAAACTACACAATTGTTGTGTGAGGTTGTGAATACGCGTGCGTGTATAGATTTATTTATTATTATTATATTTTGTACTTTTTCTTTTTTGGACAAGGAAAATTTATTATTCCGTGAAGGACAAACCGTACATTTAGATGAATTTTAGTATGGAAATAAGATTGTAAAACAATAATTTTAGAAATCACTAATTTCAAATCCTTCCTTCAAAATACTTTATCCAAACAGTGAATTTGTAAATCCATGGAATTTCAAATTCATACCCCAAATCCAAATCCACGTTCCTAAACACCAGTGATCCACAACCAATTATGTGGGGGGCATTTCCTGTTATTTAAATGGTCTAGCCTCACAATTGACAAAATGACTGAAATAATTATTTTCTATTAAACTTAGCTGATAGTAAATGGGTATTGCTATTTCTTGATTAGAGAATTTGTGGTTAGCATGAATTGATACAAATTATATCAACACCATGCATTAGGGGTTGTACCCTATGCATTGGCCTAATATATCCCATAACCCACTAATGTACAAGATACAATCTCCAATGCGGGTGTTGATATAAGTTATATTAAAACGTACTTACTTGATCATCATCCTATATATATATATATAGATTTCTTATTTTTAAATTGTAGGTGGCCTAGATTGAAGATGATGAACTTGATTTAATAGCAATGGTCATCACTTTCTATCTGTTTTATAGAAACCCTAAATGCACCAACCAATGTGATTCAATTAAGTGAGTCCTGACTCCTAAGCCCTTGACGGTGGTTGTAAGTTGTAACTGCAACCAGCCAACCACCTTATCTGAGCAGTTTTTTGTAGTCCCATTGACTCGATGAGTACGTACCTCATGCACTCTTAAATTCATGCATCAATTACATGCCTCTTGTTAGTACAATGTGCATTATGTTAACATATATTATAGTGTTATTTTCCTTTTAAAAGGTTAAAAGGAACCGACAGAGAGAGGATAAGAAAAATCTGGAATCGATCTAATGGCTTCAGATGCCCCAAAAGATTATATTTGAATCATAATAGTGTTATCTATGTTTCTATTCTTTTGCCTAGGAGGCTTGGTTAGAAATTTCCCCAACTTGGCTCATCCTAACCTTAGAGGAAGATTGTTCTTCAGTATTGCAGTAATTGTTTCTTCTTGCTTGTACTCGTTTATTCTCACTAAATGAAAGTTTCTATCGTTTCGGAAAATATTTATAAAAAAATAAAAAATAAAAAGGAAAAAAAATACAGTTTCACCACCTCAACTTTTACTCAAAAACACTTTATACTCCTATAATTTTTATTTATTTATTTATTTAAACACTTTGACCATCTCATGTTTGGAAAATACATATAACCCTTACAACGGTAACGGAACCAATGATTTTACAAATATATTCTTACCATGTATTGGTGAAATTCCCTATGCATTTTCGTCTTTAAAAATATGATCAATGTGTCATATGCAACCATTTTTCATTAAAAAAAAAAAAACCAAGTTATTGAGTACTGAAATGGTGTAAAATATCATTTTTCATAACATGAGGGGGGGTCAAAGCGTTTTAAAACAAATCAAAATGGTGCAAAGTGTTTGTGAGTGAAAGTTGAGGTGGTGAACTATATTCTCTCAAAAAAAAAAAAAGATAAAAAATAATAATTATTATAGATCATAGTCCATTCAATAACACGAAATAATATATATATATATATATATAGAGAGAGAGAGAGAGAGAGAGAGAGAGAGAGAGAGAGAGAGAGAAATTATTTGTACAGGATGATGATTAATTAGGTAAGCATGTGATGATATAACATATATCAATACTCGTATAGAAGGTTGTACCTCGTGCATTAGTGGGTTATGGGGTACATTGGACTAATGTACGGGGCAAAACCCTCAATGCATAGTGCTAATATAACTTATATCAACATGTACGTGCTGACCTGATCAGAACTGTATTTGTACATATATATATGTGTGTGTGTGTGTGTGTGTGTGTGTACATATGTATATATATGCATAGATTATATTAGGTAGAAATAATATATAATATAATATATATGTATATAGGTCAGATTAAGGGACTTAATTTTTGCATTTTTCAATTTACACCTCGATCGATTCTTAAATCATTAGATTCATAAGATCCAAAAGTAATCTAAAAAGTTGATATAGCCAAGCTCCATTCATCATTTGACAAATGGCACCATACTCTTAAACTATTGGATTCACAATAGTCAATAACAATCCAAAAATCTGATATAGTCAAGTTCTACTCACCATTTGACAAATTAGTTAGTGTCAAAAATTAAACGCACAAATCATATCTTTTAATCCTGATCTTGATCTTATAGGTATATATGTGGGTAATAAGGAGTTAAATAAATGTTACTTTATAATCTTGTCAACACAATACAATTATATAAAAAAAGTTCGTTCCTTTTATTTCTAGTATTCATAAATCATACCCTACATCTTGATATTATTATTATTATTATTATTATTATTTATCAGTATCATTATTATTATTTTGTACATTTGGTATTAAAACCGTAAACCTGCGACTTCTACTTTAAAGAGAGAAGAGGTGCTATTATTATGGAAGACCTACTCCCTTTGAAGAGAGAAGAGGTGCTGTTAGGCCATCATGCACCATTGCTAGAGAAATCAATAAATTTTTTCAGGAAAAAAAATTTCTTACGCCTTATAGTAGAATCTTACGCCTCATGCCAGCACACGTTCTAAATATTATTCACATGCATGGGGGCTATGGGCTCAATAGTCACCCGTTTTCGATACCTTTCTCCTACAAGAGGTGGACAAATGCGATTAAACCACATACGCGTAGGCACAGATCGAAGTCATACACATATTCAACGTTTTCTGTGTGAACGTGTGAGTTGCTGCCAATGACTTTTAGACTTTAAGGTATAATACCATGTCACATTTTAAGTGGGGTGTTGGGTTTGCGCATATCTTGGTTTTGACTTCTACTTAAATGCGTGTTGGTGTGTTCTCTTATAATTTGGTAAAAAAATAAAATAAAATAAAATAATAATAATAATAATAATAAATATAAAAAAAAAACAAACAAACAAAGTTGCTGAGTTATTGATTTGTCACACTTCTACAAAATGAATAATATATCAGTCACACCATAAAAAAGCTCACAATTTTTTTTAGAGAAAATAACAAAATGATGGGTCAAAATAAAAGTAACAAAAAAAATGGGGTTAAAAATCTCTTATTCCATTCAAAGTGGTAATAATGAATTTTAATTCCAAAAAGAGGGGATTTAGGGTCAAATATCTATTATACCATTTTAGTAAACTTTTTTTAAAAAATTTTTTTTTTTTCGCCTCGTCCCAATCTTGTCAAACCATTCTCTCCTCTTTTTAGTAAATAAAGTGAACCCTAATATTTATCTTTTGCGTGAGAAAGAGAAAAAAGAAAGTGATTCTCTATTTCTTATTATTTGTAGGAGATTAGAAAGTACCATTTACAAGGATGTCATATCAACCACCAAAAAAAAACAAAAAATAAAAACTTTTCCAAATTTAAGTGTGTAGATGATTGTTATTTTAGTTGAAAAATAAATATATAATCGGTCTTTTCGAATTATGTTTTAAAAAATTTAAATTAAAAGATAAGGGATGAGTTTAATACTTTAATGTGAGAATGACATCTAAGTGGGATGGGAAAAAAAAATGGTGAAAAGGGTAGAATTGGTATTATAAAACAGTAGATGCCTTTTGAGTATTAAAGTCTATTACTACCATTTTAAATAAAATAAAGAATATTTGACCAATTATTTAGAATTACTTTTGTTTTGACTTACCATGTTGTCCTTCTTTCATTTTTTTAAGCCATATGCCCATATTAGAGGGGTTATTAAAAAAAACTACCAAATTACTCCCATTCTGTTTTGCTTACGTGGCCTTTTCTGATTGGTTCTTGAGATTATGTTTTCCTACCAACCATGTCACATTATTTATGTCCAGCTAGTTTACAGGCCTGTCCATACCTGTTAAATCACAATACAACTCAAATTCAAAAAAATTGTCAACGTTCCATTAAGTTAGTGTTTCTTGTTATCATCTGCAAGGAATTTTTCCTCTTTTTTCCTTTTCAACCTATTATATTTCTTCATATATATATATATATATATATATATATGGTATGGATTGTTGAATGGTATGCAATTGTGGAGCTTCACCAACTGGGTTTCTCTTCTGTTTCTGGGTTTTGCTTTCTTGTTCTTTTGCAGATACCCATCTCCTTCTTCTGTGAATATGGCTGAAGAAGCCCCCAAATCAATTTATGATTTCACTGTCAAGGTATTTTATTTTATTTTTTCATTTTAGTTTCATTTCTCCTGATGAATTTCTTTATCTTACTGATTTGTGTTTTCCTTTTTATCAATGTGTCTTTATTTTTCAATCTTATTTTCAGTATCTACTTTATGTTATATGTGTGTATTCATATCAAGACTCTCCTTTTTTCATATAAGGATTTGGCCTCAAGTTTTTCGATTTTATTTAATTTTGGCTTTTAATCTTTTCTCTGAATATAATTTTGATCTTTGATGTTTGATGTAGCTCACAAATTCAGTATGCAAAATCTACATATCTTCTCCTTGGCACTTCTCTCTCTCTCTCTCTCTCTCTCTCTCTCTCTCTCTCTATATATATATATATTCTCTCTCTCTCTATATATATATATATTTCTATTTTAATTGAATTTTTGCTAGGCATTAATTTCTAGGTGAGGGAAACTATTGATGATGGTTTTGGATTTTTGGTGTTGTTTCGTTTTTAATAATTTTTGCTTCTGGTTTTTTATTTTTTATTTGTGCTCTGTCTGGAATCTAAGAAGTCAGAAGAAAACAAAAGAAAACTGTCTTGCCAACTGTTGATTTAAGGTCTCTTGGGATTTATTCATTTGGTCCTTTTTTTTTTCTCCTCTCTCATGGGATTAAATTGTATGTTTCTTCTTCCAAGATGTATATACAATATAAATTTAAATTTGAAGTCTGCAGATTGAAGGCTGTTCATTTGTTTCCCTCAATATTTTCCTTGGACAAGTATTCATTGCTATACATGATTGCTAATTGAATCAAAGTGCAGGATATTCGTGGAAATGATGTGAGTCTGAGCGAATACAATGGGAAGGTTCTTCTGATAGTGAATGTTGCTTCAAAATGGTATTACATGACTTGATCTGTTTTATGTTTGAATTTTCTTGACACGAAACCCTATTTCCTTTCCGATGTTAATCATCATCAGAGACACACTTTTGTAGGCAGAGGATTAAAATTATCCATCTTCACCATGGAGTGTATTTTGTTTTTCATTACTTCTTGTTGACAATCATTGTCACTTTTTTGGGGGGACCAATTACCCTTCTTTCTATGTTGTTTGGTGGTAGTTCAACTGAAAACTTTTGACAAAACCTACTTCTAAATATTATTTTCTGAGACTTAAAAATTAGAGCTTGTTTAGACACCAGAAACACCGACGTCTTTTTGTAGTATTAGGAGTCTATGTGGGAGCAGTCTCAGACCCTCAGGTGAATGACTTCTACTGAATTTTGTATATAAAGTTTATACAAAAGTTAGGGTCTGATTTTATGCTTCCCTTTCTTTTTCTTTCTGAGGGTCAGATGCATTATAAGTCCACCCCCCCCCCCCCCCCCCCCCCCCCCCCAAAAAAAAAAAAAAAAAAAAAAAAGAACTTTATGATCTGTCTCTCAATAAATGCATCTAATTAAATACGGATGCTGTCTATAATGATTTTTGGGTCATATTTTTTGGTACATTGGGAAGGGTTCAAACCCCTAATGATTTTTGGGTCATATGCTGTCTAATTAAATATTCCTAATCATTAGGCATGGCTGGCCTGTTTATTCAATAAATGCGCGAGGATGGAATTTCCTGTATCAGAACTTCTACCCTCACCTCTTGGCTTTCATACAGAACTATCTTCCGTATATTTTTTGTCAATTAGCATGAAATATTTTTACAGATGATTGAATTTCAAAACTCGATCATTCTGATGCACTGGAAATGGACCTGAATATCTTAATCCATAAAAGTAATTTAGGGATTACGGAAATAATCCAAGGAGGTAATATATAATGATTCCCTTACATCTAATGGGTTTTTATTGGACAGTCCTTAGAAAGTATAAAATCCTTGACACATTCTATGTCATATTGTGTCTTATAGTCCAATTTGGACTATAAGATAACATGTAACAGAGAATGCGTCAAGGATTTTATACTTTCTAAGCAGACAAAACCATTCACTTACTAGCTTTTCCCAAGGTTCTCTTGATTGAAATAAAAATATGACTGATATCTTTTCCTTTGAGATTATGGCAAGGTGATTTTCATGTAGAAACAAAGTAGGATGGTTGATGTGCTTCTCTTCAAGTTGGGCCAGAACTTTAAAAATAACTTTTGTCTAGTTGTTTAAGAGGAAAAATCCTCTAAGGCTCTATCTGGTGTTTGTGAAAAGTAGATTTTGAAAATGGTATGCTGACAAGAATCTTTTTATTACTGAAGTAATTGGCTTCTTTTTTTATTTTCGGGATACTAATTTCCATGAAATAGGCTGCAGCCATATTCATTTCATGCTCTCACAATGACATGCAGCCTCATCCAACAGCATAGAAACATTTCTTTCCATGATTTCACTTTCCCTTAAAATATATGGAGCCTAAGCTTTGCGAATTTTGAGTTGGAAAAGATTTCTATAGCAACTGATGGAGCCTTATAAAAAAAGAAATAAATATTTATCTAATAACTGTATCTTCATCCTAGATCCCTCATGCTTTCACTTCAGGACGAGAATGATATATTCTTTTTTCCCTATAACATTTTCAGTACTGGATGTATATTAGGTGCCCGTATTTGGACAAACTAGCATATTGCAAAATTGCTAGGACCATATTCTACCAACCATTGCTAATCATTCAAATTATACTTCAAGTTTTTTCCCTCTTTGTTGTAACTTTATCTTATACTTATTAATTTATTTTTGCAGTGGTTTAACACAGTCAAACTACAAGGAATTAAACGTTTTGTATGAAAAATACAAAAACCAAGGTTTGTCACTCATTCTTGCAGGAAATGTTGTAACTATATTGATGGGGTGTTTCATTTTGTTTCCAAGGGTTTGGTTTGTAACAACATGGCTGGGTTATGTTCTGGCAGGGTTTGAGATTTTGGCATTCCCCTGCAACCAGTTTGCTGGGCAAGAACCGGGAAGCAATGAGGAGATTCAAGAAGTTGCATGCACAAGGTTCAAGGCAGAGTTCCCAATCTTTGATAAGGTAATTCCTTATGACTGAAAGGGTAAAAACAAAAACATTATATGTTTCTCAGCTGTCCATTGTCCATATGTGGAATGCATATGCCATTCTAGGGTGGAACTTGTTGTGAATTTACTTTCGTTAGATGCGCACAGCCCAATGCCGACCTCCAATTTTTGCTCTTGTTTTTATTTGTGTGTTCAAGTTCGTATTGCATGTGGGAGTGTGGTGGGGGTGCCAGCCGCAGAGGGGAAGGGGGGGGAGGGGCAGCGGAACTATGCCAAGTAAAGAAAATGATTTTTTTATAAGATTAGAAATGTTTGGTAGTTTAAATCTTACCTTGCCCTTAGATCGGCGAAAAGAAAACACCCCTCCACCCCCTGCTGCCCCCCACCCCACCCAACAAAAAAAAAAAAAATATTAATTTCCTGATTTTCATGACATGATATATTGAAAAATAGAATTGTTCTTTCAAATATGAAAACCATGGATCTTTGGAGTTTTTATTCAACCTAGGCTCCCATTGGTTCAACCAAAAGTGAGACCTTGAATGAGGCCAGTATCATCATAGGGTTGGGGCCTTGAGGGGAGGGGGGGGTGTTATATGCCATTATATCAAAATATTTTTCTAGTTATATGAGGCGTTTCTGACCAGGTGTTTTTTTTCCCCAAAAAGTGGCATCCCAAAAGAAGAACAGATCAGCAATTTCCTTCTGTTGTGAACATGATATTTTTATTACTTTTCTCCAACCATTTTCCGGCTCCGCTTTTTCCCAATGTCAAACACAGCCTTAATGGGAACAATTTTTCCATCACCAAATACACAAAAATAAAATAAAAACAAAAATAAAAATCAGTGAATGCCCATGCAGAACATCTACTAAACATGCAAGTGGCGGGCTCTACCTTGGATATCCTAGAGAGTAAGAGAGATTGACTTTATTATTTCTAACTATCTCTGCTGTTTGAGAATTTTCGTTTTTAAATATTTCTTCTATATTTTTCTTTATGGAAATTATTCCTCATTAAGAAAAGCTACAAGTTGTTTAAACTGAGCATTCCATGCATAGTTTACTTACAAGCATTCCTTGTGGCTATTATAGATTGAGGTGAATGGGAATAATGCGACACCCCTCTACAAGTTCCTGAAATCACAGCAAGGTGGAATATTCGGAGATGGCATCAAATGGAACTTCACAAAGTTTCTGGCAAACAAAGAAGGGAAGGTTGTGCAGAGATATGCCCCTACCACATCACCTCTAAAGATTGAGGTTCGAACAATATTTTCCATTTTTATAGTATATGTTTGTTTCTGAGGATGAGTACAACTTGCATCTGATTGTTCTTGAGCTATTTTTCTTTTGCAGAAAGACATACAAAATCTGTTGGGATCATCTTGATTACCAAGGTTTGAATTAATTAATCTCATATGTATAGAATAAATTAGGATCACCACATTGAGCTACTGTGGCATATCAAAGAACTAGACTAGATGATCACAAATGGTGGGGAGAATTTTATTGGGGCTGACTGTCTTATTTTCTCTTTCATTTTCTTTCCTTTGTTATCTCTATTTGACCTAGACTAGATCATCTTGATTCCCATTTTATTGGAACGTAACAATATAGAATGAACCAAGTTGTGTATGCAATGGTGAACTTTCATTAGAAAAGAAAGAATAAAAAAGAGGGGGGGGGCGCCCTAATTCAGATTTTCCCTACCGAAGTTGGTTAGAAAATCTCTTTCTAGTAATGCACGCCAATCTATTGAGATTACTCTGCTAGTCTGCAATTTATATCTTTTAATTGTACCTTTTCATGTCTTTTGATCTTGCAGGACAGAAAATATTTGTCTGGGAGTTGCATGAAAACTATAGATTCAGAGCATATATGGGGCATGTTTGGAGGATGCATTTTCAGTTTATATAATCATTCTGTTGGGTCCGGCAGTATCTGACTTCTGTTTTTGGTGTCTTTTATGTCATCCCTGTGTTGAGTTACAAAAATAAGCATCACAACTGAAAATCAATCTCTCTCTCTCTCTCTCTCTCTCATATTTTCTTGTGTGCACGAGTGATGTGCACACAAACATCTCTAGTATGATATTGAAATTTATTGTGTCTTTCCTATTATCGCTACCTGGATTTTGAGATATAAGCATGTCAGATTTGATACCCCATAAGAGATTTATATCTAAAGAATGATATTAAGTTATTAACTAATAATCAAGTTGTGGCTCAAGGGCAGGGGCGTCCCAAGTGACCTTATAGCATGTTTGTTTGGTTGTTACCAGGGGAATTAGAATGGAATGAGATTTAATTAGCCATGCTAATCATTTAAATCTCATTCCATTCTATTCCCATTCTCCCCGATTCCAGCCAAACAAACATGTCTTTAGGTTAGAGGGCAAAGGTTGGAATTTAAGCACACTAAAGAAGAATTAGTTTAGATTCAAGTTAAAGATGTAATTTGATGTAAAAATGCAAATGATATAAACTAAACTCTCTCTCTCTCTCTCTCTCTCTCTCTCTCATGTGTACACATACGCAAACGTGTGCACACAGCACAAAAGATTATGGTAACGTATTGAGGACTTGAGCAGCCAAAAAACAACATACAGAAGTCTATTTGAGTACAAATACGAAGAATTTTGCACATTATCCCAAATTCTCTACCATTATCTTTTTTCCTATTTTTAGCCCAATTTTTAATAACAATCATATAAACAAATTTTCTAACATCATGCTATCAGGGACAAACATTATAGTAATCAATGGGATTGACATCAGAACAATGTCATTTCAAGAAAAATTCAGCAACACAGGGGAAGGTAAGTAATGGGTATTTCATAATGAAGGCCTTATTCAATTGTCAGGATGTTTGGAAAATTGCTGAGAAAGCTTCCCTATCACAAAATTAATCAAAGGAAACCTTCATGAAATGCAAGAAGGGAGACATTAAAATTCTTTCTCATCCATCAAGGATGAACCCACGTTAATAAACCATTAAATTTTTAGAACAGATTGGAAGTAATCACAAGAGAACAAATAACATACAAAGAAACACAAATTAATCATGAAATAGAAGGTCACTCCATCACACAGGATCGGTCACAATGCTACAGTTCTTATGTACAATTTCTTTTAGAATGCTGACCTTTATTTATTTACTCTCACTTTTCTGCTAGGCAACTCGTATATGGTTACATAAGCTAGAGCAGGATTCGTTTGTTCTCTTCAAAGGGCTCCAAAGGAGAGATTGGAATGCCAATTAAGGATGCCATCGGAGCAACATGTAACAATGCACACTTCAGTGGACTTTTAAACCAAATCAACACCAAAAACCATACACTTGGTATGTACCAACCATTTGCTTGGGAAATCAGTGTCTTAAACACAAGACACAAGACACAAGAAACAAGAAACAACAGCCAAAAGCAATAGGTGGTAACACAGATCGTCACAGGCTGAGAATCTGTTCTCATGACATATTCCATTTCAAACCTCAAAACTGTGCACCTGAAGGATTGAACATTATATTCCACTGATCCAATACCCAGATTATCAGAGGATAGAAAATCACACTTACAGCTTGTCCACATCTTAACTTTTAACTTCTGCTTCCTCAGGCTTGCCAACTTCATCAAACTTTTCCAGCAGTTCATGAGCTATGTTCCATTTTCCAAACTTTTGAAATGCACGTTCAAAAGAATCCCTGATGTAGATTGGTGGGTAATAACCCTTTTCAAGCATCGTCCTCAGCTTCTCATAAGCCTCCTCCAATTGACCCAATTTACAGTGCTTGTGCAGTATCTGTGTCTCCAATTTCCCTTCCAATTTAATAGACAAATCCAGCCGCCCATATTCCTTCAAAAGTTTATCCACTAAACTATACGTGTGAAAATGTGGACACCAATTCAACCCCAACATTTCCATCAGTAAGCCATAAGCAGCTTCCCAATTTCGAACTTCACCATGAGCATGGATTAATGCAGTGTACGTTACATTATCCGGAAGGCATCTATTCTTGTTCATAATCTCAAAAACCCTTTCAGCATCATCCAAACGCCCCACTTTGGAAAGCATGCAAATCATACAATTGTAAACTACCAATTTTGGCTTGAAGCCCTGGGAAAGCATTCTCCCAAACAAATTGCAAGCTTCCTCTACCCAACGATGTTCACATAAACCCTGTATTACGATCAAGTAACTCTCTTGTACACATGCCAACTTCCTTTCCTCAACAACCTTCAAAATTTCTACAGCTTCTCTCATGTTCCCCAATCGACAAAGCTCCAATATAAGCTGTTTCACAACAAATGCACTAGGTAATAAACCCTTTTCATGAACTGCCCAAAACACTCTAGTTGCAGGCTCTATGGCACCACTCTTCGAGCCCACATTTGGAACTAATATGGTAAAGGGTCTACGAAAATCATTCACTCTAACTTTCTCAATAGCTCCTTCTTTTGCGCTCAATAAACACAACTCCCCAATAAGAATGTTAACAGCAGACCGTGTTGGGACCAAATTAGTCTTCCCCATTTCGTGAAAGACTTCAAGAGCTGTCTCAAACCTACGAAACTTACAAAGACCCACAAGAATATTACTATATGAATATGTATCAGGTGATTTAATCCTTCGAAAAATACTGAAAGCAATATCAATCAAATCCCCGGATGTTTCCTTCTTACAAAGCACATAAAGCATATTATTGTACACAAGATTATTGGGTTTACACTTGAATCCAGTTTCCATTTCTTCAAACAAGCAGAGGGCTTCTCTAACCCTTCCTTGCCTACCCAAAAACCTAATACAAATAGAAAATGTCCGGCATGAAACCCGACCATTATTCGTGGATACCGTCACCAAAAGACATTTCAAATCATCGAAAAGCTTCCTCCTACCAAAGAAATCAGCCATGTACTCAATCACACAGTCATCAAACCTAAAACCCATTTGTAATCCAGCCCAAGAAAAGAACTCCAAGGTCCTAACCCTCCCTAATTGTCTATAATTCATCAAAACCTGTTCTACAAGTTTTGAACTAAGCCTCTCTTTGAAACGTTTCAGCAAATCATCAATACTTGTTGTTTGAAGGGTTTGATCAGAAAGTAGAGAACAGATTGAATTGACATCAGAATCCAAAATTTGCGAGGTTTGTGGTAATAGGTCATTGTGCACATACCTGAAATGTGTTGTGAGTGAAATGGGTCTTCTTTTGGTGGTGACTTTATTAGGGTTTGTGGATGTGAAGTTTGGGTTTGTGAAGTTAGGGCTACCGTTTGAAGAACGTGGTCGAGAGAGGAAGGAAGAAGTGAAGATTTTGAAGAGACTTGAAGAGCGAGAAAGAGAGAGAGCTCCATGTTTGTTTCTACAGAGCATTCGATAGGAGAGACTCAAAGGAGGAGAGAGGGTTTTCTGCTGCTATATAGAAGATTAGGACTGGAGGGGAGTTAGGGGAGCAATTTGTTTCTGGTATTAAATCCGGCAACTAAGGGCCGCACGGGTCGAGAGAAATGGAGAGAAGAGAATAGAAGACGAGAGAAAGAGAAGTCTAGAGAAAAGAAACCTAAAAGGGGAGCTCAGTTGGGAACGGACCCGTTTTAGGAAGTGAAGAAGAGGTTTTGAGTTTGATTCTACTTTAACTCCTGGGCTACGTTTGATTTGAGAGAATGGAAAATGAAAATGGGAATGAAATTGGAATGATCATACTATTCTAATATTTGGTAAAAGTAGGAATGAAATGAAAGGAGAAGGGAGTGGAATGAGAGTGAGGTTGAAAGGGAAATGATTATTCCGTTCTAAAATTTGTAAGGGGTAAGGGGTACGAATGGAATGGAATGAAATAGAAAAAAATAGGGTAAATTATAGAAAACCCTCCTTAAGTATGGGGGGTCAACAGATGACCTTTTTATGTTTTAATTTTGTTAATGTGTCTCTCTTATGTTTTAATTTTGTTAATGTGTCTCTTTTATGTTTTAATTTTTGTCAATGTCATTCGCCATTAATGAAATTTGATGAAAATTAATCATATGGTTATGCACGTGATACCGTTGACAAACCAGTGTTGCCAAAAATTGTCAAAACCTTCGCCGGCGTCATGGCCAATTAGATGACCATTGATAATTGGTTTTTTATTATAACTAAACTAAGGGGCACATTGACAGAATTAAAACATAAGGAGTTATCTGTTGACCCCTTTATACTTCATAGGGGTTTTTTGCAATTTACCCAAAAGAATAAGTGGGACTCACTTTTAATAATTTTCATCCCTTAAAAGATGTGAATGACCATTCTTTTTTATTTTGGAAGAAATAGCCACTATTCCCTCAAAGGAGGAAATAAACTCCCTGCAGAAGAATGACCATATATTCTCTTGGATTACCATTTACTTACTTTTAAAATTTTATGGTCATGAAATCACCATTCCATTTTCTCCCTCATTCCCTCGTAACAAATGTAGTCTTAGGACACTTACAAGTCACAAATCTCATTATCAAAAAAATAAAATAATAATAAAAAAATAAAAAGATGGAGGAGACAATGAAGAGGAAAAAATTGTCATTTTATTAAACATGCTCATTTTTAACTAATGACAAATATACCATATACTACTTTTGTTTATTGTGTAATACAAGGTAATTTTATAAGTACTTAGAAGATTTTTCTTGTTTTCTCTCATCTTAATGAGATTTTTAACTCAAGAAGGTGGAGAGATAACTTTTCTCTTACCATTTCACTTAATCCATTTGAAAAGAGTATGAAACCATACTAGTAGCATGAGAATAACTATTCCCTCCATCCCACAAAGATACATCATTTTTCTTATTTTTTAGTCCCCAAAATGTTTGTCCATTTTGAAAAGTCAAATTATATATATATATATATATATATATATATAATTTACTTTCCTATACAATCCATTGTTATATTATAAATTACTTTCAACACAAAACTCAAGATTAGCTTGGCCTATCTTTGTGGGATGGAGAGAGTACAAGATATCAAGTTTCAAACAGAAACTAACTTCAAGGGCTAGAGCTTATTTTAAAATTGTTGGACTACTAATTCAGTGACTTAAGCATGCAAAAAAAAAGAAAAAAAAAAGAAGAAGAAGTCGGAGAAATGTTTTACTCCTTCCATTTCATATTAACTGTCATGTTTGAAAAACACACATTTTTTAGAAAGCAATCTTTAATGCTTTCACACCCACATTTTTAATTTAACATTCCAATTTTGCCCTCAAGGGTAGTATAAATCATTAATTGAGTTTGTTTTGTCCATATCATGTAATTTATACCATACATGGGTATGGACACTTTGGGAAATTGATTAAAATAAAGTCATTGACTTTTTTACTAAGACAATAATTTTGAAACGGCCCAAAATGGAAAGGAAGATGATTAATATGAAACGGAGGGAGTAGTAAAGTTTAACTTCCCAAGCCTTCTTTAGGCCACTTAAAGGCCATTTATCTGTTAGGGTTATTCTTCGTCTAATCTCTTTTCCTTTCATCTCTCTTGTTGTTGCTACTTATTACTAAAATCTCATTCCATTCTATTTACTCCGATTTCGGCCAAACAATTGAGACCTCTTAGTATTTGCTAACTTGAGTATAACATTTACTAACCCAAACATGTATTCCAAAGGATTAGTGAGAGGTTCTAATATCCTTGTACAAAAAAAAAAAAAAAAAAAAAAAAAAAGAAAAAAAAAAAACCTAGACTAGTTGATGCCTTTGACGCTTCATATTTCAAGTTAAATACCAAAATCTTCTGTCCACTTCTATTTTCTACTCACAAGCAAAATGTTTGGTGTAATTTTTGTCCATATATATATAAACTCTAAGTGATGATGCACGTACACAATGCATGTGCGTATACAACACCTAATTAGTCCCTTAAAAGAATTGTGGAATAGGGGATTTGAGTCTAAATTAATATGGCATTATAATGAAAAATTTTCTTATACGAATTTGTTGATGTAAGTTGCATAAACACATGCATTGGGGTTGTACCCATGCATTGGTGGGTTGTACCCTAAATTTGTACTCTAAAGGAATTGCGAAATAGGGGATTTGAGTCTAAATTAATATGGCATTATTATGAAAATGAAAAATTTTCTTATAAGAACGTGTTGGTTTAAGTTGTATCAGCACATGTATTGTGGGGCTAGTAGCCCATGCATTGGTGGGTTGTACAGGATAAGATCATCACTAGTATTATAATTTTGCTCTTTTTGATTTTTTTAGTTATTAAACAATACTGAAAATATTTTGAAATTTTAGAGGAAAATAAATCTGGATACATAATCCCTTTCTAATAGTACTAAATGTAGTGGCACACGCAATACGTTTGCGCACACAATATACTCTATTTATCTCTTGATGAGAATCAGAAGAAAATGGGTTACTAGATCTGTAGAGAGCTAAGTATCCAAAACGTTTCATACATATATGTTTTGGGTGTAAATTGAGAGGGGTTAATTACACACTGTTAATATTAGCGTCCTTATTTGAATTTTGGGAATTACTTTGGCTTGCGTTTTCTTCCTTACCATCATCAAATTTCTCTTGTCCGGAATTGGATCCTATGTAAGTTTTTTCTTGTAGGGATCTTGTAGTGTTTTTCATACCTTAGAAGGTTTGATGATCTAACGGCTCTTGATTTTCTATTTTATTTTATTGGACTAGCTAGGATCCTTTTTAGGGTTTTTTTTGGTAGGAATCTTGTAGGGTTTTTCATGTCCTTCAAGCTTTTATAATCCAATGGGTCTTTATTTTTTTCTTCATTTACAAATCAAACGATCTGATGGCTAAGAAAAGTCATACAAAATTCTTACAGGGAAAAAAGCTATAGAGGATCCAAATTCTTTTTTATTCATTGATAAACCAAATGATCCAGTGGCCATAAAAATCCCTATAAGATCTCTACAACCAAACAAGTAACATTTTATTACAACTGATGACATTTAGTACTCTTATTACTTCCAAAGTTACAAAGCAAGTTGGATCCTCTCTAGGTTTTTTCCCTATTGGGATCATATAGGACTTTTCATAACCCCAAGATTAGTATTGGAGTCATGAAAAGCCCTATAGGTTTTTTTTTTCTTCATTTATTGATGCTTGAACATATTAGTTTTGGCAACAATGGCTTGACAGGTTTCATCCAGCCTTCAATTGGTAATTTGATACTAAAGGTGCTTAATTCAGCCCGGCCGCAACAACATTCAAGGTGAGATTCCACAAGAATTGGGGCATCTTTTGAACTTAGAAGAATTAAATATTGGAGAGAATAATGTAACAGGTATAATACCAAGAGCAATCTTTAGCATCTCAAGCCTACAATTAATTTCTCTCGCTATTAATCACCTTTCAGGCAATCTTCCATTAAGTATAGGTCTTTTGCTCCCAATCTTGAAATTTTATATTTAGGAGAAAATGAATTGAGTGGAATAATTCCAAGATATATTTCAAACATTTTGAAACTCATCGAAGTAGACCTAACCTTTAACTCCTTCATTGGTTACGTCCGAGCAATGGATTTAGGGAACTTGAGACAACTTCAACAACTTGGATTTCGTAGTAATCAATTGACCAATGAACCCTCAAACGTTGAGCTTGGCTTCTAGTGAGGTAATGGCCAAAGGACAGATGATAGTTACAATTGGTCGGGCGTATTGCTCTCAGATTCATGTTTATGAGTAGAGTGGTACAAAAAGCACCCTACAAAATTGAGGTATCTACCCTCACCACTTGAAATCTCATTCTATTTTAGATTCTTCTGAAACAAACTGAAATGAACTGCGGACAATGTGATGCTTTTAGGGGCTGGAAGTTACCTTCTCAATTCTCACACAGCTCACACAAACAAAACCCCAAGATACAAAGCATGAGGTGACCACGTGTCAAAACTTGTGCGCGTGACACCAGTGATGGCTATCTCCCCGCAGGTACCTCTATCACTTCCCTCCACCAAGAGTCCAAAACCCACTACTCAAAAGCATAACTCCCTCCAGATTCTCTTTCCTCCCCAAGTGCTTACATGACTTACCTCTCCCCCACTTCCCACACCCACTCTCTCTCTCACATGGCCACTTCTCCTCTCCTCTTCTCACACTCATTTCCCTTTCCTCACCGTCCCAATGACCGAACCACCTCCTCCTTCCCTCACTTCACAAAACCCCAAAAAACCTCCCAGTCGGTAATTCTAAAAGCCACCAATTTTCCCTCCAATTCCCTCCGATTTTGCCGGAAAATCCTTGCCCGCGCTTCCATCGAAGGCGAAACCGATGAGGAGAGCTCGACTGTGGTCTCCGATGAGCTTCTCGCCGGCGAGGACTCCGCGGCATTCGATTTGGGAGAGCAGAAGATATCTTCGTGGATTTATTTCGCAGGAATTTTAGGAGTTGTTCTCTTTGTGCTTGACGTGGGTTGGATTGATAACTCTACCGGCTTCGGCAAGCCTTTTGTCGATGCTGTTGCGAGCATTTCAGAGAGCCATGAGGTATTTTTTTTTTTTTGGGGGGGGGGGGGGGAATTTTTTAGTTTTATTCTTGTTAAATTGATGAAAATAATTCATGTATTGGTCCGAATGTTTATCCTTAGACTCTGTTTGGTTACTGAGTAAAGGCGGGAAAAGGAAAAAAAAAAACCTGTTCTTTGAATCCTAGAATTTTTATTATATAGGACCCAAGATTGCAAAACTTCCACCTAATTGAGCTTAATACAACTGTTTCAATTAGTTTCCGTGAGTTTCTCATTTTCATTTTCTCAGTTTTCTTGGCAATCAAACAGATAGGGTTAGGATTTCTTGGCCTGCATGTAGTTTCTAATTGTAGCTCTTGTATAATTTGAATATGATGAATATGAAATCTTGTTCGGTAGCTTCTTGCTTTTGCATAGTATGTTTTTAATTAAGTTAGTGAGTTATGCTTCGCTTGATTGTCAAAAAAATGGAGGAAAAGGAAAAAACTAGATTTGATTTCATTCCCCCGGCGCTCCCCATCACCCTCTTTCAACACCCAAAAAGAAAAAAAAAAAGTTATATGATTCCAAATTTTCATGCGCAAATTCTCAGAAATGAAACGGAATATTCTAGGAAATAAAATATACTCTAATCTGTACTGTTGATGCTGATATAATAGGAGAATTCTTAGCTTGCTTTATTTTAGTAAAACTTGTTATTCTGCTAGAGTAACTAGTGGGTTGAACTTTTGCTTCTAATGAGTTATTCTTGTAACTAGGGGGTTGGCCTCGATGAACTTCAATCTTGATTGAATTTTCAAGTTTCTTTCACACTAGAATTTTGTTTTCCATTTAGCTATGATTTCAATTCTAGGTACTTGTTACATTTGTTTCAATAGTGCTAAAAATTTAATCGAGGTCACAGCTAAAAGGTAAAAAATGGATTCACAAAAATTATAGTGTGAAAGAAGCATGAAAATTCAATGAAGATTGAAGTTAATTGAGGTCACAAACCAACTCTGGTTTAATTGACAAAGGCGTGGTTCTGAAGATAACATTCAAAATAAGCTGTCAACTAAACCTAAAACCCCAATTGATGGAGATCGTCTTTGGAGGTGAAAGCCATAGACAAGGTTAAATGAAGTCTAAGCTTTAACTAACATATGTCTTCTTTTGAAGATTAAAACCAGAATAATTCATGTACAAAGCCTGAAACCTTAGTGGACAAAAAGCCTCCTTTTAGATACAAAAGCCAAAAGAGGTCGTACTCAAAGATAGGTGCAATACTTAAGGGAAGCCCTAAAAGTTTTAAACTCAAGTCACAAAATATGCTCAAAACTAAGCCCAAGGTTAGACATTAAACCCAAGGTTAAACAAAAGCCCAAATGAGTCTGAGCCTCTTACTAGAACAAATGAAACTGGGTTGAAAATCAAATCCTGTGGCTTCCTCTTCTTTATTTGTATATTTATTTATTTATATGTTTTTTCACAAGGCAGAAGCCAAAATTGGGCCATGAAGGTGCGAATAAACTTAGAAATCAGAATAAATTAAGCTCCAGAATGCCAAGATAGATTCTAGACAAAATCCAAAACCACATAACCTTCTCCCAAAGACACATGAGAAAATGAAGCCCAATCCCAAAATTCAAATGTCTTTGCTTAACTGGGGGTTGTCAAAATTTGTTGTAAGAAGAGGCCCAATTCCAAGACGAGCCTTTTGAAGACAAATGTCGTAAGCAAGTCGTGACTGAGCCTGATGACAAGCCAAGCACAAAGAGAAAAAACAAAAATGTGAACCTTAATCAAGAAAACAGAGATCTGGGCATTTTGCCTTGGCACTTTTGGGATTCAATGGGTGATGCCACTTTGTGTTCATCAGATGCTAGACTCTTGGGGGTGCAAAACCAAAACAAAAGTGCACTTTTGGTATGGAAAATGGTTCCCCATGCAGTCTTTTGGACTATTTGGAGGGAAAGAGACATTAGAACTTTTGAGAACTTTGAGTCTAGCTTTGAACAGTTAAAGAACAATTGTATAGGTCTTGGTCTTCTTTTTTGTTGGAGTCGCTCAGATGTTTTAGATGATAGGGCGACCTTCCACAACTTTAGAGTCCATGCTTTTGTAGCTTTTTGACTGGTGGTATACTATTGGTATACTTGTATATGGTCCTTGGCCCTTCTTGTGATTTTTTATTATATTTTATTACCTTTCGTAAAAAAAAAGAGTCAAATCATACAAGCAGAATTACCTCACAGACCATGCTTTTTAACTAGTGAATCCTCAATGTGTAACTTCTCAATCTTCAATCTTGAGTCAACCTCGTCTATTTGAAGAATCCCAGACCTCCTCCATCTACGCTAGCCCAATTTTAAAAAGAAATAAATGAATAAATAAAAATATGAAGTATAGCTCTTATGATCTACCTGATTTTCCCACTGTACTCCTTACTGGGATAACATCTTCCTTGAGACGGCAGAGACTAAAGAAATTATGGCCTTATCAGCATCAGTTAATGAACCTTTAAATTCTGGCATGGACTGATTATTGTCATTCTGCAATTAAGGGCTGGGAAGGTTTTTAACCTCACTATGCTGATGCTGTCAACCATCAACAATCTTAGCCAATACTTTCAGTTCTCTGGCTCCTCATATGTTAGTAAACTTAGGGAAACTTTGTTAGGTCTTATCCCACTTTCTACACATTTTAAAAATTTCCCAGCAGTCTGATTGCGTCATTTCCCCTTGAGCAGTTCCCTTGACCTTGTTTATCTCTCTTCACAACTTGCCACCAAAAACAACCCCCCCCCAACCCAAAACAAATAAAAGGAATTGCAAAGAGGACGCAAAATTATGTAACTATTTGTGGCAAGAGTCGGGCTCCAAGTCGGATTTAAGATTTGTACAGCAACTTTCATATCTTTTGAGAATTGGTAGTGCAGATATGTTCCTCCCTGCACCCCTGTTGACATCCCCCTTGTGGTCCATGTGATTGTGAACGTCCTTTTTCATTAACTGGTCTCTGCCTCTCTGCCTCGTTGGCTTGGCTTCCACCTTCGAATTTTCCCTATAGAATCTTGAACATCTAATTTCGGTTCAATTATTTTTGCTAGCAGTGGCAACCTATCAATCAAGAATTGTTCAAGATGGCTTGTCCTAACCTCCATGCCTAACAGCTTTGTTGATAATGTAGGCAAAATTTTCTCTGAAAAGGACACTTGGAATCAACTAACATCATCTACCTCAACACCCTCACAGATTTCTTAGTGAGACAACAAACGATCAATTCTAGCATTGGGAATGAGCTTGCTCTAAGTCCCAATGAGAGTTCCCCATAAATTGAAATTAGACCAACTCTAAAGTTAAAGCTTAAAGACAATCACATGACTTCAATTGTTGTTCATACTGGCCATTTAAAATTGCAGAACAACTGATCATAGAGGGCCACACATTAACAGTAGATTTTCATCTCTCTTCCTCCCTTCCTCTTATACCCCTACTATTCTTTTGAAGGAAATTGGTATGGGAGCAGATCATCACGCAGCTTTGTGGACCTTGAAAAATCCAGTTTAGTTTGAAATTTCTAAGGTTGACATTGTGAAACATTTATATCTCCCCATTTAATGAAACTCAACATTCCTCCTCTTAATCACATCTCCAGAGAATTACCAGTAAATATGCACGGCCCTGTGACCTTGATCTCGCATTTGCATTAGACATGGGAAAATCCAGAATCTCTTGAAGTTCACATCATTTCTTAATTCGCGTTATCTCTATGGCAGTGGGCTAGGAATTAGAATTGCCTACCCTCCATATAAGCCCTTAAACCTTCATGCCTCATGAACTTCCACGGCAGACCCCATCGATAATCTCCTTGCATCAATTTTCCTTTAAGATTAATAACAAAAAAAACTATGCAAGGCAATGACATTTTTCTTCACACTTGATGGTAATTCCCAATTTCTAGGTATTCAATAAAAATAGTAAACCATACTTTCTAACTTGTATATATATTTCACATTTTTTTAGAACTTAGAACTGGAATATGTTACTTTAAGCTAGAACCTGTTAGGTGAGTGAGGGCTATCTAAACTCAATTTGATTATAATAGCATTGGGACATTCTAGTGAAAATTGACAATTTTGTTTTTGTAAAAGTCAGTCTCTCTCGGGTGGGTGAGGATATAACTGTCAATTTATGCTAGTCTCTTTGTTAATATTTATGATACCTTAGTATAATTATTTAAATATTAAAAAGTATCATAGTATTCTAGAAGTGATTGAAGAATGTGTGCACACGTGTGGGTGCATTTATGCATCTGTGCTTATGTTTGTGATTTGAAGTTAGGCCTCAAATTTAACCTTTGAACATTGAAGTATTTCATCACCCTCATTGATTTGTACATATGGTGTGAATTTAAAAAAAATTCCAATTTTAATTTTGAACATTAAAGAATTTAATCATGAACATGGGTAGTTACTTTTTTGATAAGGATGAACATGGGTAGTTACTTGGGGATATCTTAATTTATGGGAAGCATTGGGATTTTATCCGCTTTTTAAATTTGGGAAAGCATTGAATATGTTTAGATAATACGTATTAAAGTAAGAACTTTAGAATTTTGCAATGCAAAATCTCATGTGCATCCTTTCATTGGATGGAATTCGATTTTATTTTATATGTGGTTTTGCATTTGTGAACTTTTAGGGTTTCCAGGCTCCAGTGCTGACGTTAGTGTTTCCATTGCATCACATTGTGAGTATTATACAGAGAATCTAGTGAGTGCTTGTAGAACTTCCCCCTTCTTGGTTGAAGGTTTTCAAAATGGTGAATTGATATAGAAACTAAGAAATGTTACTACGTTCACGAACCAGTTTTGAGTTTTGAGTGGAAGAGTTTCCACATGGGACCTTAAATGAATCAAAATAAAGCTTATTTAATATTTTGTTTGTAGAGGTCATTGAAATATGACATCCTCGTTGCTTGACATGATTTTTAAAGGCAGTATCTGGGATCCAATTTCGTATGAGTCAATATTCTAGCTACCAGGGCCAAAACCTTGGGGCTGTTTAGGGGGTTGGAGGTCACAACCATTTAGTGTCACAAAGGTACCATTTGTGTTATTAAATGGACAACCTTCAAGATTCTAATTTCCTCTCCCTTGAAAGTTTCTTGCACCTTAATAAATAACCAGTATCCCAAACACATTATGTTACTCTTCCTAATCATACTAGAAATATCCAAAACTTTACACTGATTCGAATCAGAGACACTTATATTTAAAATTTTAACCAAACGGATTTATCTTTTTGCACACAATTGTGTACGCTTTTGCAATTGACTATAATAGTATCTGAAGGATTGATGGCTATGTAGAATATTTTTCATCTAAATAGTTATTTGTGCTGTTGGGAGCTGTGTGCGACTTTCTCTATTGTATGTTGTGAGTTTTTGGTTACGAAATGCTGAACCTTTGTACATTTGTCTGCAGGTTGTTATGTTGATACTTATTCTCATTTTTGCCATTGTCCATAGTGGCTTGGCTAGTCTCCGAGATACAGGCGAGAAGCTTATTGGAGAACGTGCTTACCGTGTTTTATTTGCCGGGATATCTCTTCCATTGGCTGTCACCACTGTTGTGAGTTTCCTACCCATTATTTTGGGGCAGCAGAGCCTCTTCCTACTAACCAACTTAGTATTTTTTCACTGCTCTCTCTCTCTCTCTCTCTCTCTCTGTGGCTACCCAAGTCATCATAGAAGTTTATTTAAACTAGTTGACATTTTAAGAGGTGGTGATTCAGGTGTACTTCATTAACCACAGATATGATGGGGAGCAGTTATGGCAGCTCCAGAGCATTCCTGGGGTTCACCAGTTTGTGTGGCTCTCTAATTTCATCTCCTTCTTCTTCCTCTACCCTTCAACATTTAATCTATTAGAGGTAGCAGCTGTTGACAAGCCTAAAATGCATCTCTGGGAAACCGGGATCATGAGAATCACCAGGCACCCACAGGTATACTATCCATCATCCCCTTATGAATATCCATCTAGGGATATGGAGAAGTCCTATCCAGAGCATTTAAAGAGGGGGGGGGGGGGGGGGGGGGGAGGGAAATTGGGATGTGCATTGAGTTAGTATTGGTCTATTGGATAATCTTGATAGTCTAGAATCAACCTTATCTTTTGATCTGAATCCTGATATCAATTCACTGTTAGATGACCATCAACCTTAGTTTTTAGTGATATGAGAAGAAATAATATAGGTTGGACTTTTCTATAATCATTGGATTAGGTCACTATCTGCTTGAATTGATATAGGTGGTGCTTGGATGACGTATTGATTTGCAATGATTCCAGTTTGTTTTATATAGTATTTGAAGGCACAATTTCACCTTCCAGAAATGAAACTGGAAAAAATGAAATCAGCTTCATTCTTGAAACTGTAGACTCTGTGTGCTCTTGATTAAGAAACCACAGAGTTGATTCAGTAAATGCAACATTGTTGAAAAAAAAAAAAATGCATTTATCACAAATAGATTCATTTCATGTGATTTTCCTTTTCAAATTGAAGGTTTTCACCTTTGCATAGTGTCCAAACACCCTATTAATGTGGGACCTATTTTAAAATTCTTCATACATGTGATGCTTCAACTCACCTAATGCCGGACCCCAAAAACTCTTGAGACTTATTAGAGGTGATAAATCAAATGATTTTGTTCTTTCAGACTCCTGCTAATGGTTATTTTGACCAAACAGTCTTTGGATATTAGTCATATATCTACTCAATTGAATAATTTATGATCCAAGGGACATAGGGATCCCTCTTCTCTCTCATATAATAATCAATTCAGGGTTTGCATTTCTTTCCAGATGGTTGGGCAGGTGATCTGGTGCCTGGCTCACACTATTTGGATTGGGAATACTGTAGCAGCAGCAGCCTCTCTCGGCTTAATTGGGCACCATCTATTTGGTGTATGGAATGGAGACAGGAGGTTGGCTATACGATATGGAGAGGCCTTTGAGGCTGTGAAGAGGCGGACGAGTGTCATTCCATTTGCAGCTATCCTTGACGGCCGTCAAAAGTTGCCCAAAGATTACTACAAGGAATTTATTCGATTGCCATATTTGTCGATAACTGCATTGACACTGGGTGCATACTTCGCACACCCACTTATGCAGGCAGCTAGTTTTCGGTTACATTGGTAGGAAATGCCAATATGGGTTCTTTATATTGAATGAAAAAACACTAGGTTGAAATTGTATATATCAGGCTTTTGAAGAAGACATATCAGGGTTCTTTTATAGTGTTCAGAATGAAAAAGGAAGTTATGTCAGGCGGATCATTGATGTGAAATTTTAGAGTTATGATCCAAATATGATCTTCCTTCTGTAGCTAGAAGCAGAGAAGGATTAAAGAATCGTCTGAAATGAAAAAACTGACCCAGAAGAGCACTTATAATGTTGGTAATTTTGGTCATCCTGTGTTTTTTGGGAGCGGCTCCTTTCCATTACTCAAAAAATACTGGAGCTCAAGTATTGTGAATGGGTGAGTGACACGTCACACACTTAATCTAATGGTTCAGCTTGCTAATCCATAATTGGATCATCAAATGGGGTCGTTTTGGTCTTTAAATGCCAGTTAACGATGTCAAACAGATCTCTCGCCTACCTTCAGGTTTCCACTTTGTGCAACAAATCCTAAAGAAGGAAAGCCCTTGATGACCTTGAACAAACTCCTCATCAATCCATTGACCCATAAAGATTAAAAGTTAAAAGCATTATATTGGGTATGTATTGAAGCCAAACACTCCTCGATCTAAAAACCATTAGCGTATGAAATTTGATGGCCACCATTCGGACTCTCCTAGGGCATCACCGATTTTGATTTAAGGATGAGATCATCTAGTCTAGGGTCAAATCCTTGCACCCAGCAACGATTGTGCTTGAGTTCGTCGCTAATTTTAATCTGGGGTTTCGTTTAACATTACGTGTTTGTGATGCCTAAAGCGAAGTAATCTCAAGCGAATTCGTCTGGTTATTGATAGATTGACAGGAGGTTCATGTATGTGTATGTTGCAGACTTGTAAAGATTATTGTTATTATAGCCTTAGCTCTCAAGGGTAAGGGTTTAGAGAAAGATTGGTGACTTAATGACTCGTTGCAAAAAAACGTCTCCAGGTGGAAGATGAAAGCAAAGGGATTTGCTTCACATCATTAATGAAACAATCTAAGATTAAAATGACCCCGTTTGGACGAGCCTATCCTGGATAGAAAGTCGAAATGTGTTGCTCATCCATCTAAACACTAGAGGTCCAATGCCTTTGGAGTAACGAAGAGGAGCCGCTCCCATGTTTTTCTATAGGCCAAATGAGGGCTACCTTAGGCCTGTCGACATGGACACACGAACATGACATATAGACATGTTGATACTACAAATCATTAAATTTTAGGATATGACAATACAACTTTAATAGAATATCTATTTTTATAAATACAATTATATTATATCATGTAGCACCACATATACAGTTCAAATTTCAGAATGGATACACGAGGTTTGCTATGCAACCCATTAGTGACAAAAGATATTTTTATTTTTATTTTCATCAGGTAGTGGTGTGAAGTTTCTTGGATAAGCCTCATAATTTATTTCTCCTCTCTCTCCTCTCTATCTTCATGTATCTCCATACCCATTTCAGATGACTTTCACTCCTCTCTCTCTCTCCCATTTCTCTTAGTCTCTCCATACCAAATGTAGGTGACTCCCCCTTCTCTCCTCTCTCTTCTTCTCCTTCACTCCTCCCATCTCAATTGACTACGTTGTTGGCCACTATGAAACTGATGATGCTGAAGATCGTGACGAGGGTTCGACGTTTGAAGGTGTCCCACCAATAATATTATTTAATCTTTGAGGCACTTGGTGCACATATGTTTGCGTGAGGGCGTGCCAGAAAATCTTGAACAACAACTTTTAATAGTATAAGAAATGGCTCGAGAGGAACCAATTTGGATCAAGTGATTGCATGTGAATGAAGTTCAATTGCCCCAGTGAAGAGGACTTTAATAAATTCGCCAGTTATAGAGTGTCCATAATCTCGTTGACCTAAGGCAAAAAGATAAACGCGTATAAATGAATTGAAATGCTTGACAAGGAGCAAAATAACCACAGCATTTAACTATTACCTCCATCACTGGTAGAGCAACAATATACACTGTCAAAGGTTGTTTCGAACAAAAGGTAATCCTATTCTAAAGAGATTTAAGATGAATTTGAGGGAGAAGAAAAGGAGAAAGAGAAGAAATACAATCAGAGGGAGATAGAAAAGTAAAGGGAAAGACTAAGGGATGATCTACAGAAAGTTTTAACAAGAGAAAAGATAAATTGTTGCAAGAGCAAAGTGTCTTTGAATGTTTCCTGATGGCTTTGGTCTTCTACTTATAGACTTCTGACCCATAACGACTTCCTCAATCCTTCCAGTAGCATTTTGACTAGTATCCTTGCTTTTCCTTGAACCAATAGAGCTGTGACACATGAGTCTTATTGGTTGCAACTTCTTTTCCTTCACGTTCTATGCCTGCTTTAAAATTTCTTGAAGGGATTTGAATTTATTTGAATTCAAAACTCCTTAGAATTCTGTTGGAATTTGATAATTGAAAGAAATAGAGAAATAATGGCTTCTCTTTCTTTCTAAAATCCTACAATTTAGACGTGTGTTTGATTTTAATTAGTTATTTTAATCCAATTATGAATACTCGATCGAATTCCATTGGTCCTTCGAAATTTGAAAGATTTGAAGTAACTGGTAATGCAAAACTGCATATGTTTATCTTTACCTTTTAACACGTGGCCATCCCTAATTGGCCTTTTTTTTTTTTTTGCTTTTATTTTATTGGATAAACATGGAAATGTGCCAACTAAATAGCAAATCTGGTTTTTTTCCTCGTAACCGTAAATCTTAGTGGGCTTCTCCCACTAAACTGGTTCAGATTTGCCAAAGGGCTTCAAACCATTTGGCTCTGTTTATACAGCTTCTGTCATTGCCATAAAATGCACGTGGCTGCCTATTATTGGTGCGTCTTCTTTGGTGGTGAACAGATGGTGTCGCTTGTTCTCCCCTTCGTAAGCTAGTCTACCACCATGTTCTATTTTGGGGTCGAGGCCTTCACGACTGGAACCACCTATGACCGTTGCACGGCGGACACAACTCCCAATTCCCAATGCTGTGTTGACTTGATCAAGAATGTATATATTTATATATATATAATCCTAGATGGGATCACATCGTTGGGAGCCGTGCATGGCAAACTCGCATGTGTGCATGAAAGCGATGCATGGCTTCTAACTGTGTAATCTATCTTAAATCGTCTGGACTGGTCCATATTTGATCAGCACCGTGTATTAGGGGTTGTATCTTGTGTATTGGACTAATGTATCCTATAATCCATTTATGCATGATGTATAACTTCCGATGCAAGTGCTTATATAAGTTATATCAACATGTGCTCACCTTATTATTATCCTATATGTATACAGTACTGATTAGGTGAACATAACTTATATCAATATCATGTATTAGGGTTGTATTCTGTGCATTGGCCCAATATGTCCGTGTCTATATATATATATATATATATATATATATATAGATATTTATTTATTTATTTTTTGCATGGTTCCTCAAAAAACTCATTCTCAGTCGAAAATTGGCCATCACCGAAGGCATAAATTTTTTTTTTTTGCCCACCTATAAATTCTTTGGTTTTGTATTCTTCGCATTAGAATATGAGTTAACATTCTAGAGAATGAGTGGGAGGACCGGACCACATTGATCCACAGGCAATTCCCATTAGTAGGATAGTTTTAGGTACTGTATGCTTGGTTTGGTAGCTGGGTTCAACAATGAATTGGACCAGCCCTAGCATTTTTTGCCTCTGAATGAATTAATTAATGCACTTAAATAGGTGTTTAGCTAACCCGTATAAGATTAATTAAAGCCAATACTGGTGGATTTGGCATGTATTAGTGTATTCAGGGGATCCCTCTTGGGGCATGGATTATTATGAGAGATACTACTTTGTGAAGAGATAAAAGAAGTCGACCACCACTACAAAAAAAGAAGAAGGTATTAGCCATGGACCAATCCGCAGGCTAAAAGTGGCTTATCCGGGGCCAAAAGACCCCCATCTACAGATTTGGAACCGTGGCCAAGCCATGGCTAAAGGTGGCGTGGCTAAAATTTGCAGCCACATTTGGTTTCCGTCGCCAAGCATAGCCATAGATTTATCCATGACCCCAGCATAGTTGTCACCCACTTCCAAACAGTTATAAAGAATAAATAAAACCCTGGGCCACACTTACATCTGTGGTTATGAATAATATTTAAAATAAGAATTGTTTATATGCAGAAAAGTCAGCCATAGATACATCCGTAGCTAAGGATCATTTTTTTTAATATATAAAATGAATAGAGAAAGTTGTAACCTGTCATGCATAGACAAACATTCTCATTCAAATTACATGTGCATACATAGCTAGACATCTTCATCCAAACGAAAAATGCTTCTCAATATTATTTTTTATTTTTAAAAATGGAAGTAACTTGTGCATATACATTCAAATCTCATTCAAATTATAACGTCGGCATATAAATCCATTCTCATTCATATCATACACAAGAGCTTCACTAAACATCAATTACAAATCTCATTCATATTATACACGAGCAATTCTAATGTTGTTTTAATTTACACATCAATATCAAAAGAGAGAAACAATTCATCATCTTCACAGTTGATCATCATCTTCATGAGCTTTCCTTTCCTCATAGTACCTGCTGCAAAGATGGAGACATAAAACAATTCGATATATAAAGCTTAAAGTCATAAAACAATTCATGGAATGAAGAGGATATTATACTAAGCAAATAGGCAAACCATTCTACATTTGTATGTTTCTTTTCAAACCATTCTACAAGTAAACATCTCCAAGAAATGAAAGTTTTGAACACCAAGCAAGTGGAATTGTTTAAATTGTGTTAAATGACGACCATAAAGGGAAAAGGTCATTGACCCTTTTCTTTTCAAACTGATCATAATAAAAATAAAATAAAATACAATTGGAATATCTTTGACCCAAGCTATATAGACCAATAGTTGCAGCAGAAGTAATTAGATGGTTAAAGGTTAAGGCAAAGGACAAGGTGAAGGTGTGTTGGAGCAGTACAAAAAGTAAAAATACCCTCTAACTTATATTTTAACCAGTAAAAGTAGAAGAAGATAGTTCAGCCCTAGAGGTAGAGCAAAATGGTGAAAAGGATACACAACCCCTTAAAAGTTTTTTTTTTTAAAAAAAAGAACGAAACACCTTAAGTTGAATTGGGTATGTTAAGCTATAAAACCATAAATGGGGTTTAACAATACAAAAAACATACAAATTTTTTAAATATAAATGGTTAAAATTTGCAATGATGCTACAGCAAGATAAACTGCTATCACAAATTGAGAAAGAGAAAGGTACAAATTTGATAAGCGTTTGTTTCTCGTCTTTGTGTGATGTATCTCATTTGTATTCAGAGGGAAAAATATAATAATGAATTCCCTTGTTATGTATATCTAGATGATATTAAAATATATACTCTACTTTTGTGTTTGTCACTGATGAAAGCACGTAGCCAATGTACATATTGACATGAAACTATAAACAGCATAAGTTTCATATTATTCGTAGATTGCCAGTGAAAAAGAGAAGGTTGAGGTTATCGAACTACATCATAAAGTAAGCAACATAGATTACGTTATCAGCCTCAAGTAGGAGACAAGTATTTGACAATAACCTGAACATTCTATAAGCCTCTTTCCCATATCTTAGACAAACATATTAGACTTGTAACCTCAGCAATGATGAACGCAACCACAGACAAACATATTAGACTTGTAACAAGCTAGCTCGGGTTGAGGCATAACTCATCAAAATGTACACCAGGCTGAGAACAAGACAAGAAATAAAACAACATATAAATATCTATATATATATATATATATATATGGGAGGTGTTATTGCCAGAGACAATAATGTTGCTTCCACGGCATTTTTAGTGAATTGACGACATTGCCCATTATCTTAAAAAGAGTTATAAGAGAGGAAAGAGAAAACAGCACAAAAGGATGGAGCAATGAAAAGGAGGAGAGGAAAAAGCTGAAAGAGAGAGAGAAAAATGGGTGAAGAACAATCTGCCATGGCTGCCAACACGGCAACACGACCTCCTCGCTGCAATAAACCACTTGAACAGTGCTGCCATTTTCTCTATTGCAGCTGCAACCCACTTGTTCCACTTCTAGCCTCCATTACAACCAGACATTCCGCTTTTATCCAAATCTGATACAACCCAATTCAACCCATTTTCTAAAACAAAACAAAAAAGACAGAAAAACAAAGGGAATATACAATAAAAGAAAGAGAAAATGCGTGAAGAACAGGAAAATAGAGGCTGGTTGCTATTCCATCGCCGGCGACAAGCATCACTGACGTCATCAAGCCAACACTAGAAAATTTGTCTCTGAGTAGATCAGTTTCTCCACTCCCTCTTCCTTCTTCTTCTCTCTCCTCTCTTCTCTCCGCCCTCTTTGTTGTCATCCGGCGAGCTACTAGCAACCGTCGTGGCCGTAGGAGTAAAATCCCCCTTTCTTTCCTAACACTTCCTGCCCTTTTGTGATGTTCTCTTTCGTCTCTATCACGCAGGGGCAATTTCGCCAAATCATAATAAATGCTGTGTGGAAGGAGGGTTATTGTCTCTGGCAATAATGCCTCCCAATATATATATATATATATATATATATATATATAGGATGATGATCAGGTAAGCATGTGCTGATATAACTTATATCAACACCCACTAGGCAAAGTCAAGCAGCAAGTCCCAACGGCTAATGCAGCAACATTTGCTCCATTTCCCACTCGTAGGATTACTTCTCCTTTACTTAGCCTTCTGCTTCCTACTAGATCTTGCATGGAATTACAAATATGAGAACTCGCACCATAATCAAGTACCCATGTGGAAGCAGAGCTAACACTCATGTTAGTCTCAAGTATAAGAGTATGATCCATACTTTCTGAAGGTTGGTTCTTTAGAGTATCTTGATACTCTTGGCAGTTACATTTCCAATGCCCATCTTTGCCGCAGTAAAAACAAATCCCATTACCTTTCTTCTTCCTTCGGGTATTCTTACCCTTTCTTATTCCCTTGCCTTTAGGCTTGAGCACAGAATTGGAAGCAAGAACTTCAACCCATTCATCACATTCAAGCAAGAACTCTTTGCCATACAACTCTTGTATGTGGATAAATATCTCGAGTGCACTTCCCATGGACTTGTATTGCTTCTTAAGCTCAGGACTCAGAGACACCATCATATAGCATATTGTCATAAGATCATCGTCCATGTACTTTTGATAAGCGTCTTTCTCTTGTTGAGTTACAGCCTCAGTAGGAGCATTGGGAAGTGGACTTTGAAGTGTATAGGTAATATTTTTGGAATTCAAAATGATTTTTAAATTCCTTAGCCAATCAAGATAATTTGGTCCAGTTAAACTGTTGGTTCCCAAAATGTTGGATAACAGGTTGCGGTGAGCCATTTCGGTGATCTACATATAGAAAATTAAATAGAGAATTATATTTCATTTTTAATCCATAATGATTGGGTCTTTAATCATATGGTAGCTCCCATTATTTTATCAAATTCCATACACCCTCTAATGGAATTCGGGAATCTCATTCCTTAATGGGGATTGGGGTCCCATTGTGACCTAGAAGCCTCATATTATAGTTTCTTGACTTTTAACCCACAATGAGAAGACAACTCTTTGTCTATTGTTTCATAAGCAAGTTCCAATCATTTTGTCTCTAGGGTGTATGCTCCTCACATCATAGTTTCTTGGAATACTTCCCCAGTTAAGTTAAACCCATTATTCACAGCAGGTATGTTTCGCTAAATATATACCTTACATTATAGTTTCTTGGTATATACCAGTTTAGGCATCCCATGATATCTCATATATGATTGTTTCAAGTAATGTCTTTAACATGGATAGCTCCTACATGTCTGCAGCTAGGTACCCACATTAAGGGACGTTAGATGATCCTATAATGATGGAAGGCAATGAAGAATGCATTTCCTAATGTATTCTCCATTTCAACTTAATATTAATAGAAGAGGGGTTTTTTTTAAGGGTCTCATCAAATTAACATACATCTTATGTATTTAAATAAAAAGCTGAACAGCATAATAATAATAATCCACTTATTGATATTAGTCCCCAAAAGGAGACATATAATGATCTATGGATTTGGAGCTATCACTATTAATCTCATTAAAAGCTCCCACTATGATGATTATGGACTTAATAGAGATTCAATCCAAGCCAATAGATTGAATCCAAGGTCAATGGTGGGTGTAGGCGATTGTAAAATAACACATTCGAAACATGCATGCTCTCTTGAAAAACTTCTCTAAGCTTTCAAGTCCTTCTATCTCCCTCCTTGGCTTGATGGTCTCCACCATTGGCTTGTTGGGCTCCACCATGCTCCTTTGGGTCCACCATGCTCCTTAGTATGCTCTCGATTACATAACATTTATATAATTTAAAGAAAGGGATACAAAAGGGAAATGTGGGGTACATAAGAGAATGATAAAGAGAGAGGGAAGGTGGCATGCAAGCCCCAAATAATAAATTACATCACCATAATAAATTACAACTCTTGAAAAATTATTACAACTCATTCATAAGATGGCCAATCACAATTGGTTTAAAGGGTATAGTCCATAATCATCATCCAATTACAAACATACAATAATATTGCATAAAGTAATGAAAAACTGTAAGCATTAAAACATATGGGCATTATGGTAATTCTCTTGAACGATTTACATTAATCTCATTAATGCATCCTAATCTCATTGGGTTTTACAAAATTTCTAGAATTAAATTAAGTCTTAACATTTAAGACATTTAGTTTCAATTAATCAAATTAATTGAAACATATAAAGTTTCCTAAAATAACTCTAATATCCAATATTAGGGTTTCCTTAATTAAACAAAACAATTTTATTTAGTTAAGAATTTCCAGATTTTAATTTAATCCCTAATTGTGTTTTAAACCATTTAAAACATTATAAAATTAATCAATATTAATTAAATAATTAGCATGGGAATTAAATAAAATCATTTAAATGATGATCGAATTAGTGCATTAGGGTTTCCTAAAACTCTAAACCCTAAATGCATAAACCTAAACCCTAAATGCAAGCCCTAATCATTAAATGCCTTATGATTGGTCATTTAATGACCAATCATTAAAACCCCTAAGTTCATTCGGTATTTAATAATAAGGATTAGGGTTTAATTAATGCCAAATAGGGTATTAATTACTCTTAATTAATTACACTAATTAGGGTTTCCAAAACCCTAACCCTAGACATCATTAATGATATTAATTATGCCCTAACAATTAATAACCATGATTGGTCATTTAATGACCAATCATTAACTCTTTAATTAAGCTGGTAATTAATAGTTCAATTAGGGTTTTAATTAATGCCATAATGAATTAGGGTTTCATCATTAACTCAAACTAGGGTTTCCTAAGAAACCTTAGTGTGCCGCTACCTATAGTGGGCTGCCAAAGCTTGGTTAGGCTGCCATGGCCACCAACGGTTGTGGGAGCTAGGCCATGGCCAGCCATAGGAGAGAGCTACTGGGGTGTGGGACAAGCCCATGGACATGTAAGGAGTGGTGGAAGTGGCTGCCTTTATAAAAAATTATTAGGGTTTCAAAAACCCATTGCTGGTGCCATTGAAGAAGAACCTCAAAGTCACAATAGCTTCTAAAACCTTATCAATTCAACTCTTCCATTCAAACCAGCTTTTGTATCATGTCCCTACATGAAACACTAAGCTAATTGAAGTGGATTGGATCAAATCATCCCCAATTGGTCTAAACAATTCAAAAACCAGTAGGCTGTCCAGAATTTGACAGCAAACTGTCCATAGCCAGAAATTGATTTAAAACCCAGCAAGATGATTAAGTTAGGCTACCAAACAAATTTTCCTAATATCCTACATGTCTTAGGAAACTAATGCAATTGGTTTCATGCAATTTGGAGTTCCCTAACTCAAGTTCTAATTAAAACTCCATTGATGACTTTTCTGCAGAAAAATTCTGCTATGCTGTTCATGAAAATTTTTCAAATTTTTTGAATATTTTTCCATCAAAACCTTTTTGAAACTTAAAGAAAATCTTATATATACATGATATACAATGATCCTACAATGATTTGCCATCATAAAAACAACAGCTTTGATTAAAATTAATTGCAAGAACCTCTGGGTTCTAAAACCCAGATTCGACCCTTTGAAGAAAAACCCAGTTTTCCTTCTTCCTCTTCTCCCAATTCAAACCCTATGCAACCTTTGCGTCAATGGTTACCCTTAACCATGATTTAGAAGAGGAGTAGAAGAAGAATTGACCTAGGGTTCCAAACCGTAGGTTCGGCCACGAAGAAAAACCAAATATGCAGAAAACTTTTTCCAGATTTATGAATCATTCAACTTAACCATAATTTCCAGCCCATATGTATTTTGTATTAAGCATAATCATGACTTTGATACCACTGTTGGGAATCGAATAAGAGGGAAAAATAGAAGTGCGGAATATAAAAATTTTTCCTACGATTCCCAATCCCATGAATCTAACTATGCATAATACAAAATCAAACCCTAACTATGAAGAGGGTTAGAACCACTACAGCAAAAAGAGGCATTTACGGCATGCAAAAAATGCCGTTAATGACTTTCCACAGTGTACATCGGTACGCCGTTAGGTGCAATGTTGTGGAAAGTCCATGTTATCCACGGCGTACATTTTACGCTGTAAATAACCTTATTTACGGCATTTTAGGCACACCGTAAATAGCTCATTCACGGCATTTTTATGCACGCCATAAATACCTTATTCACGGCATTTTTAGACACGCCGTAAATACCTTATAATGACATACAAAGGAATGCCGTGAATACCTTTTAACAGCATTTTGGAGCACACCGTAAATACCTTTTAATGACGTACAAATGAGTGCCGTGAATAACCTTATTCACGATATTTTAGGTACGCCGTCAATGGATTATGTATGGCATTGTTATGCACGCTGTAAATTCTATTTAACGACATGCACCAAAGGCCGTGAATAATGCTATCCACAGCATTTTATGCAAGCCGTAATTGAATTTTCATGGCGAAATGGTCTGCACGCGGTTAATTTGATTATTATTTATTTCTTAAATAGTTGGCATTCAGTACACAATGCTTCAACGACCCAAAATGCAAAACCAATAAGGTTGAAATGGGCACCTGTAGCTTTCACAATTGAATCGATTAGTTTAGAAATAGCCAAACATATGCCTAGAAATAACCAATAAGGATGAAAGAGCCATGCAAAGTCCAGCTCAAATAATAATAAGAATAATAAAGAGTTCACTACTTCCTTTCCTTTTCCAATAATAATAAGAATAATAAAGAACACCAAAAGGCTGCTCTAACTATTTTTTTTTTTTTGGATCAACAACAAAGAGTTATAGTATATAATCCAAATTTGAGAGTACAAAAAGGTTAAAAAGAGAAGACCAGCAGCACTCCTCCCGCAACAGTGAAAAACAGCAAAAATAGCAAAAAAAGCACAGAAAAAGGCAAAATCTGCTATAATAGCTAGCTACCTAGCTGTACACAGCCCTCCAGTCAGCTTTTACTAAGAAAAAAGGAATGGAGACAAATTCCTTAGAAGAATTAGCCCAAAAAGAAGCCAAGAAGTGCACTTTATCCCACGCTTCAGCCCATTAAGAGTCCTTGTCATTGAAGATCCTCCTGTTTCTTTCAGTTCAGAGAGTCCAGAAGACTGCCAAAACAACACACTTCCACAGAGCAAAAATGGAGACTAGCCAACCACATCTAACACATGCATACCTACCAATACAAAACAAAAACAAAAACAAAACATATTCAAAAGTGAGTATAAAAGTAAGAACAAAAGGCAAAGTGAACCTCAAAAATTAGAAGAGAACAAGCAAGTAGCTTTCACAATTGAATAAATTAGTTTAGAAATAGCCAAACATATGCTTATAAAGATAGAAACTAGGATGAAAGAGCCATGCAAAGTCAGCTCAAATAATAATAAGAATAATAAAGAGTTCTCCGCTTCCTTTCCTTTTTAAATAATAATAAGAATAATAGAACACCATAAAGGGCTGCTCTGACTACTTTTTTTTTTTTTTTATCAGCAACAAAGAGTTATAGTATATAATCCAAATGTGAGAGTACAAAAAGATTGAAAAGAGAGGACCAACAGTCCTCCCGAAGAAGTGAAAAACAGTAGAAATAGCAAAAAAAAAGCATAGAAAAAGGTAAAATTTGCTCTAATAGCTAGCTAACTAGCTGCACACAGCCCTCTAATTGCCTCATTTTACTTCCATCCCCTTTGGAATTGAACCTATAATTTTGAGAAAGCAGTTGTATGACATCTCATTTGTGCACTTCTAAAAGTCTCGTAACTTTATTTTTTTGTGTAGCATTGAAAATTCGAATTTTTCAAATTTTCGCAGTCTTATCTGATGGCTTATCATGCCTAAAATAACTCATTAATTAGGTAAGACCTCCTCTGGGCAATGTCGTGGCATACTGGTAACCCTTTACTTCTTTGGAAGAGTGCAAGTACCATCGGCAAAAAAAAAAAAAAAAAAAGTGCAGGCTCTCTTTCATTAGTTTTTTAGAGCAACTTTTATTCTTTTTTTTTTTTTTACCCATACTTAACAAAGTTTTTTTTTTTTTTTTTTTTTCCCCCAAATTTATGAAATTTTGTACTTTCTTAGTTTTATTTTGTACTTTCTTAGTTTTTTTTTTTTCCAAGTTTATGAAATTTTTTAAATTTTTGTCTATCTTTTCCTTGACTACCAAACTATCCCTAAGTTTCAGAGATTTTATCCCTAAACTCTCATCTTCAGACCTCATAGAAGAAAACCCAGAACCCATATCTCTCTTATTTCTAGAACCAACCCTTTTCATTGTGTACCTCTCTTTTGTAAACCTCTTATCAATCTCTTCCTCCACCACTGAACTAACATAGGTTCTCTGAGATTTTCTATCAACCCATTTATCTCTAGACCTTAAAGACGAAACCATAGAATCAGTTTCTTCACTAGTTCTAAGATTCATGGTTTTTGTTGAAAGCTCATGGTCTGTTGAAGACAACTTTGCATTTATGTGTTTAACATGTGTTCTAACTACAAAAAGTGGAGAAAATTCTGGGTGAAGTGTGTGTTTGGGAAGTGGTAAAGTGCAAATATGAGAGGAATAGTGGAACTTGAAGGTATTAAGCGTTGATAGGTACTTAGAGAGAGTGATTAGGAGGAGTTGCTTTTGGTGGAGAGTGTCGTCGATGGTAAAGGAGGCCATGTGTGGCCATTGGAAGAGCTCTCTGTCTAGTTGATATGGGCTAAATATAGTAAGACGGAAGTAGTGTGGATAAGTCCAATTTACTTAAATACCCTTGTCTATTCATTTTTATTAAAAAATATATAGTGAAACATTGATATTCATTTGTTAATATTGGAGGTTTAGAGGTATAAGAAAATTCTATCGATTGTAAAAAAAATAAAATAATTAAAAAATAAAAATAATAAAGAGTGGTGTCCCCAGTATCATTCTAAGCCTAGACTAGTCCCACAAGTTGCAAAGTCCACCCATAAATCTATGTATCTTGTAGTGAGGGGCAACAACTTGGACACAAAATCTCCGACTCCTAAGGCGTGATATTTTGCCTATCTTATAGTGAGGGGGCAACAACTTAGAATTCAAAATCTCCAATTGTTAAGCCATGACGTTTTGCCTGTAATTTAATTGGATGAACTAAAAAACTGTGCAATGTAATTTACTATAAAAAGGTGCCCAGTTGATCAAACAAACTAAGAAAGTACCATATTCCTAAGAAACAAGGTTTTTTTTTTTTTTTTTTTTGCCACAGGCCATTCCCAAAGCCTTAATATATTCAAACCCATGCTCACAGGCCACAACACTTATAATTAAGTAACTCAACAGCATTCATGCAGTGAAGGTAACAAACATGGCCAAGGCACTATCGTGAATAGCCTTTATCAGAGGCAATTAAGATGGATAGGCCTCCATATTATAAACATAATTATAAATGAACTCTACATCTAACTCTGAATGAATGATCAATTATATGAAAGAAACCTCCTCATGATGATATAAGAAAAATATAATAACAGCCTGTGAATAATTCTATGCACTTACACAAACCAAGCAATCCAGAGGAATACCAACAATGCTTGAAATTGGTTTGGTAGCCTATAACTCAAAAGTATTTTTAGCAACTCATAATTAATCTTTCTATTTCCAAATCCTTTTCAACTTTGGTTCCCATATGGTTAATGTCCATAACTCCATATTCAAATAAGCATACATATCAAGCTAGTAAACTAAATAATCCTTTTACAAGATACATTAAACTAAATAATCTATATGCATTTCCAAAATTCCATCCAATTACCTACTTGAGTAAGTCAATCAATGCTTAATGAAAGATAAAACCGTTACCTCCAATATGTCAACCTTCCATGACGATGTATTTTATTGGCCAAGCTGTTGTACTACCTTTTGCATCTTTAATTGTAGACAACTCTTTAGTGGATCGAAATAATGGCACATCCACTATTTATGATGCGCATTTAAAAAAAGAAAAAAAAAGAAAAAAGAAAAAAGAGGACCTTGGAAATTTAATCCATTCTTTATCCATCGGGATTGCCCTGATTGCTAGCACCAATAAGTACCTACACTTACTGAGATGTTAGATTTTTTGGATTAAAATACATTTGCATGACAAAGACATGATAACAAAACAGGAATGATAGCTAAGATACCTTTACTATGTACAACTCAACTAGAGTTATCATCTTTAAAGACAAAACAATGATACAAATGACAACATTGGATAGAAAAGAGCCGCAATAAAATAGTTATATTATGGGAAACCTTCCATTTCTTGATCTTAATTCAAATATCTAACCTTAGTTCAAAATAATAATTTTGAAAGCAAAACAGTCAACTTTTCTAGCTCTATCTTCTCTCTATCAGTTATACAAAAAGAAAGGGGAGGAAAGAAAAGGAGGGGGGCAATATATAGAAACCACAGGAACCATGGATAGTAAAGCTATATAGAATGTTGATTCCAAACATGCCAGAAATTGGTCTCCTAATTTCTTGACTATGTAATATATAGATTTTCCCATAAGTTATAATAACTTCTAAAACAACCCTCCAAGAGATCTCTTTTGAAAAGGAAAAACAAAACCTAAGCTAGAGTCCTCACAAAATTAAGTCCATGTCAAATTAATATGAATAAGTTGGTCAACCTAAAAAAATAAATAAATAAATAATTGAATTTAGCTTAAATAAATAATATATTATTAGATATTTGTGGTGTTATCATTAGAAAGATTACTGTCATAAATTTTAAGTGACATGAAGTAATCTGAACTTGTGAGGACCCAAGGCTTGATTTATGAGAATTTTGGGTTAGGATGTGCTAAGGTAGGTTTTCGTGAGCCTAACACTTCTTTTTGTGTATGTTGAGCAATATAGTTGACTACAGTGACTTATAGCCGACTATATTGCTAGGCAGAATTTATTTTTATGCTTGTTGAATAATTTAGTTGACTATAGTGACTTATAGTCGACTATATTATCAGGCAGAACCTCTTTTGTGCATACTGAGAAATTTAGTTGACTATAATAAGTTACAGTCGGCTATATTGTCAGGCAGAATGTTACAATACTCAATTTGGAGAGTTTTAGTCGACTATAACTCATTATAGCCGACTATAACGCACGGATTTCAGTTTTTGGGCTAGATTTTAATAGGGTAAAAAGACCATCATACCCCTCACTTATACCCCATTTATAAACCCATCTTCTAGAGGGTTCTTCCCATCTTTCCCAGCCGAGAGAGAAAGAGAGAGAGGAAGAGAAGGAGAAAAAGGGAGAGGCTCGACGGTGGCTCGCCGGAGCGCGGTAGCCTCGATCCGACGCCGGTAAGCTCGAATCTAGCGTATTTTGGCCTGATCTACACACATATGGTTGTGGATTTGGATTTCTTCACTCTATTTTTGAGGTAGGGGCATTTTCTCATCTTAAACCATTGATGCATGGGGGTTTTGGGTTTAAATCATATAAAAATACATGTATTTAACATGCTTTGCATAAACATCATGCATGTGGTTATATTTTATGGGTTTTGATAAATTTTGGAAAATCTAGGGTTTTGTATTATACCCTATTTGGTCATATGCATGTTACATTTCAAACCCTCACATGATTTGGGGTACAATGGGTTGGTTTACATACCCCCTTTTTGTTATATTCTTGTTATTTATGAAACTCTTATATGTTTAAGGGTTTAAATGGGTTAGTTTTTAAACCTATTGGACTATTTTGTGTGGTTGGAATATTGGGGGTCATTTTTATATATCTGATTTGAAACCATTATATTGAAAATGGTTGGAAAATGATTATCATGATTTATGGAGTTATTTTATATGGTTTTCAAAGTACAAACCTATGATGTAGTTTTTGGAAGATTTATATAAAATTTTCCGGATTATGTGAGAATTATGGAAATTAATAAATGAAAAGAAAAAGTGATGATGATATGGTGATGAGGGCTACTGGAGACAGGATTACTGCGGTCCCAAAGGAACGGGATGTCTTGCCGTGTTTTCCTATCCTTTAGTCCTGGGCTATGGGCCCGAATAGAGGTTACTGCGGTCCCATGTAGGGATGTCTTGCCGTGTTTCCTCTTGAGGTTACTGCGGTCCCAGATAGGGATGTCTTGCCGTGTTTCCTCTTATTCTGCGCGCGAGGGCCCCGCATGACTTGGGGAGGATTTATCAGTTTGAAAGACTGATGTTATGGATTGCCAGATATGGCGGATGTTGGTTATTGGCTTATAAGGCCGTGATATGATATCAGAAAATGATGGTTAAATTCATTTGTAAAATGATGATTTTGATAACAAATAACTTGAGTTATTTCTTACCTCTTTAAAAAGAAAAAGGGGTGTTGGTATTTAATGATTTAACTTCCGCAGTTATTTCGTTATACTTGTATCAGTTTTATTAACCGAAAAATTATATCGCAAACTAATCAATGGTTTTGTAGGGCTTTGGAAAAGTATATAAATTATGGTTTTTAAAACCTTGGATTATTTTGGGAAAATGTTTTCCTACTGAGCGTGTAGCTCATACCCCCACAGTTTTTCTTGCAGGTCATATTTTCAAAATAAAGCTTGACCTGGGGTTGGGAAGCACATCAACATGCGTGCATTCATATAGAAGATCATTGTATTTTATTTCGGCTTTGAGCCTAGGCATGTATTAATTTTAATTCATGGCCTGTAATAAAAAGATAAGTAGTGGATGCAGATGTGGATGAGACCCATGTGATTACGATACAGCTTGTAGTTTTATTTATTTTTGGAATAGTGTGTGGATGGTTGAAATGATTATAAATGGGTTTTCTACAGGTTTTATGATTAGTCGATAACTTGGTATGCCCTATTTACAAACGGGACCATGCCGGATTTTCTAAAAATGTTTTCAAAAGAATTATTTTTATTAAACATCCACCAAAATTGGCTTTAAAATTGATTTTCTTACTATATAACTAACGGTCCCTATTTCGGGTCGTTACAGAACTATATAGCAAGTTAAAGAAGAAGAACCTTTGCTAAGTAACCTCGGAAGTCATCAGGATGACTAGAGATGAGTCCATCATAAACAGAAACAGCGTCACTAATATGGCCCCAATCTGAGTAGGCTTTTCCAAGAAGCAGCTCAACCTGAACATAAAAAATGCAAGAAGAATATGACCTTATATTACAAGAAGCCATTGGACCTTAATGTAACATTGCATACTAAGAATTTAAAGAAGCCCGCAGAATATCTGATCTAATATAAAAATGCACACTACAGAAAATTCTTCAAAAAAAAAAAAAAAAAAAAAAAGGGAAAACTTTTAGTGCCAAATAACAGTGTTAAAAAAATCTAACTGTATTTGGCGTACCTGTTCTTTCTGTATTCTTTGACTAAATTAATGGCCAGAAGCTTCATTTTCTTTTATTTTGTGATATCTATTTCTTTCTACCTTATTTTCATTTTCAAGAACTCACACACACACCAAACGCATTACCTTTGGCAAATCTGTTTTCCCTTTTTTTTTCTTTTTTTAATAAATTAAAAATGCATCCAATTATCCAAATGACCTTGGAAGTCAGATATTTAATTGGCCACATGGTAGATTGGTATTATGGCAGTCATCACAAAACAAATGCCATTAAAAAAATATATAAAAAATAAGCATGTTCACATATTTCTCTCACATCAAGAAGATAAAAAATACCTGCAAAACTTGAAATATAGCAATTATGTATATATGTATATATATATATATATATATGTAGATATTCTACTTGTAAATTCTGAATAAGAATGTGTAGTAAAAATCAAATTATTTAATTTAGAACATGATTTTCATTCCCAACCCCCCCTTTACTTTTACCCAAAAATTAAATGATCTGGTCTCCAAGTACTTATTTACTTTTATGTCTGTTATAGATCATATCCGTATAAATGCTGTAATTACAAATTTTGGAGTATTTTTCTATCCATGTCTCAGATTCCATGGCATGCCCTTGTCTGGCTTGGACCGACATGTAAAGGAGATAAGAGAAAAGCTGATCATCTATGTGCCAGAACAGTAAATAATGTTGTAAAATATTTACACAATCAAGAATGTCATGAAAAGCATAAACTTAGACCTGGTTTATATTTTGCAGGGAAAAAGTTCACTGTAATAAAATGGACACGAAATAGTATTAACAAAAAGGCCTTTTCTACAAAGAAGCAATGAACATGAGAACTCACGTTAAAATGTAAATACTTCCTATTGATGGTTAGAAAATACTCTATTATTTTTTGCAGAGCCATAGAAATATTTGATAGACACAGGGAAAACATCAGTCTTCTGTTATATGTCTTACAAAAATAAAAAGTCTTTTAGAAAGAATTAAAGAAATAAAGAAAGAGTTTAGGAACTCATAGTCTTCACATTTTTCTGAAGTAACAGAAGAGCCAAACCCACAAAGAAGAATGACTAATGGTGGAGTAAAACCTGGGAATGAGTGTCACACCCCATTTTTGCACCACCTTACTAGGGCTCATCATTTCATGCATGTTTTTGTTTTCTTTTTGAGTCTAGTCACTTGTATTAGGTTTCTAGAGTCACAAGGACAATGGATATGAATTTTGGTTCAAATTGGAGTTGATCTTGAGGGATAATAAGAGCTTTTGTGACTTGAGGGGCATAATCGTCTTTTAAGTCCCAAACTTTTCATTTGACCTTGGAATGATCTCCAAATTGTCAATTGGAGTTCATATGGATGCATAAGAGGTATTTCTAGTGTCAATTTGATGAATCAATAGCTCGGGATTAAAGTGGCTCAATACAGTTCAAGATTGGTTAATTGACCCTCCTTGGGTTAGCTCAATTGACTCACAATTACCAACCAAATCTTTTCAAATTGACTTTCATTAGTCATCATTTTACCCCCAAAAGTGTTTTATGAAGTTCAATTTTGATATGGAAAGTGTTTGGTTTGACCCTATGTGCATGCCTATGCTTAGCAAAGGTAGAGCATAGTGATTAACCGCCTTGTTCAAACCTAACCATGCCCCCATGGTTAGTGGTTTTTACCCTAAAATGTTCAAAAACATATTCCTCATCGAAACACGGTCGTTTTGGCTTTTGTTTCATCAAAATCGGAGTTAATTTGCCCCTCTGAAACACTTCTAGAAAGGAAGGAGGCAAAATAGGAGAAAAATCAGAAGTGGGCTCGGGTGACCACCCAAGCCTGGGCGGCTAGCCGCCTGGGCCCAGGTGGCTAGTCGCCCAGCCTTGGGTGGTCACCCGAGGCCACTTTCCTATTTGCACCATGATTCCTTGCTGAAGCGGACTCTTGCCTATTTTGACGTACAAGGGTTCTTTTGGACGAGTTTCCTTCTATTTTTTGGTAACTTCTGAATTACTTAAGCCCCAAGGGGGTCTCTAATAGCCCTTGGATTAATTTTTAGTGTTTTAATCCCAGCCATTGGTTAATCCTAATTGAAGTCTATAAATACCCCCTATGCTTCAGCACAAGGGGAGCCACTTTATGCCTAAAAACCTAAGTGTTTGAGAGAGAATAAGAGAGAGAGACTTGAAGGAGAGCTGGAGTTCTTGCTGTAGCCTTGGAGAATATTGGTTCAAGTCATCCATAAGAGGAAGAGAGAGTCTCTACAGCAGCAAGGAAGCCTCTTCCTAAGGTATGCCTTACTCCTTCTTATGCTGAATATGGGTTTTCATATAGGATAGGCCTATTGCATGTTAAAGGTAGCTTTTTTATCATGTATTAACACTCTAGCTAGTTAATATACATGGAATATCTACTGTTTATCATAATTTTAGCATGCTTTAGGGCTGTCCTTTAGGTTTTTAAGCATAGGTGTGATTCTTGTGCTCCTGTTGTCCTCGTGTTAGGATTAGTGTTATTGCATGTTAGTCTTAGGGTTCTTATCATGTTTTATTATTTTAGTTAGTTAATATGCATGATTTAGGATCTGTTTAGGTTTATTTTAGTATGTGTGAAGTTTGTTTTGTATGTTTTTAGGCATATTTGTGAGTTTAGGGTTGTTAGTGTCCTTGTTTTGTTTTAGTTTTCACATAGCATGATAAAGTAGGTCTTTTTATTGTTTTTTCTTCATGTTTGCTGTGTATGTTTTTCATATGGAGTAAATATGATATTTTTGCATGCATGATTAGTTTATTTCTAGGGTTTTATGCATAATATGGTTCTAGGATTGTGTTAGGGCTTATGAAAGTTTGCTGTTTTTGCTGTTAGCATCCTTAGTAGAGGATTTTAGGCCATAATACTATTCTGTCCAGATTTGCATGTCATTGTATTTGCATGGCTTTGAGCACTTGTAAGGGTGCAAATAGGTGTGGTATTTGTCCTATGGCAAATAGGGCTGCTCATGTCTAAAATGGCTAATGCTTGGAGCAATTGCACTCAGGTAAGTGGGTATGAAGGTGCCCCAATTCACCTCTCTTCCTTATCCTTTCTCTTCTCCCTATCTAGGGTTAATTTTTAATATGATCCTATGGTATAATCAGGGGTTTCCTTAACCCATAAAATTCTGGTTTTTATTAAAGTTTCCATTCTGTGGAGTCCTTTCTAAAATCAAACTTTCTATCAAATTCAACTCTTTTGATCAAATAAGGAAACCTAGGGTTTTTATCATAGGTTTGTATTAAGTCTTAACCCTAATTCTCATCGAACTACGTGGACTTTGATCCATGTATTTCGTTGCATGGTACGTAGGCGCTCTTCGTGAGGCTCAAGTCCGTTCTAGGATCCAAGCATCCTAGGCTTCTTTTTGTTTTGTTTTCTTTTTCTTTATTTTCTGTTTTTATGTGTTTATTATGCATGGATGGATGAATGAAATATATGATATGCATGCTATCTTGTGATGATATACTTGCTGATTTTTGTATGGAAAGATCTTGATTTAGCCCAAATGAACTGAGAGACCGAAAAGGGTGACATGGGTGCCTATAGGCTTTGCCTAGAACCTTCCCATGTCATAACTTAGCCTCCGAATCCCTGATTTCTTTGGTTTCCAAAAGACTGTTTTTTTTGCCTTTCCTTTTTAAACATGGAGTCATTCAAATTGTTTTCCTAAAACAAACTATTTTTAGGGTTTTCCTTGTTTCCTTTAAAAAATAAGGTGGCGACTCCTTTTTTGTTTTCAAAACCCCATTTTTTCTTTTTAATCCCTCGTGGGCCCAATTTCCGAGGTTCACAATGAGCGATCACAAAATTGCCAGCTGGAACAGGGCGGGATGTCTCCCACAGAGGTCGTGGGTCTCACTGGGAATGTGCAATCCGAAGTATGATAAATTAATAACCAATTTTCCTCCACAAATGTTTTCACTTGTAAATTAAAACCAAATAAAATTTAAAAATTAAAAATGAAAGTAGGAAAAATATATCTTAATCCTGGTAGTATCAAAATGAAAACCCTATAGAATTCCCTTTGAATGAAATGCAAATGACAACTTGAGGGGAAAAGTCTGAGAATACCAAGTTTAAGGCTGTGTTTGGTTCTTAGAAAGTGCAAGGAAAAAAAAAAAAAGGAATGGAAAAAAAAGTGGAGGAAAAGAAAAAGGAAAGGAAAATTAAAAACTTTCATGTGTTTGGTTGTCTTAGGAAAAATAGGTGGCAAGGAAAATGAACTCCTGCCATAATCACTACAGCTGATACATCACCTACAACCACATTAACAACAAAGCCTATTAACAACAAAGCCTATCTCACAGGCAATACATCAAACACAGAGGCTACACCATTAGATAACGCAGTAACGAGATGATAATAGAACCCCCGAATTGCCATGGTAAAGTAGACTACATATTCAAAGAAAAACCTACAAATCCACCCAAAGGGAACCAATAGCCCACAGAAACAGAGGAAGAAGGACACTAACAGTAGCCCCGACTTTGAGAAGGGAGACGATAGCCCAACCATTCACGCCCTCTCATCGATTTACACAGCCTAGCCATTTCTATAAACAAGAAAACATAAACCAGACAGAGAGAGAAAGAGAAAGAAAGTATCGTGAGAAATCGCCCCAAAGCTTTAGCTTCGAATCATCCCAAACTGCCCCAAAGCTTCAGCACTGAATCGCCCCAAATCGCCTCAAAGATTCAACACCAAATCGCCCAAAATCTTCAGCCGAGCAAGAGCCCTAGTTCTTTCCCTTCTTTCTATGGTGACGAGCCCTAGTTCTTTCTCTTCTTTAGTGACGAGCCCTAGTTCTTTCCCTTCTTTCTACAGTGACGATGGAGTTGAGATAGAAAAATGAAAAGGGGAAAATACCCAGGTGGAAACAAAAAGGCGAAAATGTTGCAAAAAAAAATCCCCCGCGTAATTTTCCCACTCACAAGCGCTTATTTTGAAAAGCTGTGAAAATGATTTTAGTAAGCCGTAAAAATTGACAACATCAACGTCGTGCAAAAGAATGCAGTAAAATAGCTTATCCACGATGTGCCGTCTTTGTACGCTGTTAATATGGTATCTTCTCCTTACATTCACGGCATTTAATTTTGGCACGTCGTAAATAACCTTATTAACGGCATGCCATATGCGCACGCTGTTAATATAACGCCGTTAATACTCATTTTTCTTGTAGTGAACACTTACAGTTTGAAAGTCTTCTCCTTTTTGCTCCAAGCTTTGAATCCGGGCAGTAGTGTATCAGTAATCCAAGTGTATTGCCTCCAACGGTATCCACACCTAGCTAGAGCTTCAAGCCTTTTCATTCTTCTTCCTTGTTGTTGCTAGAGGTGGAGAAGAGAGAGAGAGAGAAGAAAGCCTCCAACAGCTTGGATGACTAGGGTTGGGAGTGTGCAAGCTTATGCCATGTCACACATAAGTGTGACTTATATATGCCACACTAAAGGGGCCAGCCCTAGGGGATAGCCTTTTTAGGGTTTTGTGCAATTTACCTAAATTGCACAATAACCCCTATTGTTTACATCAAATGCAAACAAGGCCTTAAAGAACTATTCTTTATTCACTTATACCCTTTCTCTCATAGACTTCAAAGCTCATCTTGCATGATCAGTGTGTGACCCATTGGGTTCACATCATCAAGTAGTAGGAATAGCATAAGGTGTGCACCATAGAACTCTTTTCATTCAGGGTCTAATTGGAACTCCTTCCAATTCCCTAATTGATTATAACTCACTTACATCAATCAGAGCTTCTACTAACCATGAATAACACCTAGCATATGGTTCATGGTGTTATCCTTAATGAGGTGAATAAGATCTAACATAGAACCCTTCTGTTATGGTTTATAGGTTACAATTACATCCTTCCATTTATACAATGTCTCCAATTGAACTAATAGGACATAGAAGTCTGTCAAGTCCCTAGTTCAATTACTTTATACTCATTCATCAATATTAACTCAATGATGAACTTATGGAAACTCCTTTCCATATTCACGTTGCCATGGCCATGGACTGAATGAGTTATATTATGAATGCTATATGAGACATTCTCTTTCTTTTTCCTGAGAGTAATGAATTCCTTGTTGATCACTTACATGTCTTCACACACATAGTAGTAGGGCCAATGAACACCCTTGTAGACCCCTATAAGGATCTGCACTTAGTGTTATCAAACTTCTAAAGCTACATGCATAAGATAACTATGGTATCTTAGGTCTAAGGATTATTTGTACCACTATAACATTGAGAAACTGATTGACAGGCAGGTTAAAACTCTATTCAGTTTATCTCAAATCTTTGGTCACATTTAGTGTACCTATTCTATTAATAGGCACCCACCTGTTGGTTGTAGTGTCTGTAGACACCCCATTTTGTATCGGTTGTCATCTTAAGTCTCGTGGCCTCGATGATGAGTTTAGTGTGGTTATTTACAGATTATCCTTTAAGAATTAGTGTGAATCACAGCATGAGATTTTTGGTTAAAATAAAAGGAAAATTATTTTATTAAATTAGTCATTTTTATCATACCACTAACACATGTACGTATGTGATAAGTGTGTGTACGCATATATGATACATGTGCATACATGTTAGCGGTCACTCTCCTAATTTTTAGAAAAGGCAATTTCCCTTTCCTATTCAGATTAGAAGACTTTTTAATTATTGGTAACACCTTTTGATTATTCTCTTAGAAACCTAGTCTAGGAAGGAAAGGGAAACCCTAAATTTAAGCTACAAATACTCTTTTAATGCCTTAGAGAAGGGGGAGGAGAAGAGGGTTTTTAGAGAGTGAAATTCGTCATAATTCAGTAGTAGTTTTTCTGAAAACTAGCAATCGTATTTTAATCTTAACTTTTCCATCCGAAGTCAGAATTTGATGAAATTGGTCTTCTTAGGAAGATAATTCAATTGTTTACAACTTGTATTTCATGAGTTTTGTCCAATTCTAACGTTTTCATACCCAAAAATGTGATTGAAGTTGTTGCTATTGAAAAGTGACGAAAATCACTTTTCTTTTCTCTTATTCTCTTTTCGTTTTCTATTTCTTTTCAAAGTCGAGTGAGTTTTGATCTCTTTGCTATGATAACACTTTGACGAAGAGGAGGATTCGTGTTAGCTTGATTCAATCCAAAGAGGGGCCACAAACAATTACAAAGTCGATAAATTTAGTTTTACTTAGCTTTTGATTCTAGTTCTTATTTTATTTTATTTTATTTTTGTTTAAAGTATGATTAGCATGATTTAGGTTTTGTTTTTATATTTGTATTTATTTCTATATTTTATTTATTTTGGGATGCATGGTGTAGATTGATATGTGGGTTCTATGATTTTGTGTGAAATGCCTATTAGGTGCGTACGCACCTATCAGTGATGTGTACGCACCTTACCTTGGCAGACAGATTGTTTGTTTGTTATTTTATTTAGTTTTGTTCCTAATTGATTATAATCTGGTTGGTCTTTTGTATATTCTTATCTCTGCTTTCTAATATATTTTTTATTCTCTTTTCTTTATTTATTTATTATTTTGGTCATTGTGTGTGCCATTATTATTACATGGTTTAGGATTAATTTTAATTGAGCATTTAAATTAATTAAGCCATTGATCATGTGTGGGGGCCTGTTCTGACCGGGCGCAGCTGGGTGCCTAACACCTTCCCAGCAGCATACCTTAGCTCTGAACTCGAATATCTCGTTATGATGAGCTAGACCCTGTTAGGATTCACTCGTTCCCAATATTGGGTGGCGACTCTTCTCCGTATTAGTCTTTTGAGGCTAATGCGTATTCTTGAGCTATGTGGTTTAGGGCATGGCAGTCACAGTGGTGACTCCACTGGGGATAGAGATCTAGATTTCATATAGTGATTTATGGCTTTACTTAATTTAAATTGTTTAGTTAGAAAAGACAAGATTGCACAAACGCGTATTACCACCCATTACCCTTGATGACAGTCTGACAAAAGGTATCGGTCCCATTCAGGCCTATGGTTACTGGAAATTGGCATTATCAACCCACATCCTGTGCCACTAGCCTATAATAAGCTTGTGAGTACGTTAATGGGCCACTCTTTGAGTGCCCTAGCTTGGGTGACCCTTGAAGGAGAAGTACCCTATTAACCAACACCACTAGTCACCCCACCAACCTTTGCATCGCCTTGTTTGAATGTGTGCCATGTCATGTTGCATTCATATTAGGAATTCATCGCGGGGTTGGGACAAGGCCTATCATTATCTATTTTCTTTTTCAAGTCTAGGCCCAATTGAGAGGTGAGGTGTGTGATTTTGTAATTGGGTCTAAGCCCCAAAAAAAATTCAAAAAAATCAAAAAGTAAATATTGGCTTGGATCCAAATGAGAGTGGAAGAATTTGTGAATATTGTAATGGGCCTAGATGCGAAAAATGAATAGACTTTGGTTGATTGAATCCAATGTGGTATCCTTGGTTTCATGTGTTGGGCTTTCTCTTAGGGTTTTAGGTCCATTACCATTTCTCTCTTTTTCTAAGGGCATCTCATTCATTAAAGACTTTCATTTTAGGGTATTAGGGTTAGTTAAGTCTTCCATTACCTTATCTTAGGTGCATTAGGCCCATTCATTCTAGGGTTTACATCTTTTCTTTTTTAATGTTGCGTGTTGTCACCATGTCTCTTGTCTAGGTTTTCAGTTGTCATTTTAGGAGTCTATGTCCACTTTCATTTTTCTTTTTAGGTCTTTGAGTATTGATCTAAGTGTGTCTAGGTTCATTTTTTGGTTCAATTCTCTAGTCTTTGATGGGCTTCATTCTAGAGGCATGTTGGATGAAAATTGATGTGAAATCATTAAGGATAATCATGGTAAATGGCTTTTATAAGGAATATTCTTTGCAGGGATAACCAATCATTGCTTCTAAAGAGAATCCTACACAACCAACTTGGGTTCGCAACTCGTTTAGAGGGATAGAAAGAGCATAAACATCATGAGTCACTGAAATGGATGCTGAACAAGACTAGCTAAAGAAGATGGAAGAGATGATTGTGAGAATGAATGTTCCTGTTTTGGAAAGACTCCAAAAGATTGAAGTTGCTATAGGCATGCAGCTAGCCAAAGAAGAAGTCAAGACCAAAGCACACTATGTGTTCAAAAGAAAACCAAAAGAAAAGAGATGTAAAGCAATCGAGATTAATGCTGCGAATTCTTGTAGTGGACCTAGAATGTTTACTCCACTTGGCATGTCCTTATCTGAAGCTCTTCAAGAATTAGTAAGTAGTGGGTACTTAGAGCCATTAGATCCTTCTAAGAATGCTCTCAAGAAGTCAGCACCGAACTATAATGAGAATTAACGTTGTGATTTTTATCAAGGCCCCGGTCATCACATTGATCGGTGCACTCGTCTCTGCCACACTATCCAAGATATGATTGATTCGGAGAAGCTTCCTAAGCCAAGGACACCTAATGTAACACAAAATCCTCTTCTAAACCACCACACTTTGCCACCTCCAAATGGGAATGGGAAGCAGTGGATTTGAAGTAGATGATTGCTTGGTTTTTATTAGTTTTCCATGGTTTTGAGACATTATTTGCTTCATTTTGGTTGGATTTTAATGGTTTTCGTATGGTTGTTTCCTTTGATTATTAATGAATGGTTTGCATTAATTTAGTACTTGCTTCCTCAAGAATTTGATATGCTTTGTCTTCCTAGCACATGAGTTAATATACTTGCCCTTTTAATGCTTGAATTGAGAACAATGGAAATCAAAATGAAGAGAGGCCATCATTTTTGCTGTCCTTCAAAAGAAAAGAAAAATCCCTTGCTAGCCATGTTGAGCCTGAATGTTTTCCTTTTTAATACCTTTGTCAAGGATTACCCCCTACACTGTGCTAGGGGCAAATTTTGAAGAAATATTTCTTTGAAAGAATGGGTGGTGTATGAACCATTGAAATAGAAGGAGAAGATGAAGAAAAAAGAGAAAAAAAAAAAAAGAGAAAAAAAAAAAGAAAAAGGAAAAAAAGAAAAAGAAAAAAGAAAGAAAAGATGCAAAAGTGAAATAGCAAATGAAGTGCCAAGTTGGAAAGTGAAATGAGCAGTGTTGAAGTCATCCTTGACAGATAGGAACCCATTGAAATTAAATTTGAGCCTTAATATCTTTTCTTTTATGATCCTAGAACCCTGAGCCTACATTACAGTCCAAATAAAAGTCCTCTCTGATTGATTGAAGTTGTTCAAGTATGGATGAACTACGTAAGGCTTGATCTTTTTTGGGTACGTAGGCAACCTTTACAAGTGCAGCCACATCATTATTCATGCAAGGGGCATGTGCAAAAGACTTATGTGTTAGAAAGTTGAACCATCGATAATTCAAACAGAAAGATTAGCACTTTATTAATGTTTACCATGTATGAAGAAGGTTTCAAGCAGTTTAATGCCACTGAGAAGGTATGATGGTGAAAATAATCTTTTGGAGATGCTGATGGGTTCGTTAGTGGGTGAATATCACATTGGTCTGAATTAGATAAGAAATAAGAAAGAGAATGCATGCTAGGTTGAAAACCCAAAAGGGCAGGCCTAGGCAAAAGTTAGGGCTTGAAAAAAGAGAAGGAAAAGAAATGAAAAATGAAAGAAGGAAGAACTTTGAGTAAGGGGCAAGGTGAACCTTGTGATGATTATGTCTCGGAGTAAAAGAATATTTCAGAGATTATTTGTTATGATTTCATGAATCAATATCCTCTTTATCGTGTCTTGAGAGTCTTCTCTTTTTGTGCTTGTTCTATAAGTCATGTTTTTGTTCATCCCTTAGACTAGGGTTTGTTTTTGTCAGTTTATTCCTTGAAGTGGGGTCTATATCCATATGCATTCGAAGTGATTTGATATTTTCATGTGCATTCCATATATATGAAAGGGATGAGGTTTATTTGCTTGTGCATTCTCAAGGAAAGGAATTGCATTTTTTATCCACAGGGATAGGAACAAAATCTCTATGCTTGTTTATGATCCACAGGGAAAGGGATCATGTTTTTTTATTCACAGGAACAGGGATAAAATTTCTATGCTTATTTATGATCCACAGGAAAAGGGATCTTCTATATTTGTGACCCATAGGAAAAGGGGTCTTCTATGTTTGCTTGTGATCCACAGGAAAAGGGATCTTCTATGTTTGTTTATGATCCACAGGGAAAATGATCTTTTATATTTGTGACCCACTGGAAAAGGGGTCTTCTATGATTGTTTGTGATCCATAGGAAAAGGGATCTTCTATATTTGTTTATGATCCACCGGAAAAGGGATTATGCTTTTATCCACAGGGAAATGGATAAAGTTTCTATCATTAGTGTTTTCTTATTCATTCCCCGGAAAAGGAATGGAGCTTCTTGTTTATTCCCTAGGAAAGGAATAAAATTTTCATATTGATCTTTTCCAATTGGTATTTTTGAGAAATTACCTACTGAGTGCCCCATTATTTTGCATGAACTACGCTAGGTCTGATTTCTGAGGAGTACGTAGGTAGTCACGACCTTATTGCATATGTGTGTGTGTGGACCTTCAGTTGCCAACCGGAAAAACATTTTGTCTTTTCAGGCTTTTGACTTTCATATTGTAATGCAGAACTCAGTCAAAAGAGGGGCAACTGTAGACACCCCATTTTGTACCATTGTCATCTTAAGTCTCATGGCCCCGATGATGAGTTTAGTGTAGTTATTTACAGATTATCATTTAAGAATTAGTGTGAATCACAGCATGAGATTTTTGGTTAAAATAAAAGGAAAATTATTTTATTAAATTAGTCATTTTTATCATACCACTAACACGTGTACGTATGTGATAAGTGTGTGTATGCATATACGATACATGTGCATGCGTGTTAGCGGTCACTCTCCTAATTTTTAGACAAGGCAGTTTCCCTTTCCTATTCAGATTAGAAGACTCTTTAATTATTGGTAACACCTTTTGATTATTCTCCTAGAAACCTAGTCTAGGAAGGAAAGGGAAACCCTAGTTTTCAGCTATAAATACTCTTTTAATGCTTTAGAGAAGGGGGAGGAGAAGAGGGTTTTTAGAGAGTGAAATTCGTCATAATTCAGCAGTAGTTTTTTTGAAAACCAGTAATCATATTTTAATCATAACTTTTCCATCCGAAGTCCGAATTTGATGAAATTAGTCTTCTTAGAAAGATAATTCAATTCTCTACAACTTTGTATCTCATGAGTTTTGTCCCAATTCCAACATTTTCATACCCAAAAAGGCGATTGAAGTTGCTGCTGTTGAAAAGTGACGAAAATCACTTTTCTTTTCTCTTATTCACTTTTCGTTTTCTATTTCTTTTTAAAGTCGAGTGAGTTTTGATCTCTTTGTTGTGAGAAAACTTTGATGAAGAGGAGGATTCGTGTTGGCTTGATTCAATCCAAAGACCTGAGGGGCCACAAACAATTACAAAGTCGATAAATTTTGTTTTACTTAGCTTTTGATTCTAGTTCTTATTTTATTTTATTTTATTTTTGTTTAAAGCATGATTAGTATGATTTAGGTTTAGTTTTTATATTTTTATTTATTTCTATATTTTATTTATTTTGGGATGCATAGTATAGATTGATATGTGAGTTCTGTGATTTTGTGTGAAATGCCTATTAGGTGCGTACGCACTTATCAATGATGCGTACGCACCTTACCTTGTCAAACAGATTGTTTGTTTGTTATTTTATTTAGTTTTGCTTCTTAATTGATTAGTATCTGATTGGTCTTTTGTATATTCTGATATCTGCTTTCTAATATATTTTTTATTCTCTTTTCTTTATTTATTCATTATTTTGGTCATTATGTGTGCCATTATTATTACATGATATAAGATTAATTTTAATTGAACATTTAGATTAATTAAAGCCATTGATTATGTGTGGGGGCCGGTACTGACCGGGCGCAGCTGGGTGCCTAACACCCTCTCAGCGGCGTACCCTAACTCTGAACCCGAATCTTTGGTTATGATGAGCTAGATCCCGCTAGGGTTCACTCGTTCCCAATATTGGGTGGCGACTCCTCTCCGTGTTAGTCCTTTGAGGCTAATGTGTATTCTCGAGCTATGTGGTTTAGGGCATGGCACTCACAATGTCTCTACACAAATAGCTTGAAACCAACTATCCTCCTATAGAGTCAACCTAACAAGTGCTAGTCCTATGGTTCATTACTGTCCATCATAATGAATCTTCAAATAGGAATGATTTAGGAGTTTAGTATAGAGATATATTTATAGTCTCATAATTACAACTCTTTGTAATTCAATATTCTCAACTCTAACTCCATATACATATTATGTAAATATAAATGATGCATACAAACATAATAGAATAGGCCCTTTTATTAAATCAATAATAAATGTGACATTGATAAATGAAATCAAATGATTGTTCCTAATCCCTAAACAATCATCTTTATGATTGGCTCTAAGGCATAATCCTAACATAATGTTGGCCTAAATGGTTTTAACGCCATGGTTTTGATGAAAACAATACATAATAAGATGTTTAAGCACTAATGAGCATTTAAGTGATGAATCTAGACAGGTATCAAAGCTGCAAATGTTTCAAGAATCAAGGATCAATTTGCAAAAGCAAACAAAGCACAAGTTCATATGAAAACAGAGCAAATGGTTCCATCAATAATTCAAGATTGATCACAAGTCTATATGTGAGAATTTTAGGAACCTAATGTAAAATTAATTTCAATCTTTGCTCACACAAGGTTAAAAAGGGCTTAGAACTTTGCAAAAATTGATAAACTTAAAGGCCTACTTAATTTTCTTTGAACCTAGAGTTTGTAAAAATTTCGAGTATGAAAACAGAGATTTTTAGATGGCTGAAACATAGTTTCAGCCGGCTGAAAATGCTGTTTTAGCAGGCTGAAATTGTTCAGCAGGCTGAAAATGCACCCATCTGAAATTTCAGCTCTCTGGAAATTTCAGACGGCTTTGATCCGGTTGAAAGACATTTGAGCCGGCTAAATGTGAGATTTGAGACGGCTTGAAAGTCCTGGCTTTTGGTTCTTTTTTTACACCCTCTCTGGAATTTTCAGTAGCCTTCTTCAGATGGCTGAAAGGGAGATTTCAGATGGTTGAAAGCCTCGGGCAGAGGTCTAACGGCTAGTTTTATAATGGACTTTTGAAGCATTTAATGCCCACCTAACTCCCTTTCCTGGCATTTATTGCTACAGAACGGCTATTTTGGACTCCTTGGGTATAAATACAAGGCTTGAGCTCATTTATGAGTATTCATTGAGCTATAAACAAGAAAATCAATTTCAAGCTCTAATTTCTCTTGTGAGCATTTATTGAAATCAATCAATAGCTGAGTGTGCTTTCAATTTCTGTGTATCTACTCTTTGAGAGAGAGAGCTTTCTTTGAGCAAAAAAATCATTTCCAAACACTTTGTATCAAAGGGTTGTGTGAACCCTCACTTGTAAGCACTTGAGAAGTGTGTTTTTGGCTAAGTGTTGGTGAGAAAAACTTGATTTGTAAAGGTTTGCTACTTCACCTTAAAGGAGAGTGATAGTGGATTGGTGAATCCTCAAGCGAGCTCTTGAGGTGAGGATGTAGGCGAGAGGCCAAACCTCGTTAACATCGTTTGCATTCTCTTACTCTTAATATCTTTATTATTGCTCTATCTTATATTCATTCTTGTTTGCAATAATCTAATTTTGAGTTTGCTATTAATTTTTAATTTGACCTATAACCCTATTCACCCCCCCTACAGGGTTATTTACTTGGGACAACACATAATGTACCTCATATCCCACTAATGCACAAGGTACAACTCCCAATGCAGATGTTGATATAAGTTGCATCAGTACGTGCTTACCTGATCATCATCATATGTACATATATATATGATCAAGGACCGAGGCAGCTCATAGCTAAGGGGGCAGCCACCTCCCCTCATTTTTTCATCTTATTTTTATTTATATCTATCTATATCTATATCTAAAGTTTGGATCTCAAAAACACTTTTGATTGACTTTTTTACCCCCACTTTAAATTAAAAATACATTTTTATCCAAATTTAAACATATTTTGGTTCCACCAATTTTTTATCTTAAAATAAACCTATCGTTATCTCATCAAGTGATCATAGTTGAATAGGTCACTATTAATTCTTGTAGCAAAGTTGGTATATAACGTAGTGCATGAAGGTTACAAAAGATCAAAAGCTCCGATAGATTTTCCGGTGCTCTCTTTCCTACTACTTATATTATTTTGTTTTGATTGTTATCGTGTCTTTATTCTCGATTTGGTTCCTTGGTATTTTCTTGTCTATTTGATTGGGTTTTGTTATTGTTTATAGTCAAGATATATATAAAGTGAGTATGCACAATTTATAAGTGAGAGTATATAAATTCAAAAAGTACTCCTAGCCAATTTCCTAGACATTAGATTTTCAAAGGGTCTTTAGGATTGTGGATTCGTGGGTGGGTGGTGTTGGGGTTGATCCAATTGACTTATTAGATTCATCTATAAATATATTACAAATGCGAAGTGGTTTACGTTTTGGTATGCATTTTGTGCTCCTTATTGTTTAATTTTTATGAAACTAAATATTCTTTTTTGATAAGGTCTTTAGTAGGTACTTGGAATCGTTCTTCTACATTCTTTTTTATTGTCAAACACCGTACTCATATACGTATTTGATATATTAGTTTATTATACATATTTTATTTTAAGAACAATAGGAAACATAGTTTTGCTTTTTATTTATTTATTTTGCTAGCGAATGTTATTTTGATTTAAGTTCATCTTTTTCATTGTAATGGAGATAAAAATGTAATACTCCAATAATGTTAACACCTAGAGGCCAAATAATAATAATAATAATAATTAAAAAGAAAAAAAAATCCCCTTTGAAACTCAAGAAAAAAATAATTGTTTCATATTTTCATTCAGGTTAAGACCTACAAGAACACCCTCATCCCTCTAATTTTGAATTTCCCATTTTAAGAAAGAAATGAAAAAATAAAATAAAATATTTATGTATTTATCTTTTTTATATAACCAATATTATTTAAAAATGCTCACTGCACACACACGTGTGCTATAATTAGTATATATATAATGATGAAGGACGAAGGCGGCTAGGAGCTCATAGCTAGGAGGGCGGCTGCCTCCCCTTAATTTATCCCAAAAATGTTTTACACTTTTTTTTTTAATTTCTTTTTTTTGAAAAATTTCAGATTTATCTCACCTAATTTTTTTAATGTCCTTATTTTTCTTTCTCATCCTCTCATTTTTTATTTTTTCTTGCTCGTGTTGGAAGATGGTTTGTTAATGAATTATAAATTTTTTCAATTTTTTCTACATCAAAATTACAATATTATAAAAAGAAAATTTTTGAGCTACACTAACAACGGGCCAAAATTCGCCTCCCTTGGGCCAAATTCCATGCTCCGTCCCCAGAAAAGATGATGGTAATGTGAATACGTACGGACAAATATTATTTATATCAACACGCACATTAGAAATTATATCTAATACATTAAGAAGTTACGGAATATATTAAGTTAATACACCAGGAGTACAAGGTGGAGCCATGAGTTACGGAATATATTAAGTTAATACACCAGTACAGGTGGAGCCATGAGATCAGATTTATGCGTCATATCATATCGTTGACTGACTTGTCTTACGTGGCAATAAATCTGACATATTGTCTGACATAGTAATGCCTTTGTCTCCTCTATCTCCTGTGGCCCGTTAGCTTGGAGAAAAGCTTCAGCGGCTGGTCTGGCGTCAGCTTGATGACGTGGTCAAATGGTTTGACTGAAGTTTTTCTCATTGGGTTGTTTTTTCTTTAAACAACTTAGTGGCACTCCCCCGGCTGGCTCCCATCTCCTGATGGAATCGAAAATTTTCATATCGTTGACCGTGTTGTCTTACGTGGCAAAAAAATCTGACATGTTATCTTACGTAGTAGTGTCTTCGTCTCCAAGCTGTAGCCCATTAGCCTGGGGTGGGTTGGTTTTTTTTCATTAATATAATCTACTTAAAGGTGGCACACGGCACACCCCCGGCCGGCTATCCATCTCCTGATTGATTCGAACTGGCTAGCCCCCCTCACAAGTGCACGTGTCTTCAATCTCTGCCTCTTCACTTATATGATCCAATTCAATCTCTGCCTCTTCACTTATTTTTGCTTCTTAATTTCTATGTGCACGTGTCTTTCAAGTTGCGTGATCTATCCTAACTTCCCATGCTTTTTATTTCTCAGTACAATTAGTATAGAGTAACATGGGAAAATATCAAGTCCAATTTCATTTTTCCTAGCAAAGAGACTTCAACCCAGGTATTTGGGGTTGAATTTTGATAATATGGACAATACATCAAGATTTGTAGAATATTCATAGACTAGTGATATGCTGATAAGAAGTTTTGACATTACCATATCGATATATGTTAAATGGATATAGTACGTACTTATGGAAATATCTACGTATCAAGAGAGATATTACAATCATGATGACTATTAGAATCCTTTATCTTGATTTCATTTTATGGATCAAAACAACTCATGCCTTATGCCTTATTTCTTTCTGGTACAGATTGATCGAGACTTGGTATAACAAATATGAGTTCTGAAAGTGCAAATGAGGACTGCATTGGATGGGCAGCTAGAGATCCTTCAGGGCTTCTATCACCATACAAATTCTCCCGCAGGTATATGCCATCATTTCTTTTCTTGAGGAATATATGAAATGAAAGCAAGAAATTGTTCTTTAATTTGTGGAAAGAAGACGAGAGAAAACCTATATGTTTCAGTTTTGGTCATTCATTTTTGAAGTGAATCTTAATTTTGAAATGTGCATGTTAATTTTATTAGAACTCTTTTGCCCAGCAAGAAACCTACTGGCATTGATGGGTTTGTTGGTTTTGGCTGTAGTATTATTATTGGGAAGCTCTTGTGAAGCAGATTTTGGTGTTAGCTCTGAATCTAAATCAGTGTTTGGGCATGTTGAAGCCGCTATTTTAGCTGATATCGTGATATGTTTTTTGTTTTTTTGCTATTTTGGCGTTGATGGCTTTATTGCTTAGTGGGATGTATAGCTGGTATTGTGATGGGTGTAGGTGTAGTTGGTTTGTTAATTCTATTTTGACTTTGTTTTTGTCGTAGTTTCTATGTTTCAGGTGGGGGACTTTGAGTTGTTATTTAAGGGAGTGGGGTTTTGGCCTGGGGTTGTGTTTGTGGGTTACTCTGTCTTTCCTTGTATTAATCTTTGTATATATTATAGTGAATAGAGACCTTCTGCCTCCTCTATATATGCTCCCTTTTCATGCCTCCTCTATGCTCCCTTTTCATGCCTCCTCTATTTGATTCTCCTTTATATGATTAGGCCATGTTGGCATAATAAAAATTAATTTGGAATCCACCATACAATGGATCTTGCTTATTGTGTCGTATCTTTAAAAGATTAACTCGTTTTAGTGGTTTTGGCCATTGGATTGAAACTACTTTTCTTCAAAAAATATTGTCAAAAGTTTAATCACCCTTCAAATAACTTGATTAAAAATGAATTAATTGAATGACTAAGATTATTCAATGAAGCTAGTTTTTTTAGAAGACCTATTATTTGGTGGGTCTAAATATTTTTTTGATGAAGATGGGACTCGATTATATGGAGGAGTCATGATTTAGTAGGGTGTATGTATGATCCAGTATGCCTGCAGGTCCTAGGCATTATAGATACGGCTACCAGTGAACATGGTCCAGCCTCTGTGTCCTGTGTATCATCGCATATCTACTTAAATCTCAATAAGCATTTCGTAGTGGGTTAGTTAACTGTCACATACCGGCTCTTTTCCTTAAATGGTAAGTTTTTTAGACTTTATTCCAACTTTGGCGTGATTTTTAACTTTGTTACCAGGCAGAATCGTGGTTAGCAACCACGATTTATCGCTGCCTGGTAATAAAGTTAAAAATCACGCCAAAATTGGAATAAAGTCGTGCATAACAACCACAATTTTAGTTTGGGTATATGAATCTGACATTTGTCGTACCCATATAAATTGTATATACACAAAAATCGTGGCTAGCAACCACGATTCTATGTTAAAAACCCATAATCCCCCTTGTAACGTAAAGAGAGCAGCACTTTTCACCAAAAAAAAAAAAAAAAAAACAAAACAAAAAACAGAGGAGTGCTTTCAGTCCACCTCTCGCGATTTAGGGGTGAGATACCTACATCCGGCGTCGATCCTTGTCCTCCGCCGGCGTTGATCCTAGTCCCCGTCGGCGTCGATCAGCTTCCTCATTGTTCGTCATCCGTAGCACCCATTATCTCTCTCGCGTCTAGAGTAGTTAGCACTATCAACTGAAAAGAATCAGGCTTCTCCTCCTTGTCTAGGGTTTTCAATTTGGCTTCCTCCTCGTCTCTTGCTCAGATCTACATTCGTGACTGTTGGAGAAGAACTAGGGCTTGATATGTGAATGCAATTGAAGACTTGGTATGTGAATGCAATTGAAAATAATCTTCATAGATGAGTAGCACCTTTAAGGTGTACATTTGTTGCAGGCACCTTCTGTGGGTTTTTACTTGTTGGTGAAAATCTCCTCTTAACTGCAGCTGAGATGTTTTTTTACCTGTATGTGTGTGTGTTTTGTTAAATTGGATTAACTTATGTTCTGTTAAATTGGATTAACCTAGGATTCTACACCGCCATTTTCCCATCCTATCTTGTGAAGATGGTGTAAAGTTTTTAAGGAGACTTGAATGTCTTGATCCCATCTTCACAATGAGAAATATTTTAGCTTTTTAGCCATAGGTACGTTATCTCTTGAAATCATTCCCTTGGCTGGTAAAATTGGCTGTAGCCTCTCTCCAATAGTGAAAAAGTGCTGGACAGCTAAATGATGAAAATTGCTGGGTTGTTACAGAGCAACCGAAACAACAATCGTTTTAGTTCAGTTTTCTTATATAAAAGTTGCTCTCCTCTCCAATATATAGTTATATACTCACTTATTAAACCCTATGAAAGTATACTCTGCCCTCCAATATATACTCATAAATTAAACCCAAATCCGTCGTTGACCTCCAAAATTGTACCAACTTTACCCAAGGTAAAAAGGTTCCTACATGTCCATGCCCCTCTACACAGCCTATAGCGAATACCATCCCTCATCTCTTATCCTCCAAAAGCACAGCCACTGTCGGAGGTAAATTTAACCAGGGTTTTACAATGAGCAGTTGTAGACAGAGCAAACTGGACAAGTATATATTTTTTATGTTTATATTTGATTGGAGAAACATTAGAGAAAAGAAACTTTAGAGTAAATGTACAAAATTCAGCAAAATTCAAAAGATTTTTCGAAATTGTCTGAATAGGTCTAATATATCTAAGTATTTATACTGTTATACAAGCAGCCATCCATTCCAAGATGTAATGCCATTAACAAAGATGACTCAATGAGTTAAATGAATTATGGAACACATGTAGCGAACATCACCACAAGACATGTGATTACCAAATAACAAACAATTCAAAAGCTTAAAAGGTTCATGCCTAGTTTCTGCAGTTTTGCTACTGCTTTGGAAATACATGTAGACTGGCAGTATAATCCAGATACTGAGATGTGATTCAAGGCAGAGCAATCCAAATACAACGAGGTGGAAGAATCCCAATCAGAGCATGATCCAAAAAACATCTATCGTAGGCAAAATTCCTAAGTGATATTTTCCTTTGAAAATAACTGGAAGAGACCCACCCTTGGGTAGCCTAGTTGGTAAGGGCAAACTCGTGATTGTGTGGTTAGGCGTACGATCTCGAGTTCAATTCCTCACTAGGACAACCTAAGATTTAAGTGGGGGGCCGTGGCGGTGGGTTGTTGTGCTAGTCTCCCTAGGGGTTTAGGTTCCAAAGGGTTTTGTTGTGGGATGGTTCCACCATTTAAAAAAAAAAAAAAAGAAAAAAGAAAAAAAAAAACTGGAAAAGCATCTGCAGCAAAGATGCAGAATGCAATGTGAAATAGGTAAAACAGAAAACAATCCACACTTATAGTGCCATTGGTCCTACAAGAGGAGTTCTTACACAATCATAATTCAACACATTGTCAGGTAAAACTAATCTAAACAAATTTAAAAAATTAAAAAATTAAAAAAAAAGAAAAAAGAAAAAAAAGAAAAAAAGAAAAGAAAAAGAGATCAAACATGAATAAATAAAAGTCAAGAATATGGCTGATAAGTGATAACTACTAACAATTTGAACCAAAAACCCACACAAACTAAAGTGGGAATGGGGCTTCTATAATTAATAGGGGCAAGTGATGCTGGTCAGTTAAGATGTGCTGGGACTTGGGGCCTATCTGATGAGATATGATGCCAGGTTCGTAGAGAAAAGAAAAAAACAAGGGAACAGGATATCAAACTTAAAGTCAAATAGCCAGACCATCATGTGCGGTGCAGGGAATAGGACAAAGCCATGGTTGGCAACCACGATTTTTAAAGGTTGTGGTTAGCAACCATAATTTTACTTCTAAAATTTTTCCATTTTATTATTTTTTAAACATATTAACCATCATAATCGCATCTCGTAATCACGATTTTAATCTAAAATCGTTCTTAGCACCCACGATTTTAGCGTATAAATTTTTTATACTAATACGAGCTTTAAAAATACGGATTTGTATACCCAAGCTAAAATCGTGGTTAGCAACTACGATTTATCGTTGTCTAGGAATTAAGTTGAAAACTACACCAAAGTTGGAATAAAATTTAAAAATCATACCATTTAGGGAAAAGAGCCGAAAAAATATGTTCCTTGGTTATTTTTTATATTTATAATAAGTTAATTTCCATGATGCTCTTAGAAATTTCCCAATGCTGTTGTCAAGTATAAATACTCCATAATAGTTACTGCTTGGGCTCAAAGAAATCAAAAACAAAACTAGAAAATTCCTCACTGGCAGGTGTTGTTACTGCGCGCTTGATTTTCATCGTACACTTGATTTTGTCATCGGAGCTTTGATGATGATCATGGGAGGAAGGTCCCTTCTCCTCCATGTGCTGGTCATGCTTTTACTCTTCATGAAACCGGCGATTGGATTCAATTCAGGAGTCAGGGGGGAAGCCAACAGTAGGTGCATAGAGAAGGAGAGAGAAGCACTTCTCAAGTTTAAGCAAGGCCTCGTGGATGATTATGGTAATCTCTCTTCTTGGGGGAGTGAAGATCCAAAAAGAAATTGCTGCAAGTGGAGAGGGATCAAGTGTAGCAACCGAACGGGTCATGTAATCAAGCTCGATCTTTGTCTCATGTCTTTGAGAGATCAGTCATTCGTTGCCTGAATTAGAGCATTTGAATTACTTGGACCTCAGTTACAATGATTTTAAAGGGAGTACGATTCCCAAGTTTATTGGTCACCTCACCAAACTAAGATACCTCGGTCTTTCTGGTGCTAGTTTTGTTGGATCTATTCCTTCCCAGCTTGGAAATCTTACAAACCTGCAATATCTTGATCTTGGGCAGAATGGTGATTTTCTCTATGCTGAAAAACTTGAGTGGCTTTCTCACCTTTCTTCATTGAGACATCTTGATATGACCGATGTCAACCTTAGTAAAGCCAGTGATTGGCTTCAAACGATTAATATGCTGCCTTCCCTATCAGATTTGCTTTTTCATGGGTGTCAACTCTCTGCTGTTGTTGTTCCTCCATCTCTTTCCTTTGCTAATTCTTCAGCATCTCTAGCTATCCTTAATCTGCCTTATAATCATCTCTCTTCTTCAATATTCCGTTGGTTATTCAACTTCAGTGCCAGCCTTGTTCATGTTGACTTATCTTATAATCCCTTACAAGGCTTGATTCCAGATGAATTCCAGAACATGAAGTCCCTATCACATCTCCTTCTTTCTTCGAATCAGCTGGAAGGAAGGATTCCAAATCCTTTGGGAATATCTGTACTTTACAAACATTAGACTTGTCTTCGAACAATCTCACTGAAGAGCTACCCAAGTTAGTTCAAAAATTGTCTGGGTGTGCTGCAAACTCCTTAGAGACGTTAGATCTAAGTAAGAATCAAATCAGTGGTTCATTGCCCGATATGACAAGATTTTTATCATTGAGAGAGTTATATCTTCGTCAAAACCAATTGATTGACTGGTTTATTTAACAAAAAGTTCGGACAACTTTCTTCCCTTGCTGTTTTGGATTTGCATGGAAATGGAATTACAAGGTCCTTGCCTAACCTAGCAAACATGTTGTCATGAGGAGTGTTGTATCTTGCAAAGAATCAATTCAACGGGACTTTACCTAAAATTTTGGGACAACTTTCCAAGCTTGAAATTTTGGATGTTTCTTACAATTATTTCGAAGGTATTATCTCCGAAGCTCACCTTTTGAATCTCCCCAGATTAAAGCATTTAGGCTTGTCTTCCAACTCTCTGTCTTTGGACTTGGGCTCCCAATGGGTTCCTCCATTTCAACTTTATACTATAAGGTTGAGTGCCTGCAACTTGGGGCCTCATTTCCCAAAATGGCTTCAAACTCAAAGCAACTTTTCCCGCATTGATCTCTCTAGTAATCAAATTTCTGATTCCATCCCTAAGTGGTTTTGGGACTTGTCTCCCAGATTGCTCTATGTAAATTTCTCATGCAACCAAATCAATGGTAGGTTGCCCAATCTATCATTAAAACTTTTTGGTTTTCCTGGTATAGATTTGAGTTCCAACCGCTTTGATGGTCCATTGAAATTCTAGTTTTACTAAGCCTACAACACCTAGAAGGGGGGTTGAATAGGTATTTGAATAAATTTTACCCAATTTTGATTTCAATTCAATTAATTTCTTTTACCACAAATAAATCAATCTCACAGCAAGCATAAAAGCAATTAACAATGGCACAAGAGATTTTTACGTGGAAAACCTTAGATGGGAAAAACCACGGGACCTCGTCCAGTTGAAGCAAATCCACTATAAAATCAATGAGTGCAAGACACACTTACAAACCACACAAGGACTCTTGCAGTTGTCTTCACTCCCACGATCACACATGATCGATCTCCATCGTCATGGCTTTGGTCGCAACCAACCTCTTTCACAGCGATGCCTTTAATCACGAACTCGCAAGCTCGATCACTGTCGCAACGGTCTCACAATCATCTAAGGTTGTGAATGGTGTGTGGTTTGAAGGTCTCTAGAGCATATGAGTGAAAAACATAGGTTAAAGTGCTCTAGAGAGGTTTTAAGAAGATGAACAATGAAAACCCTAATAAAGAGAGGCTTGCTTCACACTCTCAATGATAAAAGACTCTATATATATAGTCTAAGAAACCCCAAGTGGCTGTACCACGTTTTGGTATTAAAAAGGCAAGTTTTAAAACTTTAAAATCTGTTTTTTATGAGCCCGGATTGATCCGAGTTCATGTTGGATCGATCCGCGTTGACAGAATCAAAATCGCATTTCTAGAGCAGTATGGATCGATCCACCAAAACCATGGATCAATCCACCTAGGCAGTAGCAAAATCTGCATTTTTAAAATACCATGGATTGATCCACATAAGCTATGGATCGATCCACCTAGGCAGAAAAACCTCAGAAGCTAAAAATTCTTTTTCAAAACCATTTTTATAAATAAAGAAATATTGAAAATGATTTGAAATGATTTTTAAACATTAAAACTTAGGCTTCTACAGTCACTTACCTTTCCTAAGAACAATTGTGAGTCGAAGCTTTAAACTCCACGCTTTGTCTCAACTTTGCAACTTCATTAATCTTTAATCAACCCAAGACTCAACCATCCTTTGGCACGGAATATGACAACATTAAAAACATGGTCTTTACAAAATCTCTCCCTTTGGCAATTCTGTGACAAAACCAACCTAAATCTCGACATGAGATATAAGACCTATTCCCAAACCACAAAACTGAACAAGTCCTAAACTCACTATGAAAATTACAACTAAATAAAGAAATATTACATGGAAAGAACCAACAACTATACTAAATCTCACACTCAACCTATCAATATGTGATATGTGATCTGCAAACAAGAACAAAAAATACCCAAGCATAATATCACAGAAATAGATTAAAAACTCAATGAAATTCTATTCTCGCCTAAGCATACAGATATTCTCCCCAAGCGTACAAATATTCTCCCCTAAGCATACAAACTCAAACTCAAACTCAAAATCAAACGCAATGAAATTCTATTCTCGCCCAAGCATATAGATATTCTCCCCAAAGCATACAAATATTCTCCCCTAAGCATACAAACTCAAACTCAAAACTATTCTCTCCCTTTTTGTCATGAATTGACAAAGGAAAGCACACATATAAAAGAATGAAACCACATCAGAGGGAAATCAAAGAATAGCAAGAAGAACCAAGTGATTTCATTAACCAAGCTTTAAGAATAGCATATCAGAGAGATCAAAACATCAAAAAGTCCTAAATGAGGATCCAATTTCAACACTACCAGCATCAACATCCTCATGTCAAGAAACAAAATGTACTCAAGATGAGGGCACAAGAGATAACAACTCATATTCACTCTGACAAACACTCTTAACTCTCCCTCAAATAAGGCACAAAAAGAAATAAAAAAAAATAAACAAAACATGTGCACTTGACAATATGAGGATATGTTATTGTGTTCCACAAATATAGAAAAAGAACTAAAATTGAGACACCATTCCACAATATAGAAGCACATGAGTCATCAAGGACATAATTGCAAATTTTCAATAAAGTCCAACACACTTATGCACAATTAGAAAAGTTATTCAAGAAAGTTCACATGCTAAGTGTATAATGCATTGACAACGCCAACGGGGTTGGTTGGCAAAACTACTCATGCTAACCAAAGTCTAATAATTCCAAAGAAATAAAGAAAAAGAATTCAAACCATGTTAGAATCGAAAAGATTGCTTTTTACCCTTTTTAATTGTTTCTTTTTCTTTTTCTATGAGCTTTGGGAATAATTTTGTAGGTATCAAGATTTTGTACCTTTCCCATATTTTTCAATTTTTGAAACATATATTCATTTTTTTTTTTTAATGAATCTCACCATCAATATTTTTTTATTATCAACATGATGGCTTTCACATTTTCATGCAACCAGTCCTCTCCATGAATTACCTCACATTAGCTTCGGACAACGCGATGGTAGCCCTTTTCATGAGACATAGGGATATGCATAACATATAGGTCATTCAAATTCTAGCATCCCAAGAAATTTTCAGACATAGATTTAACAATTTATAGAATTAGCCTAAAAACCCCAAAGTCATATGTCAGTGGTGCAGTGTAAAGTTTATAACATGTAAATTCAGAACTACTCCACTAAGTGTGCTTAAGAAAGTGAGACTAAATATCAAATTTATCAATTTATAAATTTCAACTCAATATGACAATCACAAAGGATATAGTCTTCAACATCTTAGTGCAAATCATATATAAGCAAAACACACAACTAGCCAAGAATAGCAAAGCACACAAGAAAATCTTTTTGGTTTTTTTGAATTTTTCATTTTTTTTAATACCAATGAAAAAATAAAAATAAATAAACTCCAAAGAAAAAACAAAAACACACACAAAAGCAATAAATCCTAAATACTCTATAACTCTAGGAACAACATGAATGACATAGAGAAAAGATCATACCTAGAGCACTATGGATAGTTTAAGGTCTTTGCGGACCATAGGTGGTTTAATGTCATTTCGGACAAGGACCAACTTAAGTAGAATCTAGCACAATGCCTTTACCCTTATCCTTATGCTTAGCACCTACCGATTGGGTATGACATCTAAGATCACTCTTTATAACCCACTCTTTCCTCACATTGGGTCTCTTTCTAGGAATGTCTACAACTTGTGTAGAATTTCTATAATGCTCTTTCTTCCTATTCAAACCAAAATTTCTATCACTTTGCCAACTACCTCTCCAAGTTAAGTTTCCTCCATATTGGGTTCTAGAACGATGAAACTCTAAGGGGTGCCTATTGTAGTCTCTTTTAGACACATGGGGAGGAGTGCCTAATCCCCTATAAGCTAATTGTCTCAAGTTAGAGACCTCTTGAAATAGAGTTCTAAGACGATCAGTTACATTCTCTCGACTTAAGATAGGATTCATAGAATGCTTAGGTGAACCTCTCCTAAGATGAAAGCAATTTGGTCGAATGTGACCTTTTACACCACAATGGTGACATACGAGAAGAACTTGAGGAGATGGTTTATCCCAAACATAAGAAATATTATGATCACTCTTCCTATACTGATTGGTTCTAGTATGAGAATTGTTAAGAGAAACTCTTCCAACCTTGTAACAATGATTTCTAGTGTGTCCCTTTATCCCACAATGAAAGCAAATGGGTACAACCCTAGATTCAAATTTAGTAGGAATATTCTGAGAAGGTCTATAAAGATTGGAACTAGTAGAGACAAACTTAGTATTGGATGAAGGAGTAACACGGTCATTCACAAAGCCTAGACCACGCTTATCTTGAGTAGACTTTCCGATACTTAACATCTTATTTAATTTTTCAGAACTATCAGACATTTTCTTTAAAGCATCATTGGACTTAATTAAGTTTTTTTCATTTTTTTCAATTTTATCTTCCAGACTTTTCTTGTTTTCAACATTAGTGTGGACTTCCTTCTCAAGGATATGGACTTTCTCTAGGAGAATGGTCCTATCCTTTCTGAGTTGGGCTACCATGGTGGTAGACTCACTCACCTCCAACTTCAAGGCATTCTTTTCTTTCTCAGCAATTTTTAACTTACCACTTAAGCTCAAGTTAGCCCTTTTAATCCTCAAACTATCTTCAAATAACTCATTATATGTTGTTTGAAGTTCAATGTCCTCATCATAGTCACTGTAACTATTCCTAGATTCACATTCACTGAGAGTATCCATGTTATCGAAATTGAATGTAAAGATCAACACTCAAGCTGTTAAACCTTAAGAGTGAACCTACGCTTTGATACCAATTGAAATGCCAGTTTTACTTAGCCTACAATACCTAGAAGCGGGGTTGAATAGGTATTTGAATAAATTTTACCCAATTTTGATTTCAATTCAATTAATTTCTTTTACCACAAATAAATCAGTCTCACAGCAAGCATAAAAGCAATTAACAATGGCACAAGAGATTTTTACGTGGAAAACCCTAGATGGGAAAAACCATGGGACCTCGTCCAGTTGAAGCAAATCCACTATGAAACCAATGAGTACAAGACACACTTACAAACCACACAAGGACTCTTGCAGTTGTCTTTACTCCCACGATCACACATGATCGATCCCTGTCGTCACGCCTTTGGTCGCAACCAACCTCTTTCACAGTGATGCCTTCAATCACGAACTCGCAAGCTCGATTACCATCGCAACGGTCTCACAATCATCTAAGGTTGTGAATGGTGTGTGGTTTGAAGGTCTCTGGAGCATATGAGTGAAAAACCTAGGTTAAAGTGCTCTAGAGAGGTTTTAAGAAGATGAACAATGAAAACCCTAATAGAGAGAGACTTGCTTTACACTCTCAATGATAAAAGACTCTATATATATAGTCTAAGAAACCCCAAGTGGCTGTACCACATTTTGGTATTAAAGAAGCAAGTTTTAAAACTTTAAAATCTGTTTTTTACGAGCCCAGATTGATCCGAGTTCATGTCGGATCAATCCGCGTTGATAGAATCAAAATCGCATTTCTAGAGCAGTATGGATCGATCCACCAAAATATGGATCAATCCACCTAGGCAGTAGCAAAATCTGCATTTTTAAAATACCATGGATTGATCCGCATAAGCCATAGATCGATCCACCTAGGCAGAAAAACCTCAGAAGCTAAAAATTCTTTTTCAAAATCATTTTTATAAATAAAGAAATATTGAAAATGATTTGAAATGATTTTTAAACATTAAAACTTAGGCTTCTACAGTCACTTACCTTTTCTAAGAACAATTGTGAGTCGAAGCTTTAAACTCCACGCTTTGTCTCAACTTTGCAACTTCATCAATCTTCAATCAACCCAAGACTCAACCATCCTTTGGCACGGAATATGACAACATTAAAAACATGGTCTTTACATCCATTACCACTATTTCCTTCTAATTTGACATTGTTGAATCTCTCCAAAAATATGTTTTCAGGGCCAATTTTATCCTTATGTGCAATTACTGGAGAGACCTCGAGTTATGTTGACCTCTCGAATAACCTCTTATCTGGAGGGCTTCTTGATTGTTGGATGCATTTTTGAGAATTGATCATTCTTAATTTGGGAAACAACAATTTGTCTGGGAAAATTCCTAGCTCAATTGGCTCCTTAAGTCGGATCCAAACATTGAATTTGCGCAAAAATAGTTTCTTTGGAGAATTGCCTTCATACTTGAAAAACTGCACATTGTTGAAAATTTTAGATCTCGGAGAAAATAAATTGTCTGGAAATATACCCGCATGGATAGGGGAAACTCTTTCAGGGTTGATTGTTCTTAGCCTTCGGTCCATTGAGTTCTATGGGAGCATACCTGGGCATCTATGCTATCTAACAAATATTCAAGTCTTGGATCTCTCTCAAAACAATATTTCAGGAGCTATACCGAAGTGCCTCAATAATTTTGCTAAATTGACTGAAATCGGGAATTTAAGGAAGACCATTGCTTATTCATATTTTACTCGTTATTTCTTCTGGGATAAAAGTGCTAGTGGGGCTGGTTTTAGTGGCGACTAAGTCAATAGTGCAGTGTTTGTATGGAAAGGAAGAGAGTTTGAGTACAGTTACACTCTTGGACTAGTAAAGGTCATTGATCTTTCAAGGAATAGATTAAAAGGAGACATTCCCCAAGAAATAACAGATCTCATAGGCTTGGTTGCATTGAACCTATCGAGAAACAATGACTGGAATTATCCGCAGAAGAATTGGACTGTTGAAAATGTTGGAATCACTTGATTTGTCTAGAAACCAGTTTTCAGGTAAAATTCCTGAGAGCATCTCCGATTTAAGTTTTTTGAGTAACCTGGATCTTTCGTATAATGACTTGTCAGGGAAAATTCCATTAAGCACTCAACTCCAAAACTTTAGTGCTTCTGCATATATGCACAATCTTGGGCTCTGGGGGCCTCCGCTTACACAAAAAGGCCCCAGAGATGGAGCACCAGAATGTCTGCCAACTACTGGTGATAGCAAGGACATTCAAGGTGATAGGGATGAATTTGTGAAATGGTTTGACGTGGGTATGGGACTTGGATTTGCCGTAGGATTTTGGGGAGTTTGTGGCGCATTACTGCTCAAGCCTTCTTGGAGAAATGCCTATTTCTTGTTTTTGGGAAACCTGAATAAGTACCTCCAGCTGCGTGACAATTTCTGTGCAAGTGCCCAATTTCTGCAGAGGAAGTTTCGTCAATGTGAAAGGTACGTATGGTAAGGGTTGTAAACAATTTTTTTTTTTTTTTTTTGTTTTGTATTTTTATTTTTGTATTTTTTTGTATTTTTGTATTTTTTTTGTTTTATGTTCTCTTCATATGAACTTTGGGTCAAGTGTATGCCATAAGTGAACAACTGACCATAATGAATAACGAAAGTCCTCCATCTCATGTAAGCTATAGATCACCTCAAGGGTACTCTTCCTGGTTGTTCTGTTTTCCAATTGCGTCTATGTTTCATCACATCGGGAATGGGTGCTACCGTCCCCCAAAAGTGCCATTTCTACATGGTCGACGTTAGTCCCTTTCCATATGGTGATGTGAAACTATAATCGTTGACCATGGAAACCAGAAGAGGGCACATCCTTGGTAATGTCGAAGATTGATAATTAAAAAGGATATTAAATGGATATGGAGTCTATTGCACGCATGACGTGACACCCTCGTATATGTTGGTGTACTAGATTTATTTAGCATGATATATTATTGGTTTGTTGTTATCATGCTATGATTAATTAATTATGAGAAATATATATATTGAGTTTTACTTACCCTATATTTGTTAATATTTTTTTAGAGGATGCTAGATCAGCCAAGGCGACTTCGCCTCAATGCTTGGATTGCTTATGTTTTGCTATGCTTGGGACTTTGTTTAACTTAATCTAATGATGAGAAAATGTTAATTATAGATTGTATTAGTTATGTTTTAATTCGGCCAATAGGCACAAGACATGTATTAAATTATGGATGATTGTGTAACGGCCATGTTTTGTGTTGGCATATTCCACGTTAAAAGTGTTTCAAGTTGGTTGAAGCTTCAAAGACTCATTCTTGTGAAGATTTTAAGACAATGTGGCTCACATTCATTCATAGGAAGGTAAGTGACTATAGATGCCCATGTGGTATTAGTTCATCACTTTCAAATCTTTATAGGCATTTAAATCAAGCATTGGAGTTGATTGTTTGGTTGTTAAATGTGATTTTAAGCATATTTGACCACCCCGATCGATCGGGGGTGATAGCTCAATCGATCGGTGCATGCCTGGCATGCTTAAAAACCTTCTCTGACCCCAGATCGATCAAGCTTGGACCTAAATTGATCGGGTTCGTAAAAAATGGATTTTTAACTTCTTAAAATTTGCCTATTTGATCTATTTTTGAATCCCAATCACTTGGCGTCTCTTAGACTTTATAAATAGAGTCTATTATCATAGAAAGAGATAAGCAAGCATCTCCCATTTAGGTTTTACATAGTCTATCATCTTAAGACCTCTTTAGATCACTTTAACCTAAGTTTTCACATATATGCTCTAGAAATCTTCAAACCACACACTTTTCACATCCTTGAATGTTTATGAGTCCGTTGTGACAGTGATTGAGCTTGCGAGTTCGTATTTTGGAGGCATTGCTGTGAAATAGGTTGGTTGTGACCAAAGCCATGAAGATAGAGATCGATCGTATGTGATCGTGGGAGTGAAGACAACTGCATGAATCCTTGTAGTCTGTAAGTGTGTCTTGTACTCATTAAGTTCATAATGAATTTGTTTCAACTAGACTAGGTCCCGTGGTTTTTCCCATCTAGGGTTTTCCACGTAAAAATCTCTTGTGCCAATTTTTACTTGCTTTTATGCTTGCTGTGTGATTGATTTGATTGTGGTGTAAGAAATTAATTGTTTTGATAATTAAAATTGGGTAAGATTTCACGTAATACCTATTCAACCCCACTTCTAAGTATTATAGGCTCGGTAAAACCAGAATTTCATATTGTAAAACTTTAATTAATTAAGTAGGTTTTATATTTATGTGGATTATGCTGCATGTGATGATACCAGAATAGACAACGATTGGGATTTTACTATAATATTTCCAACAGGTTACATATTTTACTATGGTATGTCTTATTTACAAATAGGTCATGCCGAAATTTTTATAAAAATTTATAAGATTTTCACACGTATCAGCATATTGGTTGGTTACCATGTAGTTATGCATTATCACAACCTCCCAATCCAGGTTAAAAAATGACTTGCAATTAGAGATTATGGCACCAAAGATATAGTCATCAGAAGAAGGGAGAGAACAGCTTGGGCATTCGATCACTTCCACTTGTAATCTCCTAATTATACCACAATCAAAAGTAAGCTGTAGAACATCTCTAAGGGCCCATAGTTCAGCTGCCACACTAGTACTCCAACCGATGTTCCTTATAAATCCAACCACCCAACGCCCATCATGAATGCAGATCAACCCTCCAACCCCCACAGCGCCTTAGCATTGTCACCATCTGTTTGTAGTTCTTCATGAGGTTTTAATCACTTATATGTCTCCAATGTTTTGCATAGAGACGAACATCCAACTACTAGGCTTGCTATACCTTGCAGCCCTACTGACAACAAAAAAACCTCGATGAGCTATAGAAGGTAAGTTAAGTTACTGATGATCTCATTATCAGAGCAACAAGTCCTCTCATCTCAGATGTTACATGTATCAGTCTAGTAAGCTAAATGTGTCCATCAAAGACCTCTAGAATATCATCAGAGGTTCTAATTGATATTTTGGATTTCTTTTCTTTCATAAACTTCCATAATTTCCGTTAAAATTCTAATCTGCAGTAACCAAACTCCATCACTTTATAACCTTCCATTTAAGAGGTTCTATTGCACAACTTTAGAATAATGATAAGTAATTAAAGAGATGAACAGAAAAGCAATGAGAAGAAAAGAAATCCAATGATGTAATGGCAGCGGAAAAATTAGAATACCATGCTGCAGCCTTCATATTTGAGAACATGGAAGGAAATCATCATTCCATTATCATCCAGTTTGACATTGGGCAGTTTTAATATCCCCATTCCTTTTGGAATATTAAGACGAAAATTTAAATTAGAACAGCGGCACCACCTATTCCTGGGATACAGGGAAAGCAAGCAAGACTTTTCTTAGCCAAAAAAAAAAAAAAAAAAATGGCCATACGTTGCAGGCCCACCAAAAAGATCGGTTCGGCCAGGTGGGCAAATCCTGCCCAAACTTCTTTCCTCCCCATTATTGCCAAAACAAACTCTCAAGGTTTTAGAAAAAAAATATATGAAAGTTTTTTTTAAAAACTAGTCGCGATGTCCGTTAGAAAACATCATTTGAAACAATTTTACAGAAAAAAGTTTTTTCAAAATCTTTCAATTTAGTGGACTTGGCCAAAAATGAAATAGAGACATTAAATGGCTAAAAGTTCCCCTAAAATGATAGATTTAAAAAAAAAAAAATTCCGCAGAATTATTCAAAATGATATTTCTAATGAATCACATGGTCGATTTTAATAAAAACCTTTTATATTATTTATAAAAGCTATATAAATTAAAATCAGTAGGGTATGATCGACCACCCCCTTATTGAGCCATGCGTGCGTTGGCCCAACCAAATAGCTAGAGTCCATATGCAAATCCATTGACATTTAACTGGTCAGCCCAAACAGAATCTGAGTATTATCACTGAAGCTCACCTTCTGAATCTTGTTTAGGTTAAAGTATTTGGACTTATCTTTCAACTCGTTCACTTTGGATTTGAGCTCCGATTGGGTTCCTCATTTTGAACTAGATACCATAAAATTGGCTGCTTGCAAGCTGGGGCCTCATTTCCCCAAATGGCGTCAAACTCACAAAATTTTTTCCTACATCGATATCTCCAGTAGTGGAATTTCTGATTCCATCCCCAATTGGTTTTGGGACCTATCTCCCAGATTAAGTTTTTTAAATCTCTCGTGTAGCCAAATTGATGGCAAGTTGTCAGATTTATCATTAAAATTTTATGATTTGCCTAGTATAGATTTGAGCACCAACCACTTTGAAGGTCCATTACCACTGTTTCCTTCTAATTTGTTATCATTGGATCTCTCCACAAATAATTTTTCAGGCTCAATTTCTTCCATATGTGCAATTATTGGTGGGGCTTTGACTCATATTAATCTCTCAAATAACCGCTTATTTGGAGGTGTGCCCAATTGTTTGATGCATTTTGGACAATTAATCATTCTTAATTTGGCAAACAACGATTTTTTCTGAGAAAATTCCAAGCTCGATTGGCTCCTTATATCAGATGGAAACGTTGCATTTACGAAATAATAGTTTCTTTGGAGAACTGCCTTCGACCCCAAAGAACTGCATGCAATTGAAAATTTTAGATCTAGGAGAGAATCAATTGTTTGGAAAAATACCTTCGTGGATTAAGGAAAGCCTTTCACAATTTATTGTCTTAGCCTTTGATCTAACGAGTTCCATGGAAGCATACATGGGCATCTGTGTCAGCTAAAATATATTCAAATCTTGGACATCTCTCAGAAATCTCAGGGACCATACCTCAGTGCCTTACCAATTTCACTGCCATGTCTCAAAAAGGAAATTTGAGTGAAACTGTTTCTCACTCGTATATTTCAAGTAGGGTTGACCAATGTTATTATAGAAACATGTATGTTGATAGTGCATCGGTAGTATTGAAAGGATTATAACTTGAGTATAGAAGAAATTTGGGACTTGTAAAGATTATAGATCTTTCAATGAACAAATTTGTTGGAGAAATTCCTGAAGAAATCGCAAGTCTAAAAGAATTGGCTGCCTTGAACCTATCAAGAAATAATTTGACTAGACAAATCACCCCAAAAATTGGCCAGTTGAAATCGTTAAAATCTCTTGATTTGTCTCGAAATCGCCTTTTTGGGGAAATTTCTGTAAGGCTTTCAACTTTAGGGCTTGTTTGGGAACTTCAAAAACTGGATTAGACTAGGTCTAGTCCATAACTGTTATCTAGTTTTTAAATAAACCAAGTCACAGTTGGTTTGGAAAAAAAAAAAAAAAAAACACTATGTTTATGCCTTATTTTCAAAACAAAACTGAACTTATTAGCAGGAATAAGAGATTTACCAAACTGTGTGAAATCAAAACTGGCCAGACTTATCCCTAGCTGGCCAGGTTTTCAGGGGCTGGCCAGGTTTTTCAGGTTTGCCAAATAGCCCCTTAAATTTTCTTGGTGTGTTGGATTTATCTAATAATAACTTGTCAGGCAAAATCCAGAAAGGCACTCAAGTACTGCAGGGATTGGGATTTGGTGAAGTTTGGGGCTTTAAATGCATGGTGAAGTTACTATTGGATTGACGCCACGTGGCAAAGGAGAAAAAAGAACGGCTTGGATTCACTCGTAGCAAAGCAATTGAGACCACAAAATCTGAGAACTGCTTTGCTACCAGCGAATCCAAGCCGTCCCTTCTTCTCCTTTGCCATGTGGCGTCAATCCAGCGGTAACTTCACTTTGCATTTAAAGTCCCAAACTTTACCAAATCCGGAACCCAATTACAGAGATTCGATCCTTCTACATATATGGGAAATTTTAATCTTTGTGGGCCACCGCTTCCGAGCAAGTGCCCAGGAGAGGAAACAAATCAGGATCCCCTCATCATTGGTGGCGATCAAGACCCAACATTCAAGAAAATAAGGATGGCTTTATTAGAGCATCTCCAAGGGTACTAGCTATTTTTTTACTGCTTTAACTAGTAAAATGATATTTTTTTAGAACAGCTAGCTAGCTATCTAAGTGAGTACTCCAAAGGTACTAGTTATTTTTTAGCTATTTCAAAATTTTTATTAATAATATTTCTTTTTTTAATCATTTGGTGGAGAGATAAAAAGGGAATGATACATTAAGAGAGGCAAGTGTCACTTTTTTAATTAAAAATAGTTTAGCTAGCGAATGTTTGTTGGGTAAATGTAGCTAGCTGAAATGAAGATAGCTAAAATAGCTAGCCATATAGGTAGCCCTTTGGAGAAGAGAAAAAGTGCTTTTACTAGCTAAAATAGTTAAGGGGGATTGAATAGCTAACCCAATGGAGATGCTCTTACTCTACGTTTTTATGTTAGCATAGGGCTTGGTTTCATGTATTCTAGGATTTTGGGCAATCAGTGGAACTATACTTATGAAGAATTCATGGAGATATACCTAATTTCGTTTTGTAAACGACATGGGGGATAGACTCTACGTAAAAACAGCTGTGAACATGGCTAGATTGCAGAGGAGGCTTTCAAGGCTAAATGGTAAGAAATTTATTTCCCTTTATCTTTTATTTTAATTCTTTTTAGTTTCCCTTCAAATTAATTGGGTTAACTTGATCCCAAAATTCTCTTCCTAGTGCAAGTAGAATCCCATCAACGGGTCACCTTTGCTTGTAGAGTTATCGACAGATTAGATTCTGTCCTAGGTAATCCGAATCTAACCCGATAATGTAATTACATGTTCCAATCATATCTGATATCCGTTGGATCAAAGATATATGAATTTAAAGTTATGCTTAACTGCTTTTTTTTTTCCCCACTTAATGCCTTTAATAGGCTCAAATCTTCCATATTTATCGATTCTTTATATCTGTTCGATCAACTTCAGAGGTGCTGCTTTTAGTTACAATACTCAACCTTTCTCTGCTTGTGAACTAGGGATGGTTGCTCAGTATTTGCTTTGCTTGGACAAATTTGAGGTACGGTTCTTTCATCCTTTATTTTGTTTTATTTTGTTTTACCTTTTCTTTTTGAAGAAAAACCTAATGAGTTCCGTTTTACCTCTATGTTTTAGGAGCTGCTGCACCTTCGACATGACCATGCTTTCCTCTACATGCATGGCACGTGAGAGCTATATGGTGGATAATTTTAAGTTTAATATAGTGTGCAGTATAATCATTTTATTTTATTTTTTGGGTTCCCTTAGAAGGGTATCGATATCTTTTGACTCCACTAATATGTAAATAAGATTCTGTGCTTCAATGGAAACAGAAATTATAGTTTGTTTTATCAAGATGTTTGTTTAGTCTGGGTTTTAAGTTGCTAGTTTTCTTTCTTCATTAAAGACCCTGACCCTGACCCTGACCCTGACCCTGACCCCTGTTCTTAGCCACTTTTTGCATTGGGCCAGTTTTGGTACTTTTGTTTTTGTTTTTCTCCCTAATTGATTAGACTATTAGAGGTCGCAGAAAGATATACCACCAATAGCCAAAGGACACATGGCACTATGGCAGTGAACTCAATTCGGTCCACCCAAACACAATCAAATTACCAGCTCATAACTAAGCCACGACCAAGCTCCAATCTTGGTTCCGTCCAAGATTGTTTGATCCAAAAGTGTGGTCCAAGAGTAGAGCCACTAAACGCCATCTGTATAATATGAGCCATTCCATCTCGATTTAAGTGGAGTTCGGATATAAAGCCTCTTGGGCTTTTATCAAGAAAAGAAGTCTTGTTATCCTTGATCTCCATGTCAAATCAATAACAAAATCTCTAAGATTAGCCACAAATTGAAGTTATTCGTGATCCCCATATAAAAGCAACAAGTCCTATCCTCTGGGATGTTACGTGCATCAATCTATTAAGCTAAAGGTGCCCATTAATGAGCTAGACAACGTACATCATCAACATCAACATCAACATTTTTTGGTCACACAAACAGTTCATTAACCTTTCATCACCATCTCGATACCTCATCCAAAATTGCCTACAGAGACCTTTTAAAAACATTTCTCACATTTTTATACCCACCCAAAATGTTGGCAAAGAAAAGCACGTACACCACATACACACATACACACAGACCAAGAGAACTTACAAGATATTGATACATCAAAGCTAGAGTGGCCCAATACAAATTGAGGCTTAGGGTTGAAATTTTAAATGAGGTATTTTAAACTCATTTCCAATACCATCTTAATTTCCTTAAAGAAAATTTACAAAGAAATAAGAAAACAGAAATTTCCAGTTTAATGGTAAAATATTCCTTCAATAGCTTTGCAATCATGAACTATATACAGGCAATGTTGATTTGTATGTTACTACTTCACCATCTTTATCATAAAATTATAATGCTCTGTACATTTATTCTTCCCTCAAAGATTATATATATTATCTTCTTTAATGTTGACCATGAATTGAGGAGCATAAATTAAATCTCATTCAAATTTCTTGAATGGAATTCTAAATTTTATGCTTATACAATATTCCAGAGCTTCCTGGATGACATGCTAAATGCATGTCTTTCTGAACTCATTGATTGAATTTAGTGAACGTGGCATCTTGTGGACTCTACCCTACTGTATCCAGAATTGTTTTGTCCGAATAGATTTGCATATCATGAAGAGATATTTGAATATTGTTCAAAGGATTTGATCTTTTGATAATGGTTAAGGGTGATAGATGCCTAAGGAGTCAGGATCACATAATGCCTCAGCTTTCTATATTAATTCCCCACCTCTTTCCTCTCTCCCACACATGCACACACACACACACTAGTCAATCAATATATCACAGATAATTTTTTTCCTCATTTTCAACAAAGAGAAATCGATTTATATCAAAAATTTATTTTGTCATCTTCAACAGAAATAACAAGAGCATCAGCTGGGCAATCTGGTATATCATTTGTCGATGGTATGATAAAGTTTCCTCTCATTAGTATGTAAAGATTTTATTATTAGTATTACTACTATTTTTATAATTTTTATTAATTATTATTCACACAGGGTTAAACATTTCAATATTTTTTTAATTTTACTTTTAATTGCACTCTTGGTTGCACTTTGCTCTGGCACATAGAAAAACGCCTTCGTTGCAAGAGTACCACTCCTGATTCTTATTTCTAGTACAAAAATCACATTGCCATTCCAGTTGGCATAATAATGCTAGGTATCTCTAACCAATTGCTAGCTGCTTTGATATCAATTAACATAGGACAATCTAAGGACTCTAGTAAATGGGGTTGAAAAATTGATGTACCAGATAATATTTTTCCTTTGTTTGTCTGCTAATTCATTGATTTAAATTATAAATTTTATTTAAGTTCTAAATTTTACTGCTACTCCCATGCCACTGTCACACGAACTTATATTGTCCACATTGCAGTTTCAATTGATGAAATTTTTTGAGCCCTTAGTGATGTGAAGCCAGTTTGATAGTTTCATTGGTAATGCAAGGAATTAGTTAGCCACAAACACAAGTTAGCAGTCAATTGTTTATTTATTTATTTTTTAATGATATGTTGGTGGTTTAATATTGTTTCCAAAAAAAACTGCCACAAAAAGCTTATTTCAGTGATTCGGACATTCTTAAACCAATCATTCTATAGGCTGATTTACGGCTATCTTCCTAACTATGTGAGCTTATAAGTTTCCAAGTCTAGTCCACACCCTGATCCTTGAATCTGACTCACCCATAAGCATTCTTGAGTGTGAAGCATTGGGCAAATTATACCATTCTACTGCTTTTCTTCTGTCATCACGTTTGTTTCAGTTAAAAGTAATAGACTTGCTATATAATCTCAAAATCACCATCAATCTGAAGGTCTTGTGCAATCACAGGTGCAAAATAGTTTATGAAGCAAAGACAATTTTACAGTTTATGTTCAATAAGATTAAGAGGAACTCAAGCTCGACAAAATGTAAGTTGGAATTGACTCCGGAAATCTCTCTCTTTCTCTGATATTTTCTTTCTGATTTATTTCTAAATTCTGATTTTCTGATAGGTGGCACAAACTGAAACTGTGGGGGCCTATTCAGATCACGTTCATTGATGGCATCTCATGCCTCAGTACGCGCGATTGCAAGAAATTAGGTAACAAGAGTTCTAAGCTTTTTATCATTATTTAAAAATTTTGAGTTGTTTCCATTTTCCTTGTTTTATTACTTTGCTGTGAAATTATTTGCACTTGAAGTAATTAACACTAGCTGCAGAATCTACTTTAAATCTGATTGCAAACTAACGAGTTCGCATTTCGGGTTCTGTTGGATTATGTCCCTTCTTGATGAAGGATGAGCAGATTTGTTCTCTTGTTGGAGGACTAGTCAACCTACAAAATATGATTTTCTCTTTTATGGTTGACCATGGACTTTTGAAAGTTTTTGCTGGTTTCTTGATTAAGTGTTTATAAAGTCACCGTCTTGAAGATTGTATACATTTCTTGTTGTCTATGTGTCTTTTCATCTATTGAGTAATACAAAATAGCGTGAAAATGAGGGTAGACATTGACCCCTCGCATCTATTGGGATTTAACTAATTCAAAAAAACATTTTAACTCTAGAAATTTGAATTATTTGACACTAAGTTTATCAAATAATGGCTCCTTGTAGCCTAATGTATAGGGATTACACATCAATCATTTTTTTTTCTTTAAATTTTAATTTGTTGTATATATATTTGATTTAAAATTAATTCAATTAATTTGTTGTTATTTATAGTCTTTAATTTATTTATTCTATTTAGTTAATGTAGGTGTAACCTACAATGACCTTTTATTTACCTCTTTATATTTCTTTATGGAGGTGAGTAAGTGGGTGGAGGTAACTCCTATACCACTACTTTACCATACCATTATTGTTGGAGGTTATTTCTTTTGGTTATTTATTTATAAGTATTATGTGTGGAGATGAAGAGGTGGAGGAAATAGCTTGCATATGCTGAAATTTTCAGCACCAATATCTCCATATTTGTTGTACACTTTGATTTCTTTTCATATTTTCTATGAATATATTTTGTGTATTTGGAGCATACGGATGATTTGAGGTTCGTGGGAAGTCTTAGCTGCACACAAGGCTACCCGGAGGATCATTGTATCTTGGGAGAGAAACGTCATGCAAACCCAGTGCAGACGGGGGCGTATTTTCTCTAAGGATAGCGCTTCGCAGCGTGCCTTGATCCATATTACATGCTATTCTAAACTCTTTTCTGATTACATAATTATCTTGGTTAATTTTTATTTCATATCATTTGTTTATAATTCCTCACATTATTTCAACAATCTTAGAGAAAAATACGTAGGAATTTCTGTTAATTTAATTTTTATAATCTTTGAGTATTTTAACTTACAAAGATGATACGAGTTTAGAACCAATATAAATATATATACCTTTGGAGCATATTGCTACTATTGCAACACAAGAAGACGGATGATGTAGTCTAATATTGGATTTCTAAATTCTGATATTGATGGCTTGTGTTACGGCTTTGATGGATAATTGTTATAGTTTCTTACATATGCTATGAATTTCAATTCAGAACGATCCACATGACTTTGCTTATAGCTTATATTATACAGTTCTTGGCTAGCAAATGTGTTTCTTATCCATTGGCTTATATTGTGTATACCTACGGTTAGGACTTATGACCTGTGAAGGAATAGTTTCCATACTGTATTGATGGATGATATTGTATTTTAAGAATTTGATAATGATTTATTTTTATAGTTATTCAATTGTTAGTGCATATATATCAAGGTTTTCTTTGTCATATATATACTATCCTTGATATCTTTAAATCTCTAGATTGTTCATGATAAATTAAAAATTTATTATAAAATGTTGGCATAAAAAGTGAACATAGATCTATATATGTTGATTCGGCATATATAATGTAAAGTTAATATATATTGTATGCAGTGTTAGAGTTTGAAAACTCATCTTGTATTAATACTTATCACTAAGAAAGTTTTCTTCATATTCGTGGTGATGCAGAAATCGGATTAAAGAGTCCCTCTAACAGGTAAGATTGATTTTACCAATATTTATATCATTATGTTAGGATGAAAGTACTTTGACACATACCCTTGTGGCTAGAATGGTAGCATATGAAGGTGTATATAAATCCTTTTAGATGTATGTTTTGTTATGATATTTCTCAAGCTGTGGATCACAAACTGTTTAGTGAAATAACTCTTCTTTTAGTGATTCTCATTTGAATATAAAAGTGACTTATTATTTTTACGTTGGTTCATGTTATTTTAAAATATGAACACATTTTGATAAGAGTTTTATTGGCCTAATGCTATTCTTAATTGAGAAAAAAAAAATGTTGAATTTTAATACAAATGCTCTTTGAATGAAGTCACATGTTATTGGAAATTATATTTTCATAAAATTGAAATGAAAATAAAATAATTTTTATATGAGGGTTGTTAAAGAACAATCATGATTGTGACATAGTGTGAATATTATTTCAATGTGGGGGTTCTATTGAATAATGTTCATTGTATGTGGAATTTTAAAAAAAAATATATATATATTTTAATGTGTAGGTGATTATAAGATGATGTACTTTGTCACACATTATACATTATTTTTACATGGTTCAATATGAATATAATTTATTTGAATATCTTGTGCTAATTTAGTATTTGACCATCTTTAGAAGATAAATTGTGGGATGCACAATTTGAAATCATGATGGTGGATTTATAAAAAAATAAATAAATAAATAAATAAGGTAAATGATATTTTGCTAATCTTCTATGTTGTGAAATGACTTTAGTGCTATTTCAACATGTGGCATAGAGGTAAAAAATATTATTGAAAATGCTAGAGAATAATTTTGCATTATGTTAGTATTTTCATCTTCTTATAAAAATAAAGATAATGAAATAAAATTATTTCATGAATATGAAAATGAATTATATTGATGTTATTATACTTGTATGGTGTGACTATTATATAAATTGTTGACATGAATTTTAGTGTGGTCAATGATATAAATTTGTGATTATTATGTACTCACGTTTATATCTTATTATTCAGATTAACTATATATTTAATCTGTGTTTGAGATTGCAGAAGTGAAAGCACATATATACATTATTGAGAGTTGGACCATACATGTAAAGCACATATTTGAGATGCAAAATATGGTGCGTAAAATACGGCTAAAAGCCATGTAAAAAAAAAAAAATTAAAAAATTAAAAAATTAAAAAAATTAAAAAAATTAAAAAAATTAAAAAAAAAAAAAAAAAAAGAGGCATTAAAAAAATTATATAACTCTTGTTGAGTGATTGCCTCAGGATTAGCGTGTTGGCTAAATCCAAATCATCGAGGGGAATGGGACTGAAGCCTATAAATTAGTCATCGCAGTGGACACCCAACCTCTATGATTGGAGATCCCATGAAGGGGGTTCAATGGGTAAGAACGAAACTGTAGGGTGACTAGGAGGAGCACTAAAATATTTTGAGGGGTATTCCCTAGTCCCATGCCTATGATGATAGTGCTCAAAATTGTGATGGTTTAGGAAGAGCTTAGCTTTGAATGAGTCCAAGGCAGAAATTCTGCAGGGTGTTAATCACAGATCACCCTTGAAGGTCTCACCTAAGTGAGTATAGTAGTGGGGTCGCTACTGTGGGAAAATAGGCTACTCCCTAAAAATACTCATGATACGAGATACGGGCGCATGACCGTTTAAAGCGCCAACCAGACTAGAACCAAATGAATTAGCCGTACTGTGTGTGTGGTAAGTAGAAGTTTGAATTCAAGGACCTAGTTCAAGACTAGTTCACTACGGCTCCTTCAAACGGAAACTTGCTAACACTAAGTGTAGGTTCAAACCCGGAAGGTACCTATACCCATTGCACAGTAAAAATGCTCCTTATATATATTATTTTAATTTTAAATCATGTGGGGGATTGTTGTATATATATTTGATTTAAAATTAATTCAATTAATTTGTTGTTATTTATAGTCTTTAATTTATTTATTCTATTTAGTTAATGTAGGTGTAACCTACAATGACCTTTTATTTACCTCTTTATATTTCTTTATAGAGGTGAGTAAGTGGGTGGAGGTAACTCCCATACCACTACTTTACCATACCATTATTGTTGGAGGTTATTTCTTTTGGTTATTTATTTATAAGTATTATGTGTGGAGATGAAGAGGTGGAGGGAATAGCTTGCATATGCTGAAATTTTCAGCACCAATATCTCCATATTTGTTGTACACTTTGATTTCTTTTCATATTTTCTATGAATATATTTTGTGTATTTGGAGCATACGGATGATTTGAGGTTCGTGGGAAGTCTTAGCTGCACACAAGGCTACCCGGAGGATCATTATATCTTGGGAGAGAAACGTCATGCAAACCCAGTGCAGACGGGGGCGTATTTTCTCTAAGGATAGCGCTTCGCAGCGTGCCTTGATCTATATTACAGGCTATTCTAAACTCTAGTTCTTGTAATTTTAATATTGTTGATTATTATGAATTAAATTCATTTTGATGATTATTGTGTTATAATTGATTTAATAGAAATTCCTAACTATATATTCAACAATTTTGTGGTTACATTAAAGGGGAATTGACCCCTAAACTTTCAACAATGTAAAGACCCACCTAACCACCCGCTCCTAGTGCCACCACTAGGCCACAAGGACTGATGGTGGGATCACACCACTATCACCTCATGATTAACAACTCAATGTACATTCATTCTTCTACTCCTTTCACCCTTACTGTTTACCTTAGAAACCCTAGTTCAGCACTTGGCCATTCTCATAGCTACCCCAATTTTCCTTCCCCATTCAATCAGTTCTAATTACAAGAAAAAGTAAAGAACTCCAAGCTTTCCACTCTATGATTGCAAAGATCATAAAGGGAAACAAAATTTTACTATTAGATAACGATGAATCAATATCAAAAAGAGGTATTCAACACCCAAGCTGCTGGGGCCTAGGGCCAGCAACTCTGTTTCTAATTGCAAACCTCGCAATGGTCTCTACATAAATTTCCATAAATCAACCTTACAGAATATGAATCTGCAACTTCTCTGAAACTACCAAGTCCAAGTTCAGCCGTGGGGAATATCGTAAATTGAATTCCAACAGTGATAAATGCCAATTGGATTCCAGCTACATTTGCACCCACAGCAATAGAATCAGAAGCATCTACACCAGCCATAGCTGATTTATAAATTATCTGATGATGTTGTTAAAACGATCACAACCATTTGAATTAAAACATCATTCAAGTTAATTTAATAGAGAAGAAATAGCAGCAGCCCAAATTTAAGCATGCAGGATGAGTTGGCCCAAACCACTCAATCAGATTGAGTTTAGCCTACATTTGCCTACATATCGTAACCCTTAAGATTATTTGAAATGGACAGCCCTAGTAGCTAAATTTGGACCAAGGTGACAGTTGGGACCATAAATACCTTTTAGGGAATTATTCAGCATGTCCTAGGAAAGAATCCACAGAAACATCAGAAAACCAACTGTAAAAACAAAACTTTACAAGAATATCATAAAATATTTGGCAATGATTCAAGAAGTGGAGTGGGAAGAATAAGGGGAAGAATAAATTTTATTCTTTAGAACCAAAAATGGAGGGTAAGGTATAAAAGTAGTCCAACTTGCTTGTGATCACGCTACCAGCAGTTAGCCATTTGTCTCATCTTAGTTCATTTTAATTTGTTTGGATGAACCAATTCCATCCATCCAATAGCTATGAACCTTCACAGCGCTTAATTACAGGCATCATAGATGGGCTGCTGATTGCCTGAATTAGAAAAGCTTGAATTGAGGCCCTCAAATTAGCCAGCCCTCATTAGATACAAAGCATTTTTGCATAGAAAAACTTTGTTCAAAAGGAATCAACACTGAAATAAATGCTATTAAGAGTACACGACTCTTTCTCCATACAAATAATATTTTAGAATGTGGAGGGACTGCCCATGCCTCTTTCTTTTTCTTTTTCTCCATAAATACCTTTTCTTTTTCTTTGTAAAAAATTGTAAAATTCCGATTTACTCTCTTAATTCTTTGTGCTAGCCAAACATTGAAGTAGTAACTTTGGCTTCATTTCAATTTGATAGAGTTGGAACATAAATTACAATTATAAACTTTAATTCTAGTTCCGAATACCAATCAAGTCATAAGGTAAATGAGTTGCTGTCATGACTAAATTTATTTTACACATGTATGACATATTGGTTTGGATTTTCAATAGGACGATATTAAGAGCCATTGTGACACCATCAAACCATCGTTGTTAGATGACTCCCCTGCCTTGGTTGGGATGTTGAGTGGGTTTAGATTTGACTGTTAAATTCAACCTTTCCCACTGTTTCCACAAGCTGAAGGGGTTAGATTCCAAAGGCAGATAGTCCAATAAGTGAAGCATCTTTGAATTTGGAAGTAGAAGAGCCAAGGGAGTTGTTACCCCCGTTTCAACAAGAAGGCGGCTATTGCAACCCCTTAAATTATTAAAATTGTGGTTTACAAATAAACTCAAGGGGTAGCAAATTGCAATAGCCGCCCTCTTTCAACAACCCCTTTGCTTTTCTAAGCCCAGCTACTCATTTTAATATCTTTTTGTGCCAACAAGAAATTGCGAATGCCAAATTGTTGTAAACTGAAGTTTATTTTTTTTACCTAACGATCACTCAATCCCTTGGTAGCTGGAGAAAGATTCCTCTCACATGATTTGAGGTATTGATATATCAATTATCAAAGCCAAATTGCGATAAACAACAGAGTGGTAATAATTTATTTGCTTTAACAGATTCAGTGCTGAGGAGTTTTGGACCCTTGGATGGAGTTTTGGATGATCGAGTTTGAAATATCAAAAAAGTTGTCCTTGAGTTTTAGATGGTCAAGATTACTGACACTGAATCCGTGCCCCAATTTTACAGATATAAACAGACTTTTCCACTTGGAATCACATATTAAACCAGTTAAATATGTTTGCTGGCCCCTTTTATTTATTTATTATTATTTTTTTAATTTAAAAACAGAAGATGGCATTTAGGGCCTGAGCGCAAAAGGGCCGCCATATTTTATCGAGAAGCAATTTCAAGAAAAAAGCCCTTAAACATTTTTGGACGGCATTTGAGTATATGGGTAATCGAAGCTGCAAGTCTAAACACACGTCAAGTTAGCTCGAGGAAAAGGATGGATCGAACAATTTATGAGGATTTGTTTTTCTTTGAGCTGAACATGAAGACTGGATTACTCCTGAATACGCACCGGGCACCCCTTCCTCCCTTCTCTATTTTAAGAAATAAATTCTTGAACTATTAAAGAAGTGAGATGCTATAAAGTCACTGGTTTTCACACAGAAAATGTACGTGGCCTAAAGATCATGTGACCACGACCTTTCAGTACCTCCTTGGCCATTAAATTAGAGAGAATGGTCTCTAATACCCATTTGGTCACTGATTGAAATTGAAAAAACTAAATGTACAAAGCAATTGATGAGAGATGGGGGTTCCTCTCTCTTGGTTTAATATGAATGTCTAAGAGAAATAAAATAAACGAGAGTAATAATTGAAAGTAAACTTACAAACACCAACGATCATGGAAAGTAAACTTCACAAATTATAATGAGCAACAAGAGTTTACAAACAAAACTTGCAAATTAAATGAGGATTGGAAAGTAGAGAGAGAATAAAAAGTAATTTAAACTAGTATTAAGCTAGATAGAACCCTTTCTTTAGTCTTCACTTGTGTTATTTAAAAAATGTTGGAAGTGTTTCCTAAATTGCTGATTTTTTTTTGTGGGAAATGATAGTTAGCCCTACACTTTGCCCTACAATCTTACCCTATTATGTGGATTTAGTTGCGTTTCAAATTTTAAGGTTTAACTATATTAGTGAGTTCCATAACTTTACCCTCCTATTCTCTCAGTACGGTAAGATTGATAAGGCAAAGTATGGGGCTAACTAGCATTTTCCTTTTTATGGATATGCTTGAATTACCTAAGAAAGACAAGCAGCTGAGTTCTGCACTTATGACCTAAGTTTGTTGATTATAGGAGACATCGCCAAAGAAAAGATGGATCCCATTTCAGAAAGACTAGTAAAAGCTTGTCATCGAGATTAATTGAAAGTACATTGAAACATTGAAACCAAGTCACGAGGACATGATGAGAGCATCGAAAGCATAGTCAGGTTAAAGGTGCCAACGTTGTTGATAATTCTTTCTGTTTAATGAGAATATATAAAAAAATTTTAAAGCAATCTATCAAATATGTGGTGTCATAGGATGAGAACACCCAATTAAGTGATAGGGTAATTGAGAAGTAGGTCTAAAGTACATGAAGGACTCGATGCTCTTTGGTTTTCAATAAATTCCTACCCACTAGACTACTGCTCGCCTTTTTTACCCTACTATTCCTTCTATTCCATTTAAACTCAGCTTTACCAGCAAAAGTTTTAGGATCCAAACACCACACTCCATTCGTTCTACCTCTAATTACTTCAGCAGCTAGCTTTTCCTCTTCCTTAATTAATTCAAACAATTTACAAATCCAAACCTAGATTTACTCACCTTTCTCTTTTTTTATGGAATAGAATCATCCTTTTCCCCTCCAAAGTCCAAACCATGCATTCTTGTTCCTTAACCAAACAGGTTTTGTTGTTATTTAACAAAACAGTTTTCATTGTTTCCAATAGATTATCCACTATTCCACTCATTGCTAGAGCTACCAAATCTTGATCCATTGAATCGGAGTCATTAAGCTTGTTGGCTTAGTGGCGTTTGCTCCCATTTATTAAGTAAGTAATTTCGGGTTCAAACTTATGAAGAAATGCCATTGATACCCATTTGTTTATTTCCGGTGTTGTTCTATATATGTTTTATGAATGTTGCCCCTTTTCAATCATTTGTTGCTTGAATTATATAATTTTTCTTCCTCCTCTATGACTATTGGCAGAAAGGCATGATAGAATATTAAAGCATCTTCTTACAAGCATATGCCAAGTCCATTTGAATGCTTATCAAACTTTGTGAAATCATGAGAAATGATTTCACATGATTATAAAATAAAATTCATGAGAAATTAGAAATTACATATGTGTTGCTCTATGTTGAGGTCACTAGGGAAGACCTTTAGATACCAACAAAACCACAGCTCATTAATGAAAGTACAAAAATCAAATTGGATGGGTTTTATGATTTCTAGTGCCAACTCGGCTCTCTTTTTACACCAGCTGTTGGAGGTTGAACAAGATTTTTCATGGAACAGTCTACTTGCAACTTTTCATTCTCTCTCTATATAGATAACATTTTGATTTATAATTTTGGTAAAATATAAAATTTCTTTCCTTTTTGTTCTTTGAAAAAAATTGTAGAATTCCGATTACTCTGTTAATTCTTTGTGCTATCCAAACATTGAAGTAGTAACTTGGCTTCATTTCAATTTGATAGAGTTGGAACATAAATTACAATTATAAACTTAAATTCTAGTTCCGAATACCAATCAAGTCCTAAGATAAATGAGTTGTTGTCATGACTTAATGTATTTTACACCTGTATGACATATTGGTTTGGAGATTTTCGTATTAAAAACCATTGTGACACCATCAGACCATCATTATTGGATGATTCCCATGTCTTGAGTGGGTTTAGATTTGACTATTAAATTCAACCTTATCCCCCTTTTGCTTTTCTACGCCCAACCACTCGTTTTAATGTCTTTTTGTGCCAATAAAAAATTAAAAATGCCAAATTGTTGTAAATTATAGTTTATTTTTTCACCGACCGATTACTTAATCCCTTTATTAATCATGCTTAAATATGTAATGGTAGCCGGGGGAAGATTCCACCTGCATTATTTGAGATGTTGATATATCAATTATCAAAGCCAAATTGCCATAAACTATACTAATGATTTCCTTCAATTTGACACCCATAAACATATTTTTGCACATGGAATTCCGTGTGAAACCAGTTCAATAAATTTGCCATTAGCTGAACATGAAGAGTGGATCGAATATTTATTTTATTTATTTATTCTTTTTTTTAACAGTAGGGAAGATGGGATTGAGCACCAATAAAGAGCTAATTGCCATTAGCTGGAGGGAAACACTGGATCGAATAATTTATGAGGATTTGTTTTCCTATGAGCTGAACATGAAGAGTGGATTACACCCGGATGCGCACAGGCTAGGGCACCCAGTCCTCCACCCCACCTTTTTTTTTTCGGCTAAATTATATGAACCCCAAATAGGTTAGTTTTCACGAAAGCCCCCATCAAATTTAAACTGAACAAATAATTTTCTGAAATATTGAATTATTATACTTGCTCTGTCAAATATAATGCCTATTTTTGTTTTTGTTTTTTTTTTTGTTTGACAATCGATAAAACCTACCCTTAATCTTTTCTTTATCAACAATTGGATATCAGTGAATCATATCAGTTTAATGGCATCCCATATTAATGCTCATATGATTTGAGATATTAATATATCTATGGTCAAAGCAAAATTGCTATGAACTATAAAGTGATGATTTTCTTCAGTTTTACATTCCATAAACATATTTTTGAACATGGAGGTAAATGTAAAACCAGTTTATAATATGCTTGTGGGCCCTTTCTTTCTATTAATTGTCATTATATTACTGTAGTGAAGATGGGATTGAGCACCAACAGACAATTCAATGGTGTTAATTAATTAATTTGTCACCATCAAACTGTTCGTAATCCATTCTCCATCAAATTTTCTACAATGTCTATCCTTGAGATATATAATATGTAAGCAGTGGTAGAGCTGGGAATTTTCTCTAGCAGGATCGATTTTTATTTGGATGTTTGTGTTTTTTTTTTTTTTTTTTTTTTTTTTTTTTTTTTTTTTTAACTTTTTTAATTTTTAAATTAAAGAAGGGGAGGCTATTGCCACCACAAAATTCCTTTGCACCCTTACCTAGTTTATATTTTTTTTAAGTTTTATGAAAAATATAGAAGATTTTCATGAAAAGTAACTGCAATATCCACTTAAAAACATCATACTAAACAACTTTGTAGAATAAATTTTTTTTCAAAATCTATCATTTAAGTGAATGTTTTTGCAATTTTTCATAAAACATTATGTATTCAAAAAGTCTACCAAAACGATAAATTTTGGAAAACATTTTTTTTTTGTTTTTTTACAAAGTTGTTCAAAATGATATATTCTAATGGACAATGCGCCTAGTCCTCATAATTTTTTTTAAAATTTTTCATAAAATCTTAAAAATTATAAATTAAGTGGGGTGCAAAGAAATTTTTGTGGTAGCAGTAACCCACCTCATCAAAGAATCCTTTGAAGCAGCCTTCTACCAATTTTTTTTCTTCTTGATAGACAATAACAAGAACAAAGAAATTTTATTTGAACTTAATAATTATACAAAATATAAATATTTATTGATAGTAAGAAGGGTACAATTAAAAAAAATTAAGCTTTTTTGAGATAAAAGAGGTAAAAATTATTTATACGAAGGGAAAAAAGAAAGAGGGAGGGTTACAATTAAAAAATACGAAGGACGTACCAAAAGAAATTTAATAGAGTCAAGTTTAGAAATACCAAAATTCTTATGCGGTCAAAAAAAAATTTTAAATGGGGAGAGTCAGGTGCCCCCTCTGGCACCCCCTTCGTCCGCCTATGTACAGCTATGCCTCTATTTTTTATTTCATTTATTTCATTATTATTTTTTTCCTTCCGGTGACTATAACTTTTACTTTAGTAACAACTTTTGTGTTGAGTTTTTTAGTCGGCAAGTGTTGTATGTATTTCCTTCGTAACTTACCTAAATTCTCAATTTTACCTTTGTCAATGTTGCTAATTTCTTTATAAAAAATTTACATAGGTACAAGAAGAGTAATGATACATAGGATCACTATTAGAGGACCAAAACATAAGACCACCGACTTGACTGAATCTGATTGGTCAATGGTATTAACACCATTAGTAGCTAAAAAAGAACTTAATATGGGAAGCCCTCAATTCATGATTCAGATAAATATTCTCAAAATTTAGATAAACGGGATTATAAGGGGTTTCCTCAAAATTGCTGTGATGTTCAGATTGTTATATAATAAAACTCCCAATTTATCTAATTTTTTTATATTTAGTGTCATATTACATTCAATATTATCTTAAAAACATCACATTGTTATCTGAAAAAAAAAATTAAAAAAATAAAATAAAATAAATCCCAATTTATCTTAATATTCATGCCACTAATCAGGGGAAAACAATGCAGGGGAAGGAATTCCTACTATTATCTTAAAAAGAAAAAATCACAAATTATTTGAATATTCATGGTTCTAAAAACATACTTGTCTTCTTCTTTTTTGTGTGGGGGAAGGGGAGGGGGGGGGGGGGGGGGGGGGGGGGGGAGGGAACTCCCCATTGTTATATGATAAAACTCCCAATTTATTTGATTTGTCATGATAATAGTTGAGTTGTGATATTATCTTGATGCATATTTTGTGTGATGTGTCATAGTTAATTATCTGAATATTTTACATTGATTTAATTTGTGATTTTGTATGATGCGTCATGGTTAATTATCTGAATATTTCACTGAACTCAAATGCGGAAGCTATCTTGAAACTTTGGTCGATAATTCTTTTTGAGAATCGTTAAAAGGAAAGGGAAGATAACAACAATTTTGAGGAAACCTTCATAATCCCGTTTATCTAAATTTTGAGAACATTTATCTGAATCAAGAATTGAGGGCTTCCCACATTAAGTTCTTTTTTAGTTACTAACAGTGTTAATACCACTGACCAATCAGATTCAACCAAATCAGTGATCTTATGTTTTAGTCCTCTAATAGTGGTCCTATGTATCATTATTCCTACAAGAAAACAGCAATTTCCAGTTTAATATTAAATTCCTTTAATAGCTTCACAATCAACTGTATACAGGCAATGTTGATTTGTATGTTACTATTTCACTGTGTTTATCGTAAACTTATAATGCTCTGTACATCAATTTTTCCCTCAAAATTATTTATATTATCTTCTTTGCATTGACAATGAATTTAGGAACATAAACTAAATCTCAAAAATTACTATTTCATAATCAACTCTCTCGTGGATAAAGATAGAAGACTCATTTTAAAGAAACTTTCTCTAAATAGAAAATTAACTATCTTTACATCCAGCGTTCTAAAATTCATATTTTAGAGAAATCCCAACTCTACTATAGTCATTCAATCCCATTTGAATTTTTTACAGAAAAAATGTAGATAGCATTATCCTAGTTACGATTATGATAAAATGTTATGGTCCTATGCCTTGAAACAAGCATAACATACAGTATTTTTTGTTTCTTCTATATTTTGAGGTAAATTTGTTGCTCAAAATAGGAAAAAGAGGGGAATTTTGGCCAAAACGCCCATGTATAAGAGTTCTAAGATAATAGAACCCATTAAAATTGACGTTTAGTAAAAACCCCATTTGATAGTAAAAATACTAAAACACCCTTATTTTTACAAGTTGCCTTAATTTACAATCGTGCCATCTCACACACCCGGGCGAAAAATCAAGCTTTTCACCTTCCCACGTTCCACTTTTTCCGACAGCAAATATAGAAAATTACAACACATTCAATTCTTCCAAAAACACACCTTCTATCATTAGAACAGCACCAGAACTCTTTTCAAGGGTTTTTGCCTCACGTTCGAACGTCTGCTAATAGAAGTTCTACAAAACGGAATGAAGAAATAGATTGAAGAACAACAATTCACAACCTAGGGTTTTGATTGTAAAACAAAAATGCCGAAAAGAAGTGAGTTACTGTTTTAAACTGGTTTTTCTGTTTATTTCCATGATCGAAACAGTAAAATGATATATTTTTAGATTAAATTGTGTGAATAATATTACTAAAATAAGTCGATATGTTTTGTAGATGAGTTTGATTTTGTTTAAATGAAATCTTATGGACAATATTGCAAAAATCTAAACCCAACAGTGAATTGGTCCGTATAGAAACTCATTTGGTATATTTGTCATGCAAATATTTGGATTTGTGAAGTGATATAGAACTACGACACTGTTTTTTGGGTTTGAATGGGGAACTTTTGCGTGCGAAAACCCCATTTAGTTTTGATTCTTGTGTGGTTTTGAAAAAAATAGTGATCCAACTGTACATTGGTACTATTACTGTCCACAAATTGACCTAACATTGAAATAAATTATAGCAGACAAATTATACGCTTGTAATAGAATCACCTTATTATTTGTTATTAATATTTTATATTTCTAATCTTTGTTATTGTGTGGTTCTGAAAAATATTGTTCCAACAGTATATTGGTACTGTTGGTGCGTATATTATGATTTCTTGTGAAATAATGTTGACAAATTAAAAACATTCAACAGCATCAACTTAATGTTGCACATTATTATTTCATCTCTTTGATCTTGTAATTGTGTGATTCTGAAAAACAATTGTTCCAACAGTATATTGGTACTGTTGGTTTGTATATTATGATTACTTGTGAAATAATCTTGACAAATTATACACTTCTAACAGTATCAACCTACTATTGCAACAGTATAATGGTACTGTTGGACACTATATTTACAATGTTAATATTTTGTTTTCACTTTTTATGTGATGCAACAATATTATGATACTGTCAATATGTTTACATACACATATGCATCAACGCTACTCAACAACATGTAAAGACCACATGAATCATTTCTAAAAAATTAATGTGTGAATTTGTTTTTTGCAGCCTCGATTGTGGAATCATTGTATGCAATCTCATGTTTGATTTCTTCTACAGAAATGCAATTCCAGAGATCATGACTGCAAAAGAATTTTAAAGCTTCAGAAGGGACATCATCCAAGAAATCATTGGGGACGAACCCCGATCATGGGCACCAAAATGGGTAAGGCAAACAACAACTCCAAATAAGAGCACTACAATCACCGTCAAGCCGTTATCCATCGCGTATCCAAAAACCAAAGGGTCCAGGAGAAAGTAAACAGGGGTTAATTAGAAGTATTGTGTTGGGCTAACATGTACAAAGAAGTATACACAATGTCATATAAGTGCAATTTCCTTCTCAACAACCTTTTCTTTCCCCATAGGCTTCTCCTCTGGATTTTCCCACTTTAACATATTGATCTTTTGCATGTTTTCCTCATGTAGGGTGGGTAACAATGTAGGCACTTGACATGGATTTGATTGTGGAACTATCTCATCAATCAAGTCTTGGACCATTTTCTTTAGCAAGGTGCAATCCTCGGTATCATGGCCAGATTTTCTATAGTATAGGCAAAAAGATGGGTTGGGGATGAGTGAAGGCTTAGGTGGAAGGGGAGTGATAAGGCCTCTTTTCTTGCAATGATGAAATTCTTTGGTGAGACTCATAGGCAAAGTGGTGTAATGACGGATGGGTCAAGGTGGATGGAGTAAATTATCTTCTATTGCATTGACCTTAGAAGTGTAGGATTGGTTATGAGATGGCAAAAGATTTTGAGTGACATTACGACAGTTAGGAGGGGTAGGTGGGCCTATGATCTTTTTGTCAATGAGATCTTGTATTTCATGTCTGAGACGAACACAACGGTCGGTTCTATGACCTTTAAATTGATGGAAACTACAGTACTCATTCTCATTATACCACCTAGGTAATGGATTTGGAGGAGGTGTTGGGTCTAGAAGTTTGAGGGTGCTCCTTGCTTTCAATCTTTCATAAACCTTGTCTACTGGTGCATACAAGTTAGAGAACTGACGAGGAGTAGAATTATTGCCAATATTCCATGGCTGTTGTGGAGCAATGGCGTTCACTTCAGTGGGTGCCTTTCCATTGTTCCCTACTTGACGAAACTTTGAGGGATCTTCAACCTTGATGGTACCATCGATTATTGCATCTTCACTTGTGTCCCAGAACTAATCAGAGCTTTGAAAGTAGGGAAGTGATGAGCGAACAAGTGCTTGTGATATATAGGCAATAGGTTCTTAACCACCATTCGTATCTGTTCTTCTTCATTAGGCCTATCGAACATTTTAGAAGCTTTCTTCCTCCACCTAGTGATGTAGGAAGAGAAAGATTCATTTGCCGCCTGTTTGGTAGTCTCCAAGTCTCTCCTTGTCACATCAACCTCTGTATTGTACTTGTAGTGATCGGTGAACTCTCTACATACATCTTCCCATGTTCTAGTCTTCGACTCATCCAAGCTTAGAAACCAATGCAATGAAGAAGTACTAAGTGATTCATGGAATAATTGGGCCATCAACTCTTCGGAAGCACCACAAGGTTGCATCACTCGGACATACATTTTCAAGTGAGTCTTAGGGCAACCCGTTCCATCAAACTTCTGTAACTCTGGCATCTTGAATGAAGTCGGCAATCTCACTTGAGGGAAGAGAGAAAGAATGTGGATATCCATAAAGAAGTCATCTGCACGGCGAATACCCTTTAAAGTCTTCTCCAAAGCCAACATCCTTGCGGCCATCTTCCTTTGGTCATCACTCACAGGAGGTATTCAGTAGTGGGGACAAAAGTGGATGATTGGGTGTAAATGGGGATGTTTTGTAGTGGAGGTTAAGTATGTGGAGGTGGTGGATTTTGAGGCGATGATTGAGTATGTGGAGATGGTGGATTTTGGGCTTGGCCTCCAAATTGGGCAGATGGATTGGATTGATTTTGGACAATGGGAACTTGAGTGTCGGGCATAGCCTGATTTGTAGGAATGTTGTGGATGAGGACAAGGGTTCTGTTGTTGATCTCTTGTGCCATTCTTATTGCAGTTTCAGACTTCACTGACACCTCTTCCAATTTCCCAAGGATATCATTCAATAGCCTCTCAATCCTTCATAGATTCGCTAGAGTCCCAGAAACAGATGTCCCCTCGGGTGCAACTAGGTTATTCAATGCAAAATTCTCATCCATGGCGAGGTTTTGTTCGGTACTTCCTCTGATCAAACGGCCTGAAGAGTCACGAATCCAAGCCAGCACTTTATTACAACCAAATGACCCATACTTAGTTACAAAGTGACACAAAGCGCCTTTAGTCTCCACAATTGATTTAAACGGGCGGGTAATGGTCCAATAACATTCCTTTAGTTCGGCCTCTTATCCTTAAGAGCCCAATGGGCTTTAGATAAGAAAGTCATACTAAAGGGATGTAGGTTAATTGATTTTAAAGTCATGTTACCCCCTAAAATTAAATACCCACATAGCATTCATTCATATCTCCAACTGCATTCAAGAGTGAGAAACCGGATCACTATATCGAGGGCTTTGTATCATCTTCCTAAAGAATCATGACATGAATTGCATTGCCATTCAGTCCATTCACTTTTATTCCCACAATGCACATTCATGCCATACGTACATTCAATCCACACATTTATACACACATACACACATTCCATACATATATTTTCTCCATATATGCATTCATTCCATAAGCATGGTGACTTTAAACTAGGCGAGTCCATGTGTCCTAGACAGTCCATTATATGCACTAAAAGGGTAGGATAGTGTCCCCTACTTGCTTGAATCAACTATATACTTATCATGTGTAGCAAGAGGGATGCTGCATGAGTCAAGTGGTACGTATTGATCCATTTAATATACCCAAGGGTAAAACCTAAGGGTATGTGGCAAGAGAAGTTGATAACTTTGCAAACATGACACCTGAGCACGAAGGGAACCGGGGTCAAGGCTAGGCCAATTAAAAAGGCAAGGATACATCGACCTATCATTCAAATGCAATTGCGCACACAATGCAATAAAGTAAACACACATTCAAGCATATGCAAGTGATTAATTTTAATTTAAGTAATTAAATTAGCCTATATAAATTACTTGAGTCTAGTCCACTAGTCCCCAGCGGAGTCGCCAGACTGTGAACCACGGGTTTCAATCGGGGGGAGGGAAACCCTTCTTTCAAAAAAACTTGTAGAAATTTAAATTAATAAAAATCTAGTTTTTAAAAGGTTCACAAAAACATAACAAAACTAGGAGTCACCACCTCATTTTTTAAGGAAAAAAGGAAAACCATGAAAATAGTTTTAAAAAGAAACTTTTAAAAGACCAAAACATGACTCCGATCAAGGAAAAGCAGGTCTAATCAAAACAAGAGAGGATTCGAAGACTAAGTTATGATGTGGGAAGGTTCTAGGAAACATCCTATAGGTACCCACATCGCCCAAAATTGGTTTCTAAATTTATATGGGCTATTTCAATCACTTCGTAATTAGTCACCATGCATATGTAAAGAATCATCCATAAACTAATCACATTCATCCATGAACATCCATAAAGCATATAAACATCCATAAAACATGTAAACATCCATGAACAAATATGAAAGATATGGAAAGCATGTAAAGAGATAGAGAATAAATCCATCCTACTCCTCTAGCAATCATATGTGATGGATAAATGGGTAACCATGGGTCCATCCTACTCCTCTAGCAAATATGTGATGGATAAATGAATAGGCATGGGTCCATCCTACTCCTCTAGCATATATGTGATGGACAAATGAACAAAAAAGAAAAAGAAAACCTAGGATACTTAGTATCCTAGTGCGGACTTGAAAATCAAAATGAGCGCCTACATACCTTACATACAAAGAAGCAAGGATCAAAGTCCACGTAGTTCGATTGAGAAGTGGTTACTCCCTTTACAATGAATTATAAACCCTAAGTTTCCATTAAAAGAAAAGAAGAGTTTAAAATAGAAGAAGAATTTCCAAAAAATGGAATTTGAGAAAAGATAGAATCCTAAAAGAGATAGAACTCTTATCCAAAAAAGAAGTTTGAGAAAAGTAGAATTTTAAAAGGGATAGAACTCTAGATAAAATAGAATTTTAGTGAAAGTAGAGTTCTAAAAGATATAGAACTGTTATTCAAAAAGGAGTTTTAGAAAACATGGAAACCTAAGAATTACAGCCCAAAGTAAAGAAAATAACCCAAAGGAGGGAGAAGGGAACAAATCAAAACAAACTTACCATGAACCACTTACCATATGCAAATTATCCCGAAATATCGAGAAAACATCAATTAATCACCCTATGTATTCTATAGGGCAATTATTAAGCTAAAATAACCATATTCATGCTCAAATATCATTAGAAGACCTAAATCAAATCTAGACTAAATACTAAACATGCATATAATGACTTAATACTCATGCAAAGAAGAAAAATCAAAAGAGACACAAAGTCCTAATATACTCTTATATGCTCTAAACACCCTAACATGCATAAAACTATCAAAAACATGCTAGATATGAATTCCCATGATGAAAATATCATATGGCAATCCAAAACATGAAAATAAAATCTAACTTGATGCCTTAGGTAAGTACTTTATGTAAGGATGTGAAATAACCATCCTTACGGCGAGCTTTCTTAAGTAAAACTATCCGGAGATAATTTTACATGGAAATCACTCCACATGAGTAGTTTCTTCACATGTCCTATGTAAAATATATACCTAAGAATGCAAAGAAACTCACAGCGCACTTAAACATACTCTAGAAAGCACCTATGCACAACCTCACCCTCTAAGGACGATAATTATCCTCAAAAAGGATAATCATCCATGCACCTATGAGGATGAGGCTTACACAGCAAGTGTCCTATACAAAAGATACTTAAAATCATGCATATAATTGAATCATGAAGAGAAAACGACCTAAACACATCAATTGATTTTCTATGCAAAACGTACCTCTATCCTTAAGAGAAAAACTATCCTAACAGTAAGCAATTCGCAATCCTACCCCACTAACATGCTTTCACATCATATTTGAATCATATACACTCTAAAATATAGAGTATATATGATTCCTAATTCAATACTAAGCTATGATTATGCAGAGAATAGAATTGGAGAAGAAGGAATCATAAAAGAGAATAAGGATACTTACAACAAAGCAATAGTCTTCGTTGCGTTCTTCCTTCTTGTTGGGTTTGATTACCTTCTAGTTCCTCTTCAAAATTGCAATAGAAAGCTCTCTCTAAGTGATATGGGTGTGTGCAAATTCGTTCTCCCTAGCTCTCTTATGAATATGAAGTGTCAAAGTGTCAAAAAGTCCCCTATGCTGATGAATGAGCTTCTATTTATAACCAACCAACCATGTGAACCAATGGTTGAGATTAATTTACCATAAAACCAATCTAGGGCTGTAATTAGATCCCATGAATGTTAAACAACTCAAAACCACATCCCAATAGGCTTAGAAGTCCTTTGGAAGGTTGAAAATCGGAGTGGTAGAGTCCTGTTCCGTTAAAATCTCAAAGAGAGACAAATCAGGACGGAGGCTCTCGGGTGACTAGTTGGGCCGGTTGGCTAACTGGTTGGGGTGAATTGGTCACCTGAGACCGAAGTCAGGTCTCCTCGGTTTTGAGGATTCCTGACCCGGTTCAGCTTCCTAACTTCGAACGGACTTAAATTCTTCATTTTAACTCCAATTTGAGTGATTCAAAAGCCAAAATTTCAAGGATTCAATGTAGAATAAGTCTAGAATATTCTTGAACCAAAAATCCCTGACCACAGTTGTCACACCCCATTTTTGCACCACCTTACTAGGGCTCATCATTTCATTCATGTTTTTGTTTTGTTTTTGAGTCTAGTCACTTGCATTAGTTTTCTAGAGTCACAAGGACAATGGATATGAATTTTGGTTCAAATTGGAGTTGATCTTGAGGGATAATAAGAGCTTTTGTGACTTGAGGGGCATAATCGTCTTTTAAGTCCCAAACTTTTCATTTGACCTTGGAATGATCTCCAAATTGTCAATTGGAGTTCATATGGATGCATAAGAGGTATTTTTAGTGTCAATTTGGTAAGTCAATGGCTCGGGATTAAAATGGCTCGATGTAATTCAAGTTGGTTAATTGACCCTTCCTTGGGTTAGCTCTAATTGACTCACAATTACCAACCAAATCTTTTTAAATTGACTTTTATTAGTCATCATTTTACCCTCAAAAGTGTTTCATGAAGTTCAATTTTGATATGGCCTGATGATGAGTTTAGTGTGGTTATTTACAGATTATCCTTGAAGAATTAGTGCGAATCACAGCATGGGATTTTTGGTTAAAATGAAAAGAAAATTATTTTATTAAATTAACCATTTTTATCATGACACTAACACGTGTACGTATGTGATGAGTGTGTGTACGCACATACGATACATGTGCATGCGTGTTAGCGGTCAGTCTCCCAATTTTTATAAAAGACAATTTCCTTTTCCTATTCAGATTAGAAGTCTTTTATCATTATAAAATGCCTTTTGATTATTCTCCAAGGAAACCTAGTCCAGGAAGGAAAGGGAAACTCCAGATTTCAGCTATAAATGCTCTCTTAATGTCTTTAAACAAGGAGAAGAGAAGAGGGTTTGGAGGGAGTGAAATTCGTCATAATTCAGCAGCAGATTTTCTGAAAACCAGCAGTCGTATTTTAATCATAACTTTTTCATTCGAAGTCAGAATGTGATGAAATTGGTCTTGTTAGAAAGATAATTCAATTCTCTACAACTTTGTATTTCACAAGCTTTGTCCAAATCCAACGTTTTCATACCCAAAAACGCGATTGAAGTTGCTGCTGCTGCAAAGTGACGAGAATCACTTTTTCTTTTCTCTTGTTCTCTTTTTGTTTTCTATTTCTTTTCAAAGTTGAGTGAGTTTTGATCTCTTTGCTGTGATACCACTTTGACAAAGAGGAGGATTCGTGTTGGTTTGATTCACTCTAAAGACCTGAGGAGCCACGAACAATTGCATACAGCAGCAAGGAAGGCCCTTCCTAAGGTATTCTCCTTCTCTATTCAAGCTTAAACTAGGTTCTCATATGGGTTAGGCTTATTGCATGTTAAAGGTGACTTTTTTATCATGTATTAACACTCTAGCTAGTTAATATACATGAAATATCTATTTTTTATCTACTGTTTAGCATGCTTTAGGGCTGTCCTTTAGGTTTTTAATGCATAGTTATGATTCGTGTGCTCCTATTGTCCTTGTGTTAGGATTAGTGTCATTGCATGTTAGAGTTAGGATTTTCATCATGTTATATTGCTTTAGTTAGTTAATATGCATGATTTAATTTCTGTTTAGTTTGGTTTTAGCATGATTAAAGTATGTTTTGTATGTTTTTAAGCATATTTGTGAGTTTAGGGTTTTAGAGTCATTGTTTCGTGTTTGTTTTCATATAGCATGATAAAGTAGACTTTTTTATTTGGTTTTTCTTCGTGTTTGCTGTATATGTTTTTCATATGGAGTAAACATGATAGTTTTGCATGCATGTTAGTATGTTTTAGGGTTTTTATGCATGATATGGTTCTAGGAATATGTTAGGACTTATTATTGTTCGCTGTTTTTGCTATTGGCATGCTTAGTGGATGATTTTAGGTCATAATACTATTCTGTCCAGATTTGCATATTAGTGTTTTTGCATGGTTTTGAGCACTTGTAAGAGTGCAAATAGGTGTGGTATTTGTCCCATGGCAAATAGGGCTGCTTATGTTTGAAATGGCTAAATGCTTGGACCTAATTGCGCTCAGGTAAGTGGGTGTGAAGGTGCCCCAATTCACCTTTCTTCTTAACTCATTCTCTTCTCCCTATTTAGGGTTAATTTTTAATATGATCCTATGGTTTAATTAGAGGTTTCCTTAACCAACAAAATTCTGGTTTTTATTAAAGTTTCCATTTTGTGGATTTCTTTCCTAAAATCAAACTTTCTATCATATTCAACTCTTTTGATCAAATAAGGAAACCTAGGGTTTTTACCATAGGTTTGTATTAGGATTTAACCTTAGTTCTAATCGAACTACGTGGACTTTGATCCATGTATTTCGTTGCATGGTACGTAGGCGCTCTTCGTGAGGCTCAAGTCCGTTCTAGGATCCAAGCATCCTAGGTTTATTTTTGTTTTGTTTTCTTTTTCTTTATTTTCTGTTTTTTTTGCATATTATTCATGGATGGATGAATGAAATATATGATATGCATGCAATTCTTGTGATGATATACTTGCTGATTTTTGTATGGGAAAGATCTTAATTTAGCCCAAATGAACTGAGAGACCGAAAGGGTGACATGGGTGCCTATAGGCTTTGCCTAGAACCTTCCCATGTCATAACTTAGCCTCCGAATCCCCGATTTCTTTGGTTTCCAAAAGACTATTTTTGCCTTTCCTTTTTAAACATGGAGTCATTCTTTTGTTTTCTTAAAACAAAATTGGTTTTTAGGGTTTTCCTTGTTTCCTTTAAAAAATAAGGTGGCGACTCCTTTTCCTTTTTCTTTTTCAAATCCATTTTCTTTCAATCCCTTGTGGGCCCAATTTCCGGGGTTCACAACAGTCAAGTGGCTGGGTTTTTATAAGGCGATTAACCGAAAAATAGTCAATTAGCCATAGGGTAACATGGTGAACCAATCCAAAACCTATCAATAAATTAAATTGGCTCTTAAATTGGACTCATTTCATCATTCTAAGGTCAATGGATCACTCCAGAACAAATTTGGAGGTCAATTGGAAAATATACAAAGTAAAAGATGAAATTGCCCTTCAAGTCGCAAAAGTTCTAATTAACTATCCAAACCTATCTGGAATTGAACCAAATTTGACACACATATCCAAAATGCTCCTAGAAACTAAATGCAAGTGATGGGACTCAACAAAGAGACAAAAATATGCATGCAATGACGACCTATTCTCCTAAGGCTTAAAAGGGAAAAAGTGTCCTTTAAGGCTTAGGGACTCCTAAATGCTTCTAAACCTAACCAAATGCTATCATGAACTCATGGGGGTGAAAATGGGGTGTCTACATTTCCAAAGATAAATGATTCTCAAAAAAGATATTTGAAAATATGGACTTTCAATAAAGATAGAAACTTTTATTAAAAAGGAATTTCAATGGAAGGAAACTATAGAGGCTTACCATATCCCCCTATTTCCTAATAACCCTAAAAGGGAGAAGGGAAAGTTTTAAGGGAAGAAAAAGTAAATTAGGGCACTTTCAAACCCTACTTACCTTGTGCAATAGCAACCTGTCAAAATAATCACCCTATTTCATAAGGTAATTACCCTATTTGCAAGATTTCTTCTTGCTATAGCCAAAATAATCACCCAACATTGGTGGGGTAATTGCACCTGTTATATCCCATTTTCTACGGGTTTTGTACCTGTTAAGTACCTACAATTTGCACGCAATATACACCAAAAATACCAATAAACCAAACCAACTCTCAACTGAGCAATTATCATGCTTACACAAAGGCTATCACATGCTCAAAATATGACATCAATAACAATAAACAAATCTGGACAGAATTGAAATAAGGTCTAAAATTACCCATAAGTCATGTGAATAACACGAATCATGAACTAATAAAAACCCTAATTCAGCCCTATATGCAATGACATGCAAAAAACCCTAAAATCTACTACCATGAATGCAAAAAATCATCATAGTTATTCTATATGCAATACATATACAACAACTATAAGGAGAAACCAAGAAAAACCCTAAACTACCATGCTATATGCAACTTTCCTAAAACAAGGATGATAGAAACCCTAGAATCACAACTATGCTTTGAACCACATGAAATAACTCTAAATCATGCAAAACCAATCATGAATGACATTCTAATCATGCATATTAACTAATAGAAGCAACAACACATGATAAAAATGTAAGCTTTAACATGCAATAGAGTTATTGCAAGCAAAACCCTAATTTCAGCACAATAGAAGCCCTAGAATCACAACTATGCATTAAACCACATAAAATAACCCTCTAACATGCAAAACTACTCATAAAACAACATTTTAATAATGTATATTAACTAATAGAAGCATCAATACATGATAAAAATATAAGCTTTAACATGCAAAAGAGTTATTCTAAGCAAAAACCTAATTTCAGCATAAGAGAAATAGAGGTATACCTATAGTTCAACCTTCTTATCACTGTAGAGACTCCTTCGTTCCCTTGTGAATAACTTGAAATATTCTCCTTCAAGCCTCCACAAACCTTAGCTCTCCTTTGGAACTCTATCTCTCTACCTCTCTTTCAGAAATTAGGTTAAGTGTATAGAAGTGATTCTAGTTGCCTCCTAGTGGCCTCCTAATGCTGAAACATAGAGGGCTATTTATAGAGTTTGAGTGGAATCAACCAATGGATGGGATTAAAACCCTAAATATTGATCCAAGGGTCCTTAGAGACTTCCTTGAGGTTGAAGTAGCTCAATTAGGGCTGAAAATAAGATGGAATGGCGGTTGGAGGCGAAAAAGTTTGCAAAAATAAGAAGGGAATCCCGCTTCATTAAAAAAAATGGAAAGTGGCTCGGGTGACCACTTGGGCTTGGGCAGCTAGCAGCTTGGGCCTAGGCGGCTAGCCGCCCAGGCCTGGGTGGTCACCCGAGGGCCTCGTCAGTTCTTGCCTATTATGAGCCCTTTCAGCTTCCAAAAGTGTTTTGGTGGTCAAATCAACTCCGATTTTGACGAAACGAAAGCCAAAATGACCGTGTTTTGAAAAGGAATGTAATTTGAGACATTTTAGGGAAAAAAAAATACTAGACATGGCTGCATGGTTAGGTTTTACAAAGGCGGCTAACCGCTATGCACCACCATCACTAAGCTTAGATATGCACACAGGGTCACACCGAATGCTTTTCAATTCAAAATTCAACCTTCTAAAACATATTTTGGAATGAAATTAAGACTAATTAAAGTCAAATGAGTGGGAATTGAGTGAAAATCATGAGTCGATTTGAGCCAACCTGAAGTGGGTCTTTTAACCAACCTGAACCATATCGAGCCATTTTAATCCCGAACCATCAATTCATCAAATTAAACCCATAAATACCTCAAATGCATCCATATGAACTCCAATTGACAACTTGGTGGTCATTTCAAGGTCAAATAGAAAGTTTGTGACCTAAAAGACGATTATGCCCCTCAAGTCGCAAAAAGTTCTTATTAACCCTTAAGATCAACTCCAAATCGAACCAAAATTCATACACATCATCCTCAAGACCCTAGAAACTCATTGCGAAAGACAAGACTCAAAAAGGAAACAAAAAGACATATGAAATGACAAACCCTAGCTAAGGTGACAAAAATGGGGTGTGATAGTAGGGGACAAAGTATTTAATACTCGCACTTACCCAAACTCGTGCTATAGCAAATAGCACGAGTAGGGGCAAGAAATCCTTTTTTAAATTCAGCCCACTTCTCTTGCATTTGGGACTCTTCTAACTCCGAAAATCTCTCTTTATCTCTCTCTCTCTCTATCTTGCTGCCATTTATTGTGTTTTACACTTATAAAAGCTTACTTTCTACACTAAATCAAGATCAAATCTCCTCCATTCCATCGTCATGAACACCAACAACTCAAGTCTCTTGGTCAAGTGGATCTAACATCTCAACGAAGACAAAGAAGGAGAAAGGATATTCACTAAGCTTCTCACTAATCACGGTAAGCTTGTTGGTAATCCTTTTTTCCGATCATTCTTCCTCATTTCCTCCTCACAAGAGCTTAAAAAGTTTGCATCTTTCTACCCCTCATTCTTTTTATTTACAAAGTTTCTTGCTTTCTTAGCATAACATGCATATTAGCTTAGATCTAGAAGAATAGGTGTAGTTTTACGAACTTTTATGTAGTATATGTAAGCGAATATTAGCGTTACCCCTCTTTTGTATTGATTCAAAGTTTCAATGAATAAAGATGCGTGACATTTTTATCATTTTTGGCGTATGGATTTTCATTATTTTTGAGTTAGTAGTTATTTTTAAAGAGATTTGTTGGTTTTGGTAAGTCCTGGTAAAGTTGCTTTTTCAAGCTTTTGTAATCTTCTTACAACCTCTTCAAAAATGTAAACCTTTTTTTTAAAAAAAAAAAAACCAAGGTTTGGTTAAGTAACTTGCTTTGACATATCATCACTAACAAATTTGTTGTTTTTGACTTTGACCCGAGGCTAAATTTGCTAAAGTAAATGTTAGTAAGGACTTGGTAATATGGTGTCCCAACACAAAGGGATGGAGCTAACATGAAAAAGCTCACTAAAGGCAAGATAAAATTAATTAAAATCAATTTTGAACTTTTATAAAGAACCATTATTTTCTTGCAATCTCTATATATTTTCTTTTCCTTCTATACAAAACCATGATTTTCTTGATTCTAAAGGATTCACTATTAAAGCTCTGATCTTTGTGAATTCTGGGATACGTGTCCTAACATGATTGGACAGGGTTATCTTGAAGAAACCCATGATGTTGCTTTTCTTGTTGTTTTATAAAGAATCGATTTTTGGAAAGACCTACTCACAAGCTTTGTTCTTTGTGGATCTTGTGGTGTTCTAAAATGATTGGAAGAGGTTATCTTGAGAAAACCTAGACTGTTGCTTTTATGAAGGTTTGATTTTTACTAGTTTTCATTAAAAATGATTCATTTCCACGAGAGGAGACAACAAGTTTTCAATATTTTCAAATCTTCCCAATCACTTAGATAAGTGTAAATAAGGCTTGAATAATGTCACAACTTAAGACGATATGTTCGCTTTAGAATTTCTAGCCTCGAGTAGGGGTTTCATTTCAAGAATGGGTTTAATTAAAGAAAGTTCATGATTCAAGGCAACCATTTATTAACGGATATCGTAGGGTGCCTAACACCTTCCCTACCCATAATAGAGCTTCCTTACCTAGATCTCTAGTTCACAAACTATCATGTAGGAGTTATTCGATTTCGAAATAATAAGGACTATTCAAAAGCCTTAGAGACGACCTTTCAAATCTTTAAATATATGGTAGGTGGTGAATCCAAGCCTTTCTTTTTCTTAATTGTGCTCACATAGTTAAATAAGAGAAAGACACCCTAAAGGAGTTATTGAACCTTTTGTTTTCATTCACCATCCAATAATAAACACCACAACAATTCATAACATGCAACATAAGGCACATCCAAGCGTGTGCCCGACCGTGTCACTTTCCCCTACAACATGGGAAGAACAAAGGAGAAGATATCCACCCTGGGGTCTCCCCTCCGAGTTTGTTTTGGGGTAGTGACACATGGCCTATTTGTGCCACCCCGATTTAAACAGCTCATATTTCAAGAATAATATATGGGTTGTAAGTCGACTGATCTTTAAGAAGAAATTTGGTTCATAGAAACTTATAGTTTCACCATATTTCTGTAGGTAGTGACTCACATATCCTAGGTATGGTTCATTAGTCCGTAAGACACCCATTACCAATGCATTGCATTCTCATGTTTCTTATACTCTTAGTTATATAATTTGAATCATGTGGAGAATTGTTGTATTTTTTATAAATAAAATAAAAAAATGTGTGATTCAAATTATTATTTATTATATGTGATTTTATGACCATCATGACATTTATTTATTTGGTCCATTATTATGAGTTAGTGGGCATATTATTATTGGGGGTTACACATCTTTTGGAAAAAAAAAAAAAAAAAAAAAAAAGGGTTTTTCCACTATCATTTTTATGGTTTTTTAGTTATCTCCTTCTTCTTTCTTGGTATGATAAAATCACAAACCTTTACAAAGCTTTTCCCAATCCTTCTTATCTCTTCATCTATAAACTTCTTTCATATAAAATTTTATATAGTTTTCTTCAATATTTCTTCAATATTTTAAAATTTTACATACGAAGAATACGATTGTTGAATCTTGGAGAGTTGGGGTGTAGAGGACTTAAATGCACTGAGTGCTCTGAGGAGCCTAAATCAACTCTTATTTTTAATTATAGTATTTCATATTTTGATCTTTCGGCATTCATGTTTTGCTCCAATATTTCCAACAATGTTTATTGGTAGTACATTAAGGCTGAGATCACAACTCCCAATCACAGGAGGAAATGATAGAAGGAGGATGCATGGAGTGGAATGTGTTTTGAGTTCCCAATTTCCCATGTCCCAATGTGCCACATGCAGATTTGGTGATTTTTATTTAAATTTAGTAATTTTGTTTACCAATAACAGAACTAAATTTAATCATAATTTGATCAAAAAAATGTCAGCTTGGGCGATGTAGATTGGATAGGATCAGACCCCCAGGTAGTAATAGCACACATATATTTGCTAACGTTACATGAAATTTATGCGAGAAAAGACTCACACAGTAGATGATGCTTAAGAGCTGCACATTTTTTTGATGTCTTCCGAAAAACAGGGCGAGGACTGACAGATTGCAATGATGAGAAGAGGCAGATTAAGGCTTTCAGTGATAATCGAGCCGGGTAGACTCTGTAGACTACAGACTGTGAGTGTGTAGGCACGGAGTCAGAAAATCTCTATGGTCATTGTATATATATATAAGCTATTTATCAAGAATCAAATGTCATAAAAGCACCTGGAGAATGAGCCACAAACTCCATGCAATGTGACATGTTATCTGCCAGCTCACTGATTCATTAAGACTGTCCTGTGTTGGGTTTTGTCATGAATTTCAACCAAATTTCAACCAGCCTCAGCTGTTGTTTTCATTAAATTGATTGGTGGTGCTCTCAATGCTCTGTTTCCTTCATTTTGTATTTTTATATTAGAACAAAATTAGTACCCCTCTTTTGTCTCAGTGAATAAAGATAAGCCAATTCACAGTATGTGACGTTAACATTGGGCTGCCATCTACGGTACTGGCGGCGTATAGCTTTTTTGAGGCAAAATGTGAGGCAACATTTTGCCTCATGTGAGAAATAGGTAATCTAATGGGTTATGCATATGATGAGATAAATACAACTTAAGACAAATCTTGAACTATAATTATCTATTAAAAAAAACTCACATACAAATCTTCTACATCATGTGAACGATGCAAAAAATATATATAAGATGCGTTGGAATAATCATTTTTTTCATTGACTCACTGTATGTCTTGCCAATGTGTGCGGGGGGAACAAATGAAAATATTTGAACGGGCATGTCTTACGTGGCAAAAAACCCTGACATATTGTCTGATGTAATGCTTTCATTTCCTTTCCTATAGGGGGTGCGGAAGAAGAAAATTCATGGTCAAAAACAATCTGTCCTGACATGTTGTCTGACGTAATGTTTTTAGCATCTCTACTTAAAGGGTGGCACATCCCCGGCCATCCTCTCCATCTCATCTCCTGATCGAATCGACCTGATAACTGGTAAGCCCCCTCACATCCCATGCATGATCCAATTCAATCTCGTCTCTTCACTTCTTCTTCTTCTTCTTCTTCTTCTTCTTCTTCTTCTTCTTCTTTTCTCTGTCTCTGTGTGTGTGTGTTTGTGTTTCGAGTTAATGAATCTGTATTTCTGCGTGTATGTAGTTGATCTTGCATTTGGTGTCTTTGAGATTGATGAATGCCATAAATGGCCGTATATAACTTCCAGTCGTCAATATTTCTCATTACAAAGTATAGAGAGAGTAACAGGGGAACATATGTCAAAATTCGTAATGTTAAAAAGAAGCCTTATACCATACATATCTAGTTCAAATCTTTATAGAATTTGATTCGAATTCCCTTTTCTGGAGGTCCAGAACTCAGAATCCAAAATACTTTTAACCCAGCTGCTTGGGGGTTGGGTGCATGAGTACCCTTTTTTTGCCATTTCACTTTATCTATGAAATTGGGTTAAACAGAAGAAATTGCATTTTTTTTTTTTTTTTTGGTTGGGGGGGGGGGGGGGGGGACGCCCCTCTTTGATATGTTTGTAAGCATCCTGATAACGTGGTCGATATATTGATAAGGTATTTCTAGATAGATTGGTGATATGGTGGTACAAGTTTTGACATTCTAATAATGAATGTTGAAATGGGTTGTTACTCCTAGTTCTATATGATGGATACATTGATGGAGATATCTACACCTCCAGAGATTTTAAAAACCATGGCAGCTGTACGAACATTACAATCATGATGACAATGAGAATCCTTTCTCTTGATTTCAGTCTAATTTCTGTCAAAACAATTGATGCCTTTTTGCCTTCCTTATTTCTTTATGACACACAGACTTATTAACAATGAGTTCTGAAAGCGCAAATGAGGACTGCATTGGATGGGCAGCCAGAGATCCATCGGGACTTCTATCACCTTACAAATTTTCCCGCAGGTATGTGCAATAATTCCTTTCCTTGAGGACTGAAGGCAGAAAATTGTCCTTCAATTTGAGTACAACTCTTTTAACCCATCAAGAAATCAATTAGCATTTTTGGGCCTTTGGACACTGGTAATATATATTATAGCAGGATGTACGTGTGAGCCTGTATGCCTGCAGGTCCTAGGGATTATAAAAATGTCTGCTAGAACATGGTCCAGCCTATGTATCATCACATATATACTTAAATCTCACTAAGCATTTAGTAGTTGGCAAATCAACTTTCATTTATTATATATCCTCATAACATAATGCAATAGAGCATATTTTTCTACCGACCAGCCTGCCTGTGACTGATTATCAGTGCATGGCACTAGAGGTAAAGATTTATTCTCCAAAGAAGAAAAAAAAATGTGCCTGGAAGAAATATCTCCATTTTTGCCATTTAACAACAGAAATGGGAATATATCTTAAATTCATTCTTCGATACTACTCTGTTTGAAGTGTATAACACATTCTCCAGTGACCAGTGTTCAGAGTAGAAAGGTTTGCACAAATTATTAGATCTGTTAGCAGAAACTGTGAGCTGGAAACTGGGAAGTAAGAGAAAAACATTACCAATGGTTACTCCATTTCTCACTTCTTTTATGGGGCCTCAGCAGTCAGCAAACAAGTGATAAAAATGAAACTTTTTCTAAATCATACGATAATTCAGCACTTGTATTGCCTAATGATTTGGAGATCCATAATAGAGAAAAAAAATGGATTTACATGATGACACTTTTTCTAAATCATACGATAATTCAGCACTTGTATTGCCTAATGATTTGGAGATCCATAATAGAGAAAAAAAATGGATTTACATGATGACAATATCTGTATATGTGTATGTATGTCTATATATGTTGGTTTCATGATGTGTTAGTTTTAAGGAACATAATCTTTGGAGTTATTCACCGACTAATTTGACAAAATTTATACAGGGCACTTGGAAGTGACGATGTTTCACTAAAAATTACACACTGTGGAGTTTGTTATGCTGATGTAGGCTGGACTAGGAATAAACTTGGAGACTCAAAGTATCCTGTAGTTCCTGGGTACGTATTTCACATGTTCATATAATACACATTGTTTTGTGCTATGAGCCTACAACATCTTATTTTCCCTTGAACTGATGTGTGTACAATTTGTTGCATACTAGGCATGAGATTGTTGGAATTGTAAAAGAGGTCGGTTCCAATGTTGATCGCTTCAAAGTTGGTGACCATGTTGGAGTTGGAACTTATGTAAACTCATGCAGAGATTGTGAGTTTTGTAATGATGAGTTAGAAGTCCATTGTGTTAAGGGAGCAGTCTTGACTTTTAATGGTGTTGATGTGGATGGTACAATCACAAAAGGAGGATATTCTAGTCACATCGTTGTTCATGAAAGGTGAGTATTTAATACTGAGGAACTATATTGTCATATTTTTTTCCTTCATTTTTTTGTTGCCAATTCTATATTCCTCTTGATATAAAATCCATTTTACTAAGTATAAGCTAGGTCCCCATCCCCAACCCTGCAAATGCAGATATCAATTATTCTGTCCTCGCTGGGATTCAAGGGTGCAGTCAGTAAGCAGACTTCAAGGAATTGATACTCAATATGACTTAAAAACTGTAGTTCAAAATTTAGTCGATACATAGACTCGTCACCATCTGTCTTTGCTCAGAAGTGCTGTGTTTAAGCGTTTAACCTCCTAGATTTTAATGTATGGATAAAGGATCTGGTATTGTAATTAGAGCTTCTGATATAATTAGTTTGATGTGATATTTTTTACTTTTTTAACTGAGCATTAGGATAATTAGCAAATTTCCATGAATGTATGAACAAGTGCTTTTGGTGTTGAATGTACAGGTACTGCCTTAGGATACCTGAAAACTACCCACTAGGTTTAGCAGCGCCTTTGCTGTGTGCTGGAATTACTGTCTACACTCCCATGATGCGCCATAAGATGAACCATCCTGGAAAATCTCTAGGGGTGATTGGGCTTGGTGGTCTTGGTCATTTAGCGGTGAAATTTGGGAAGGCTTTTGGATTGAATGTAACAGTTTTCAGCACCAGCATATCCAAGAAAGAGGAAGCCCTGAGTCTGTTGGGAGCTGACAATTTTGTGGTCTCATCTGACCAACAACAGATGACGGTAAAAATCCTCAAAGCTTCCTTTGGAGCACATTTTTCACTGGTCACATAAGCAACATTAAAATCGATGGCATTGTTCATTAGGTTTTGGTAAATTGATGGTTATTATCTTGTATGCAGGCCCTGGGCAAATCACTGGACTTCATTATTGACACTGCCTCTGGGGATCACCCATTTGATCCATACATGTCGCTGTTGAAGACTGCTGGTGTTCTAGTCTTGGTTGGGGGCCCTAGTGAAGTGAAACTCAGTCCTCTAAGCCTTATTTGGGGTACTTTTTTCCTGGAAATCTTGATCTCTAAGTTGATTAATAGTTATTCGTAGTTGTATTCCTCTATTTTGCTAGTTTAAGCAGTTCTAGCTCGGTTGGTTGAAAACTCTGTATTAATTGAAACTGTATAAATTGACCATATGGCAGGTATGAGAACCATTTCTGGTAGTGCAACAGGAGGTATAAAGGGTACGCAAGAAATGCTGGATTTCTGTGCAGCCAACAAAATTTACCCAGAGGTAGAAATAGTTCCGATTCAGTATGCAAATGAAGCCCTTGAGAGGCTAATAAAGAAGGATGTGAAGTACCGGTTTGTGATAGATGTTGAGAACTCCCTGAAGTGATACTATGGGAGGAAAAAGAGGACCTTCTCTTCACAATAAGATCCGTCTATAGGCTCATGGATTGAAGTCATCAGACCTGAAATTATTAACTTGGCAATCCTTTGTAGATGGTGGTAGACATTTTACTAGTGAAAGAATATTAATTGAGGAACGATTTTTCTATCTTGTTACTGATCATGTTAGTTATCTGAAATAAATTAATTTGTTAGTGATAACTAAAGTGTTGTTTCTTAAACATATATTTTGTCTTGCCTCGAAGATTTCCAAACTTGCTTCCTGCATATGTCGTTGCATTGGCTGGTAGTTTCTGTACAATTAAACCTTCTCAAATCTCAATGGTCTATTTCCTAATTTCTGGACACATTATTCTTCCTGGTTCATGGAACACTTGCAATCCACAGCCACCCTGCCATAAAGGTAGTCCTGTGCAGGTTGAAATTTTCTTGCCTAAGTTGTCAAATTATCAAATTGCATAAATAAAATGATTACCAATCATTTAAAAAAAAAAAAAAAAAGGTTCGAAATTCCATTTTCAACAATTCTAAGAAAACTAAGGCCATGTTTGTTTAGCTGGAATGGAATGGATGGGAATGGAATCTGATTCCATGCTTGAAGTAGTCTGGAATAAAAAATGATTTGAAATGGCTATCTAAACATATTATTTTATTCCATTCCCATTCAAATTACCTCATCCAAACATGTTGTTTGGAATGAATCAGAATGAGATTCCATGCTATCCATTCCATTTCAGCTAAACAAACATGACCTAAGTGGGACCATTCAATTTGTCTATCTCAACTATTCAAACGCAAGAAGAGTAGGGCCCAATTAATTGGCTGATACATGGAAAAATATACTACACACTAGACGAGATCTTCACAAGACTAAAAGATCACAACAACAAAAACTTTTTAATCAAGGTATTATATTCATTTGGCCAAAAAAATGGAACTCCATATATACACTTTTATGTTTGGAACTTGAAAGAAGCTATGATATAGTTTACTTTCACTTGTGAGAGGATTCATGACGGGGTGATTTTGTACTGAAATCTCCAGCATTTTATGACTGTCGCAGCCTCTTTCACTCTCGTGTGATCCCTCGGCAAAACTCTGTCCTTTTACCCCACAGTACGCAGTAATGATCCATAATGATAAGAAACGCTTCGGCCAAGCTGGGTAAGACCGAAGCAGACCGAAACCCAGTTTGAGATGATGAGAAAGCAAATGATGAGAATACCGAGTGGGGGACTAAACATTGCAGCAAAAATAGGTCCCTTAGGCCGCGTTTGGTTTGAGGGAATGGAATGAAATGGGAGTGGGAATGGGAATGGACATTCCATCCCATTGTTTGGTAAGCGGTGGGAATAGAATGAAAAATCAAAGGTGGAACCATTCTTAATGATTTTTACTCCTTGAAAGGACGGAATAGCCATTCCTCTTGGCTTGGAAGGAATGGCTATTCCCTCATTAGACGGAATAGACCTCCACAAGGGAATGACTATTCCATTCCCTTGTGCAACCAAACACTCACTTTTTTTTGGAAAATGGAATCATCATTCCATTCCTTCTCCCTCATTCCCTCATAACAAACAAAGCCTTAGGACCAATGCACCATGTTTGTAGGTAGTACACTAAGGCTGAGATCACGACTCTATTACAAAAGCAAATGTTAGCAGAAGGATGGAGTTGAATTTGTTTCGAGTTCCCAATTCTCATGTACCAATATGCCACAAGCAGATTTGGTGACTTCTATTTAAATTTAGTAATTTCATTTACCAATTGTAAACATCAAAATTTTGTAAAGCTCAAATCATTGTTGGATGAGTCAAATAGTTAAAGGTTGAACAATTGACTAATCAAAGACATGTCACCATTATGAGGCTCAAATCCCCCTTAGGAGAAAGTCTACTCATATAAATATTGCTTCCCATAAATGAGGAAATTTGTCCCCCCACATTTGGAAACATTTCAACAAGGATTTCTATAAATATCAAATTCACCTAGATGGAGGAAGAAAATCTCTCTAATTAATAATATTCCCAAAAACTTTGGGGTGACAATCAACTAATGCCTAGAATTAAGGAGACAAATCTCCCTTAATTTAATATTGTTCCCTTAATCAGGGGAATTCAAATATGGGGTTTCCAAGACAAGATCTCAACCCTTGCCTATAAATACAAGGCTCCGATCCATGAAAAGGGACACATTTACAAAGAGCTCCAATTGACACTCTACCGAGAAGAATCGACAATTAAGTACAACTTCACTATCAAGTTCGTGTTCAAGATCAAGCCATACAGCCAAGGAGTCTAAACAAAACACTTTGATCCATGTGTCTAGAGAGGAGTACTCTTAAGCGATTCAAGATTAAGCGTTCACCGCCCTTGGATCGTAAAGCTAATGGAGATTTAATTAGAGGATTACATTCTTTTGTAAAGAATATTCACAGAGAATTGTATCCATTTATTTCATTTAATACAAATTGTTATTTGTTCACATTTCTTGTCTCTTTATTTCAGGACACGAAATTTGTGTGTACAACTTTCTGGCATGGCCGGTCGGACGTCTCTGCCTCTCGTCTCTATCTCCAAAGTTTAACCTTAAATTAGCAACTACAATGGCTTCAAGGAAGGCTCAAATGGCTTACAACAAGAAAGGTAATGCCGTGAACACAAACGTTTAAGCTAGTAGCAACACCTCTATGGGCCCAACGACTTTTAGCAAATCTAAGACAGCTACCTTGACAAGTGCTTCGAACATGCCACATGTAAGGCGTTCCTAAGATGCTATAAAGGTGTGAACATTCATCTCTATAGCCACTCTGGCGACAAAGAAGGTCACAATGATGTCTTCAAGGAAAGTGAGTAGCGACCCCCGAGATCCTATGTTTGTGGGGATGTATACGTGGCGGGCGCATTGGTACACCCTATTACCAATTAATTGGCTGCATGTTGTGTGTCTCTTATTGAACGGTATTTGAAAAAGATTTAGATTTTTGAAGATAAAAATTTTGTCTTATTTAACTCTTTTCAGGGTGCCTCCCATGTCATGGTTTGGACAGCAATCTATCTTTAGTGCGCCTTCACTTGAATTTATGTCATATTGGATGGAACCAATCAATTTCGGTGCACCATACACTTGACTTCGGGTCAAGTTGGATGGAACCAATCAACTTCAATGCACCTTCACTTAACTTTATGTCAAGCTGGATGGAACCAACTTCAATGCGCCTTAACTTGACTTTATTTCAAGTTGGATGAAACCAATCAATCTCAGTACGCCTTCACTTGACTTTATGTCAAGTTGGATGGAACCAACCTTAAAAACACCTTCACTCGACTCAATATCAAGTTGAAATGATTCAACCATAAGAGCGCCTCCACTCGAAGCCGAGTTGGAGTAATTAAACCATCAATTTCACCATGTTGAGTAATCAGTGTGCCGTTTTCAGAAATGGTCTGTGTATTTAAACTTAGAACACCTAAATTATTCTAGGGCCACTATCAAACTCAACCCTAGTTTTATTTTACCTGACCCCACTTACGTCCTGAATCGCCGGAAACCATCAATTTCACTCCGTACAGTAATTCGTGTGCCGTTCTGCAAAAAGGGTCTGCGTATTCATACTTAAAACACCTAAATTACTCTGGGGCACTTTTAGACTCAACCCCGATCCAATTTCACTTGACCCTGGTCAGGTCTAAAATAGTTGGAAAACATTAATTTTACTTTGTAGAGTAATCGGTGTGCCTTTTTTAGAAACATTCTATGTATTCATGCTCAGAACACCTAAATTACTCTAAGGGGACTTTCAGACTCAACCCTGGTCCTATTTCACCTTACCCCGCTCAGGTCCGAAGTCGTCGAAATCCATCAATTTCGCTTCGTAGAGAAATTGGTGTGCCATTTTCAAAAACGGTCTGCATTTTCACACTTAGAGCACCCAAATTATTCTAGGACCACTTTCAGACTCGACCTCAAGAATTGCTCTCGAAACCAGCTTTTTTTAAAGTTTTCGATGTGCCGTTTCGTCAAACAGACTGCATTTTTAAACTCAGAGCTGAGCACCCAACTTACCTTAAGGAAACTTTCAAACTTCCCTTGTGCTATTCAGTTCATGTTTACACCTAGGTCATGATTTCAGTCTCTAAGGGGTCCAAGTTCACGACCTTTTTTATCGCAGAGTTATCAGCGCGCCGTTTTGCAAAACATACCGCATTTTTGAACTCAGAGTACCTTAAAGACCCCAGGAACACTTTTAGACTTAACCCGAGGTTCCTTTTTTGGGACCTACATTTTCACATCTAAAGCCTCCTACAGAGAAAATTACGCACCGTTTCAAAAATAGCATGCGTTTTCAAATTCAGAGCGCCACTATTACCATATGCAGACCATCAAACTTGACCCCGGGCATCAGCCCGTAGGGACCTACCAACCAGCCTTCGCCTAGAAAAATATTTTTCACAATCTAATATAGACCCAAAAGTGCACTAGAATGAAATTTTGACTTCATTTTCAGACTCATAGCATCTCGTTTACCCTAACGAGACACTGCCTTTTGAGCCTAGGTCCCATCAACGGACTAGGATGCCGGTCCAGATCCTAGAATCTAAGCTCAATTTGCGTGCATAGCGTAGATATTTTGTTCAAAATATCTAAAGAACATCTTTAAATATTTTGAAAAGTCATTATGAGGAGACAAATCATTAAATACTTGTAATGATGATATTTGAGCCTCTTTTTTAGGCTTTCTCACTACTGTAGACATCTCATTTTCATCTCTAGAAGTTCATAAATTCATTTCATAAATTTTTGAAACATTTAGAAGTCTCTAAGCCTTGAAGGACACTTTTGTCATTTTAAGCTTATATGCATAGTTCATTATTGCATGCATGTTTTTGTCTCATTTTTGCATTCCATCACTTGCATTTAGTTTTTAGCTGCATTTAGGATATGTGTGTGCAATTTGGTTTAATTCCAGATAGGTTTGGATAGTTAATTAGAACTTTTGCGACTTAAAGGGCAATTTCATGTTTTCACTCGTATTCTTTTCCAATCGACCTCGAAACTCGTCCCGGATTGTTCCATTGAGTTTATAATAATGAAAAGAGTCTAATTGTAGTGTCAATTTGAGGATTGAACAGGTTTGAGATTGATTTACCATATTATTCACCTATGGCTAATTGACCATTTTCGGTTAACTACCTTGTTAAACCTAGCCACTTGACCATGGTTGGAAATTTTTTGCTCAAGAATATTCTAGACTTGTTCTTCATTGAAATATGGAAATTTTGGCTTTTGAATTACTCAATTCGGAGTTAATTTGATGAAGATATATATGACCATTTTAAGATAAGGACCCAAAATAAGTCAAAAAATGATCAAGGGAACCTAAGCCAAGCCTCAGGTGACCGGTTGGCCCAACTGGTCTCCTGAGACTCTGTGCTCATGTTTGCCTATTTTCCAGTTTTTTTAAGTTTTGGACTCTTCTACTTCATTTTCTTTGTTCCAAAGGAGTTCCTAAGCTTATGGAAAGGTAAATCTGAGTTACTTAAGGCCCAAGAGGGTTAATAATAGACTTAGATTAGTTTTATGGTGAATTAATCTTAACCATTCGATCCTAGGGTTAGTTAGCTATAAATATAGACCCTCCTATTAGCATTAGAAGACTTTTGATATCCCATATTCACTAGAGAGAGAGGAAGTACGAATTTGCACACCCTTATACACTTTTTAGAGAGCATTCTACTGCACTTTTGAAGAAGAATAAGAAGGAGTTCAAGCTTAAAAAGAAGAAGGAACACAGTGAAGGCTTTTGTTGTTGTAAGCATCAACCTTCCTTCTCTATTCTCTCTATCTTCTCATAGTTAATTCTCTGCATGCTTAGGGTTTAATATTGATATGAATGCTATGCCTATTTGATATTCTTGAGTTTATATGATTTTTATTGAGTGCAAGCATGCTTGTGTAGTAGGGTTTTGTGTATTGTGTGCTGAAATTATGATTTTCTCTCTCTAGAATTAGGGTACTATTACATATCATATTAGTGGATGTTTTAGGGTTATTTTCTCTTCATGGTTCATTTATATGTATGATTTTGAGCACTTTTCATGTAGACTCTTCTTGTATAGGGTTTATCTTCATAGGTATATAGATGATTATTCTTTTGGAAAATAATTATCATTTTTAGAGGATGAGTCTTTGTATGAGTGCTTTCCGGAGTGTGTTTAAGTGCGTCATTAGTTTCTTTGCATTCTTAGGTATATATTTTACGTAGGATATGTGAAGAAAACATTTATACGGAATACTTTCTACATAAAATTATCTTGGGATAGTTTTTCTTAAGAAACCTCATTGTAAGGATGCTTATATCATGTTTCTACATAATGTTCTTACCTATTGATTCATGTTTTATTTTCTTTTTATGTTTTGAGTTGTTATATGATATTTTCATCATAATAATTCACATTTGACATGTTTTTTTTATATTTTTATGCATGATAGTGAGTCTAAGGCATATAGGAGCATATTAAGGTTTTGTTTTTCTTTTGATTTTTGCTATTTGCATGATTTTGAGGATGTTTTAGCATTCTATCCAGATTTGATTTAGGCTTTCTAATAATGATTTGAGCTATGATATTGGTTGGTTTAAGCATAATAATTGCCCTATAGCATACATAAGGTGATTAATTGATATTTTCTTAATGTTTTGGGATTATTTGCATATGCTAAGCTGGTATGTGGTGAGTTTTGTTATGAATTGTTCTCTTCTCCCTCCTGGGTGATTCTCTTTCCATTGAACTATAGCTCTTAAGTTTCCTACTTCTATAAAATTGTTTATTTGTTAAGAGTTCTTTTTTTTCTTAAATTCCTATTTTCTCTCATTCCTTTTTTGGAAATTAACTCCTTATTTTTAAAAACTCTTCTTTTCTTTAAATGGAAATTTAGGGAAATTAGTTCACTGTAAAGAGAGTAACCCCTTCTCAATCGAAGTACATGGACTTTAATCCTTACATCTTTGCATGTGGGGTACGTAGGGACTCATTTGATGTTCAAGTCCACCATAGGCAAGAATTACCCTCTGATGCCGTCATCGAGTTGGATGTCTATGCCCATGAGCCATGGCTGCTAACTTGTATGATCTTCATCTTTTCTTCTATTTCTTTAACCTTTTTTTTCCTTTTCTTGAACGGTAGTTTCTTTTTCTTTTAGTTTTTGTCCAATCGAGTATTGACTTGCATATATATACGGATTTTGTTTGTGTGGGTATAGGGGATGAAAGTAGGGGAATGAGCTATGAGGACAGATACTACTTTACCAAAAGAGAATGGATGTCGAGAAATGGCAACAGCAAGAGACCCAGGAGAACACTGCAAGGGGATTTCGACGGTGGCTGGTGGAAAGCCAACACAAGAGACAAGGATATTGCAGATGATCAAGGCACCGTCCTTAGTCACATGAAGACTTTGACGTTTTTCACTTACAAGAATATGGAAAGAAAACGCAAAGAAGCCACCAAGAGTGATTGGATTATGTATGAATACAGACTTTCATCCGATGAGGTACATACGTGGGTTCTCATCCTTTAATTTCTTCGTCTATTTTGGTAATCTTTTTCTCTTATTGTTCCAATAAATTCTCTTGCATATCAATCATTGTGAAAGCTCTATCGTTATCTCTGTTTTTAGCAGGGGAGGTTTTGAACCATGTAGTTCGATCATAGTATGAGTATTTGATTACCATTCATCTTATTGATTTTTTTTTTAATCAATTTATTAAGTTCAGATTTTACTATTTATATTTGATTACTAAAATTTAGTTATCAGAAACACATAATGATATTCTCACAATACTCTCCTTTAAGAAAGACTCCCATAAACTTCCATTTTTTTTTTTATCGATAGTGATTTCACCATACAAACACGCACACACACACACACACACACATATATATCTATATAGCTTTGAAAATTGGAATTTACGAAGTCAAGAATTTCTACTCAATCTGTTTTATATTCACTGTCTCTTTCATGTTGTTTTTGCTCATCATCTCTTTCTTAGATCTCTATTTTTAGCATGAGGCAGGTCCTGAACATGTACTAGCTCTATTTGAAGTATGTGCTGGTGCCTTCAGGTTTTGCTAATACAAGTCTTTTTTCTAACAAAAAATGGCTCTATCTTTATCTTTTTGCTTACCCAAAAAAAAAAAAAAAAAAAAGGAAAAAAGGCAAAAAAAAAAAAAAAAAAAAAGAAAGAAATCTGCGTCTATTATGAATGGTGATGAGTAAATAAAAGTATGAGACTTTCTTGTTTCATTATATTGTCATTTTAGCCCATTATTTTTCATGTACCACTAAACATGTTATTCTTATAAAACATATTCATATGTGTGTGTTTGTGTTTTTATTAACAAATTGAATCTATTTGGTCATTTTATATATCGATTTACCGGACATACTAGTTTTTTCAAAGCCTAATCTTTGGACATATGTGCAGTTCCAAGAATGGGTCCTCTGTCGAATTAAATATGGAGGTAACAGAAGCAAGCAGGAAGATATGAAGATACCTAAAGACAGTGACCTAGTCCTGGAAGGATCTACAGAAAAGACTAAAGAAAATGACATCAATAGAGCAGATAGCTTGCAAAACATGCAATTGGCTGTGGATGATGAGCATTTTAAGATGTCGAAGAATGAGTGTCATGAACTATTGCTTCCGGAGGAAATGTTATTGAGTGACAATGAGCCACAACTAGCTGAAGATATATTGCTTACTCTCCGACGAGGTATGTGGGTTGTTGAGTTTTCCTTTCTTGTAGCACTAAAAAATAAATTTGACTATCACTCGTGTAATCTTACTTACCAATGCATTAGACTCAGCATCTTTTTTTTCTTTTTTCTTTTCCATTTTTTCCTTTTGGTTATAGATTAAGCTTTTCTTTTAATTTTCATCTTTGAATACAGAAGTTCATTTATTAGATGCTTTGGTAGGCTTATAGTGGCCAAAGGCACCTCACACTTAGTGGAGCAAAGAAAATTCTTTACAGTTTTATTTTCCTCAAAGTGGCAATAGTACTAGAACATAACATGTACACATACTGACACAATACTCTCTTTGAAGCAGGACTTCTATATGCTATCATTTTATTTTATAATTATTTTTCCATGTGTATTTATATATATTCTAAATTGTGGAATGCAAATTCATTGGGCAAAAGAACTGATTGTATATATATTGACCATTGTCAAAGCTCTATCTTTAGCTATATGCAATTATTTTATTATGATTGTTGATGAGTAAATAGGAGTATGAGGCTTTGTTTCCTTCATTTTAGCTCATTTTTTTTCAAGTACTATTCAACACGAGTTTTACTTATTAGTCTTATAAACATATTCGTAAACACGTGTGCAAGTGTGTGAGTTTAATTTTATGTTAGTTCCTAACTTGCACGTTTGTCCCCGTATTGAATTTGTATCGTCATTCATCGATTTACTTGGGTTACTGATCTTTTTAATGCCTTTTGGACGTGTGCAGATCCCACAATGGCTTTTTTCATAATAGAAAGGTAAAAGAAGGAAGTAAGAAGATATGATGATACATGAAGACATTCACCAGTTGCTGCCAAGTTGGCCATGAGCCACAATTCCCCCCAACATTACGATTTTATGGCCTTTTTTTAAGGATGCAATGCCAGAAGAGGAGTCACTACCCGTGGAGCATTTTGTCTTGAAAATCCCCCTTCAATCACTCTACAGACATGTGTACATCAGAATCAAAATAGTGAACAACACCAACCGCCTTTAACCGTGGATGTAGCTTCCTCGTGAAGTGAACCACATAAATCTATGCCTTCTTTTGTGTGTTTGTGTGTGTGCATGGTTTTATCATTCCCTTATAGTCTGCGTAGCTTGCCTGCAAAACATATTGAAAAGAAACAGTGAATAAGTTTCAATCACTCAATGAGTCTAAGGGTACTCTCTAGCACATAGCTCACAATTCAGCCTTGATGTTTGTTGTGGTACTAGTAGGAAATGTCAATCCTACAACAAAATCACCAGTAGAGTCGCCCGACCATCAACTCTTTTGTATGCTTTATTCCACAAATGAATAAGACAGACAAAAGGAGAGTCAATGGATGCCCCCCATTCATTTGCACATGAGAACCCTTGTGCTATTCAGCTAACAAGAAGTCCTATCCAACAGTTTCAATATGCATGCCTTGGCTGCCATGCCATTCCATCCCCTACCCATAACAGTCGAGGCATGGGTTCCTCGTGCCCTTCTTGTTGACATTACAAGCCGATGCCTAAAGGGGCTGAGCCCTAAGCTTGGTTTCTACCTGGGCCTGCTTGTGCAACATAATGGCTAGCAATGCCTAAACTATGCCCATGCCAGCATGGCCTTCCCATGGTAGCCTATGCATGAGCCTCATTCACCTGCCAACAACGCTATCCACCAATTCCAAGATGGTTGAGCCCCATCTTCAGGTGTGCCTTGGGACTGTTCTGCACAACCATGGCAGGGCATTGCCTAGCTGCCCTAGCATTACCATGCTATGCACAGGCAAGCCATGGCAGCCCATGCACCGGGGCCTCTACTCTTTACAACTAAATTTCTATTAGTGTTAAGAAAGTCTTTTGTGTACATGGGATTGCCATTATATGAAGCACCTTGTTCCTTTTTGTGCAAAGACAGAGCCCTGTTATGGTTTGTATTTGGATGATGTCTTTGATCTTTTATTTCTCCACATTCCACTTCAGAATGACCCAAATATGAGAATTTCTAACACCCTTTTCTGTTGTTTGTGCCCTATTCTATGGTTCAAGCGTGGCATCCAGAAGGGAGGATTTGGCTGTTTGGATTATCGCCAGGTCAAGGTTCAAGTATTGAGATTCCCTATTCTCGCAAGACAAATGGACTAATAAGAATAAATATTTTTTTAAAAAAATGATCATTGTAATTAAAACTACACTGTTTAGTGACAAGACTTTACATAACATTCAAGGAAACTCATACATGTACACAGATATAACTACACTGGGAATCCTGGGATTATCTCCTTTGCTTTTCGAATGTCAAGATGGAAGCAAAAAAAAAAATGCAAATTGTTAGGGAGAAAATCTGAGTTGTATATTTACAATTGTCAGGAGTGATATAACATTAAATGCTGAAATCTATCATCCTCATAAAAAAAAAAACATAGAAAAAAAGAAGTGCTAAAATCTATCATGTGTCATTCAAACTAGCTGTATCTTATATTGGTGATCCAGAAATTGTAGTGTGGCGAGTTATGCTTGACATATATACATTGCTGACAGAGAATTTAGAGAAAGAAAATTAATCACTAACTTCTAGTCATCACTAACTTCTACATTTTCAAATTTAAGGAAAAAAATTAAAATAAAATAAAATAAAATAAAAATCACAAACAAAACAAAATTGGAGTTCTCAGAAATATGTGACACTAAGAAAATGATGCGTCAGTGGTGAGCTTGCTCCTCCTGTCCTTTTAATCCTTTGCTCTGCCAGAACATGATACATTCAGTAGTTGGATAACTTTGCACCCAAAGAGATTAGAATTTTAGTTACAATACTGTGATTGACAAGCAAATGAGCGCTTTAATGAAGGGAGAAACCATAAGGCATTCCACACATGGAACATATATAAACATCCTCTCATCATCTTGAACTTATTTTTACGCCAGCTGTAGCATTGGTAAGATGTAACCATTTGAAGTTTATGCATGTTCCTTCTACCCTGTAGAAACCTCCATAATTACCAGAGTCAAAAGCATTTACATATTTTTTCATTCTTGCACACCATAAAGATGCATGCTTGAATGTCAAAAATAAATTTATATAAAAAGTCCAGGGAACGCTGTTTTCTACACCAAGTCTAGGCTGTGATCCAGGCTTGGTTTCCACATATCTTGTATTCACTTTAAACAGATGGTAGAACGAATTTGGATGAGTACTAGTAGCCCAAATACTAACAACCGAAGAATGTATTGAAGGTCATCAATCTTTGTTTTCTTTTTTCTTTTTCTTTTTTTCTTTCTTTTTTTGGTGTAAAACGAGTCGTCAATCTAGACATCTAATATATCAAGCTATGTAAAATCTTGATTGACATTGATTACAGGTTGGATGTCAAATTGTCCAGGCAGTAATGACGGTATCTTGTACCTGAATTGGTGGTTAAACTATTCAGCACTGTGCAGAAAAGGTTCAGAAGTTGGATAAATCCAACAATTACAATATGTAGTACGTTCATGCTTCATACTGCACTGACAATATGATAACTGCTCAATGCATTATAACTTCCGTGTTTTTGCAATTTCAAGGCTGATTAACTTTTAGACTACCCGGAAAATAGCCACGAGATCCACTCAAGGGAAATTTTGGTGCATGTTCCATCTAAGAGTGTAATCACTAAACCAGAACCCTTTTTCCACCCTCTTTTTCTATGTTTGGGAACTCAAGGGAAATTCTGGTGCACGTTCCAGCTAAAATTGTAACCACTAAACCAGAGCCCTTTTCCACCCTCTTTTTCTTTGTGTTTTTTTGTTCCATTACTATATATATATATATATATATTTTTGCGCGGGAGGGGGGGGGGCACTATTGTTTAAATCACTAAACCAGTACCACCCAAAAAAGACCAGGAAGCGTAGCGGCATAGGCCGAAATAACCGCCATCACAGCATTTAATCTTAACATCTATTTAGTTAACCTTTTTTTTCTTTCCTTTTTTCTTCCCCCCGTACGAATCACTATATAGTAGGATTCTTGTTTCCAATATAATTATAAAATAAAAAAATCCATGTATTAAATTAAGCAAGACTTGAAAGAGCTCACCTGACTTTTTCCTTTTCTTAGATAGGGCATTTCTTGATTTCTTGGAGCATCCTTTCCCTGTCTTAGTGAATAGATCATTAATTGTACTTCTCGAATACCCTCCCTTTCTCTTCAAGTAAGCCCAATATCTCATATGCATTCACTACTGTCTGTACTACTGATTTCTCTAGTGGTTTAAGATCAAAAGCTTCCAGGCCCTTGAAAAACTTTAGAAGAAGTTAAATCTAATAACTAATCTGAAGGAAAAAAAAAAAAAAAAAAACAAACAAACAAACAAATTAAAACTGATCCAAAATCAACCTACAATTGTGATTAATACTTAAGAACACTAACCTCACAAACATCTAATAAAGCATATAAGGGTACAAGATGAATGCATAAAAAATCGAAGTATTTCCTTCATTTTTAGCTAGAGGTTTTTCGAACCTGCCTGTTACCATGGATAGGGTAGCAACATTCCCACATTGAATGTATTGCACCCCCAAAGAGAGAGAGAGAGAGAGAGAGAGAGAGAGAGAGAGAGGCAGTGTCAGATGAGGCCTGTATTTTTAAATTGGGTGTCCAGTTTGCACAGTAGCAGCAGCGGCAGTTGGACATCAATGGACTATCGAAGGGAGATGGAAGAAAAGCAGCAGCTATATACATGTGACCTTGTGCCTCCCACAATGATTGGTCCTAATAGTGCCATCTTTTACGTAGTTCTGGCTTGTGGCTGTGTAAAAGGTGGTTAGCAGACAGAGAGCACTGGCAGCAAGTTCTGCATTTAAATAGCAGCAGTATCAGATCTTTTCATGTGCCATTTTACTACTGGTTGTGGGAACCTAAACTTCGGTGAAGGAGGTAGCATCATGGTGGTTGGAACTTATGGTTTCTGGAAAAGACATCACATAGAGCAGAAATTCAAAAAAGCACTGCATGCAATATCAATCAAATTAATTTTTAGTATTTAAAAGTTGGTCAAATAAAGGGAAATGTTTTGAACAATTATCAGCAGGTCATTCAAAATTCAACACTACACCATGGCTAGGAGATTGGTATGGAACATAGTTTATTGTCCCTCTCTGTAATTAAAGAACTTGTTTTCTATGTGTAGTTTTTTCAATTTCAAAGAAAATTTTGTACATATTTTTACTATTTAACAAATGATATTTTTTAACAAATAAAAAATGAAATAAGTTAGTCAAACAATTCATATACAGTTCATAGGTATAAGCACCAAAGAGAGGAGGGGGGGGGGAAAGAAGAAGACCTACATTAAAAGGCTATCATGCATTCATCATTTTCCACTAATATCACAGTTTAACTATTTGTAACTTAATATGATTGAGAAGACATACAAAATGATCCTAGAATTGAGATAATTAAATGTAAATATGCAATTGATGATTGGCTAATCATATAATCCCAATGCATGACTTCATCATATGTTCTTACAAATTATATGAAGCAGGGAAAGCATACCTTTACGAGATCTCCACATGTTGTTTCGATAGTATATAGATGTCATAAGTATGCATAAATGCCAAGGCACTGAATGTAGATCAGTTCCAACTTTCTTCATCCAAAACTTGTGTGCTTCTTCTGCTCTATGATCCATATCTAAAGCTTTTATTAACTGCATGCCCATATGTTCCCATTGTAGTGCCCTGTCCCTTGCTTAGCATCCATTTAATTACCTAAAAGAGATTTAAGAAAGGAATACAAATCTCATACCACAAAAGAAAATTGAAGATTGTAATTTTGTACACCCTTTCTAGGGAAAAACAAGAATTTAAGAATAATTACAAGTTTCCACATATACTAAATAAGATCTTACAGCATACCCTTGGATTTGCATGCTAAAAATTTAAGCAAATTTTGGGGTACAAATTCATATGGCCTTAAAAGATTTTCTTCAAACTAAAGATTTGGGGAAAAAATGGAGAAGAAAGACTCAACATAGTACTAAAACCCTACCAGAAGGTCTCATGAAAGCAAAATCCAGGAGGAAAATTTTCAAACACCAATTAATAACTTCTTACAATGCCCTCAAAATGATGATTATTGAGCAAAATAAAGAATAATAGCATAAATTTATCATAGCAACTACTTTCAATGGTCCATCTTGAAGATGTTATTCTGTTTTTAATAATGAGCTACCCATTAGTATTGTTAAAATTACAATACTAATGGGTGATGATCATGTAATAATGAGCTACCCATGTAATGAAAAATCTCTAGGGACAACATTTCATATACACAGGCAAACAATGCACTACATAGGTATCCATATATATATATGTATATATATATAAGGATTCAAGAAAAATTAAACGTCATAATAAATGCATAACCTAGAGTTCACATCCAGAATTGCTATCCAACAAATATAATCCTTACTTTGTTTATTGTTGTTAGTTATGAAGCAAATATAATTCTAATAGCCTATGTCTATAATGTTGCAATTACTATGCAAATTGTTAAGTTTCCAATCTAGAAGGCTAAAAGGCTAAGCTATTAAGTGGAGGGACAAAGCAAGTGTACGAAGCTATGTCAAACCTAATATTTGGGCGATGTGGGATGTAGAATTTTCCATCACTTTTTTTTATCAGCAAAAGGAAATAAAAATTTTTTAAAAAGGAAAAAAGACAATGCAAGTAAAGAACAAAAGGAAAGGTTACAAAGGAGAACAAGCAGTCCACCTAAGAACCAAACCAAACAAAAGCACCAACAATAAGCTAAGCACAAGCAGCAAGCCAATTTGCTTTTATAACAAATAAAGGAATCCCAGCAAACACTTTAGAAGAGGAAGACCAAAATGATGCTAAGAAATAAATACGATGACAAATATCCCCCAAACAAGAATCCTTCCCTTCAAAAATCCTTGCATTCCTTTCCAACCAAACACCCCAAAAATGGCCAATCTTGCATGGTTCTAGATCATAATAGCCTTATCCCCTAAACTGAAACCATAAAAATGAACCTCAAACATTGAAATGGCCAAAGCCGCAGCCACCCAACATTTCTCGGCTAGCTAAAAAAGATTCTGCCATATCCAACTAACCAAAGGAAAAACTAGCAGTATTCGCTTCTCGATCCACTCCTTCCTTCTCTGCCCTTTGAAGTTGATAGGATTCCCCTTGGTTCGATGCCAAAATCCTCCCAAAAACCAACCACCCCAAACCGATTACATCCCTAACAGTGCCCTTTTTCTTCCTATTTTTAATTTTATTTAAATAACAAAATATCCAATGATTTTAGAAATTTAAAAAGAAAAAAGAAATTGCTTGTGTTACTGTTGGCCCAAATGGTTTCAAAACCATTGATTTTGATGATAACAATGCATAAGAAGGTCTTAAGTACTAATGATTTTAAAATTAAGCTTAAGACAGGTAAAATCCAGCAACAGCAAATCAAATGAGTCAATCAAAGGCATAATGCAAGAATGAACACCAAAAAGAATCCATGTCAAAGCCAAATGAAGATCAACTATAGACAAATAGGATTCAATGTAAGATTGATCCCAAGAAAAGTTCATTTGTGATTAAAGGGCTTTAGGTTCATGCATTAACTTGGTAATAACTAAAAAGAACCTATTTGAGCATGTTTAGAGTCTCTTGACTCGTTGGAATGACCCCTTAAAAATCAGGTTTTAAACTCTTTGTATCAATTTTCTAATGCAGAGCTTTAAGACGTCTTAAATATATTTAAGACGTCTGAAAACTGATTAAGACGTCTGAAATTTTATTTAAGACGTCTGAATCAAGTTTAAGACGTCTGAAATAGGCTTAAGACGTCTGAGGTTTGAAGTCATAAAGTACATCTTCTCTGATTTTTTAAGACGTCTAAATCAGACGTCTGAAATGGACTTTAAGACGTCTGAAAATGGTTTAAGACGTCTGAAATGAAAAGACCTCAATTTACATCATCTCTGGTTTTTTAAGACGTGAGAATAAGACGTCTTAAAGAGGTTTAAGACGTCTGAAAAATGTTTAAGACGTCTGAATCCTCGTGAACAGTGACCTTGAAAAACCTCTATAGAAATCAGTCCTATGGTTTTTTAAGACGCCTGATTAAGACGTCTTAAACAGAATCAGACATCTTAAATCGATTTCAGACGTCTGAATCCCTCGAGACTGACCAATAACGGCTAGTTTTTCAAACGGTATTTTGAGCATTAAATGCCCACCAAACCATCTTTCCCAGCATTTATTGCTACAGAACGGTCATTTGGACCCCTTGGGCTATATATACATGAGTTAAACTCATTTATGGGCATTCATTGAGCTTCAAACAAGATCATTCATTTACAAGCCCTAATTTCACTAGTGAGCATTTATTGAGATACAATCAATAGTTGAGTGAGCTTTTAATTTCTGTGTATCCACTCTTTTGAGAGAGTTTCTTGATCACAAAAACATACTCAAATCTTCTTGTATTCAAGGGTTGAGAGGAACCCCATTTGTAAGCACTTGAAGAGTGTGTCTTGCTCAAGTGTTGGTGAAGAACACTTGGAATTGTAAAGGTTTGCTGCTCCACCTTGAAGGAGAGTGATAGTGGATTGGTGAATCCTCAAGCGTGCTCTTGAGGCGAGGACGTAGGCGGGAGGCCGAACCTCGTTATATCGTTTGCATTCTCTTTCCCTTTATCTCTTTATTATTGCATTGTCTTACATTTAATCTTGCTTGCAATAATCTGATTTTAGATTGCTATAATTTCTTTTTAATTGGCCTATAACCCTATTCACCCCCCTTTAGGGTTATTCACTTTGGACAACAGTTACCACTTTTATAATTTTAAGGTAAACCAATCCATTTAATTCATATGCCAACCACTATAACGAAAAAAAAAAATATAATGCGAGTTGCCTCATGAGGTATTTTATTTTTTTCTAATATAAAATTCGTTGTTCATAGTTAACAACAGCCATCCTACTTTTGCAAGCTTGCATTTAAGAAGCTTTAACTATGAGATGCAGCTATAAAGCTCAATTTTCTGATCTAAAAATTGCCCCTGCTCCTTGTGAAGGCTTAATGAGTTGGAAAATTGGTCCACTTAAGCCTTTCTATACAAGTTTGAATTAGACACAAATCAAAGACCCAACCTAAAAAAATTCAAAGGCAAATTGAATTTTGCCCAAGTTTACCCGAATGTGCATCTCTAATGCTGAATTTATGGGGGGGGCTTTTTGTAGATAATACTAATTAGTGTTGTGGGACTTTAACCAACTTGCTAGGCAGTATGGTTCAAGTCTGAATGTACACAAGGAAGAGATGGCATATGTGTGATTTTTGACAATTCAACTGCTATTTAGTCTTGAAGTGGTTTTTGTGAAACAATTCACTCATTCAAGCTGATCAAAACCACCAATAGTGACCGTCACCAAATCAAGAATGGCCTATTTCCATCACTTCACTTCAAAGGAAATTGAAGACATTAGTCTACAGAATTTGCATTCAAGATCCGCAATAGTGTAGCCTGCAATATTGCCAAATGGGTGGTTGGTTATGGTATGGCTTGGTGCTGAAGCACAAGACAATGTTCCTTCCTCTGTAAAGATTGTAATTTTTATTTATTTTTTTTTTTTGGGTTCAAAAGGAGGCCATTTATTGTTATCTTTACCAATACATACTACAAACCAAACAAAACTCACAATTAGACATTAATCCCAGAATTTGCATTATTAGATGCATAATCAATGTTGTTGGCAGTTGCATACTTTGGTAGCTAGGGTGCCAATGCAACATTGGCCTCCCTGTAGGAAAAATAGTTACAAGTATGGGGGTAGTCATGGATTAGCAGAAGACTGTACCTCAGAAGAAGGGGTAGATGCCAAGCAATCAGAGTGGCTCACCTACAAAACATTAAATGAGTAATATAATACTCATGTGCTAAGGGTACTCTCTATCCCCTATAGCTCACAATTCAGCCTTGATGTTTGTTGTAATACCAATAAGAAATGTAAATCCTACAACAAAATCACCATTACAGTCACCCCACCATTAACTCTTTTGTAAGTTTTGTTCTTTTATTGAGTCCATGGATGCCCCCATTCATTTGCACATGTGCACCCTTAATCCCTTAGGTCTTCAGCAAACAAGAAGTCCTCTCCTATAGTTTCAATATGCATTCCTAGTTTGCCATGCCATTGCTTCGCATGCCCATGGTAGCCTTGGCATGGGTTCCTCATGCCCTACCCATTGATATTACAAACTGACCCCTAAAGAACAAAGCCCCATGCTTGGTTTGTGCCTGGAGTTGCTCGTGCACCATAATAGCTGGAAATAACTAGACCATGTGTCACGCCCCAAACCCGAAATAAACAAATCTAGGGCGCGAACTCAAATCCAAATTGTATAAATAAAACCATTCAGAATATTTCGATTATCTATAGAGTAACTCCAAAAATTAGATTAAATCACAACGCTAATAGTCATCCAATACAAAAGTATATAAATAAATAAATCCTCCAAATAAAGCCTAAGTTGATCACGTTATTTGAAACCCCAAACACATCGAGTTAACTATCCGTCCACTGATTACTGATTTGAAAAATAATTGTAAGGGTGATCATAACATACACGAGAATAAGCCAAGCCAACCGCACGAATATTTTCAAAAAATCAGTTTATACAAATCACATGCTTTTCAATAAAAATCTATTATAAAGAGTTATCAATAAAATATTCAGAATCCATTAAAACCATTATTTAGATACTTCAGAAATTCACATCAGAGAATAGATCGGAAACTAATTTTCATAATTTCATATCATAACAAAATAATTATATTTGAACTCTGGCTAACCATACAAATGACTCAGACATATTGACCCGAAGGTCCAAACGGTGCTCCTATCAAGAAGCTAGGAGACTTAAACAAAGCATTGGTACCAAAGATCAGTATTATCCCTTACTGACTGGGGCAGAGCATTGGAACCAAAAGGAACCACAGGCTAATAACTTAACCCCTACTGACCAGGGCTAGACATCAGATAGCCAAACTAGAGTTCTAAATACATTCAAAATTCAATTATCAAATCAGAGACATTAATTTAACATACTTTCATAAATCAGTCATTTAAATTAGAGAATCGTTCAAAACAAAATAATGAATAATATATTTTTCTTGGCTTATGGAATACATTTTCGGATTGATACAAAAGTTGATTGCATAATATGATTAAAATCATTTATTTCAGAAAAAGAAAGCGGCATGTCATACTCCCACTTACGTCAAATTTGTCCTTCGACAACCTAAATGAAAATAGCTTCTGGCCCTTCGAATATTCAATCTGGACCCAATATTTGTCATGTACCCAAAATATCAAACTTTCAAAATATGCAAAGAAACTTACAAAATTCACCCTCAACTCTTAAACTCTTTTGACAATTGGCATCCCATAAATAAAAATCTCTCTTATTCTCGGTTTTCTCTTCTCATTCATCATCTTTCTCAACATACTAATAATTATGCGTACAATGGTTTGTATATATGTAGATACAAGGAGACATACAGGAGTAGGAGTGAGAGTCCCGTGTAAATGGACTTCCAATCCATATAGGTTGGTTATTTCTAGTTTTCTTTTCCTATCCAAATTCTATCACAAAAATCAACTTTAGTCCACAGCACTAAAATTTTAATTAATTATATGAATCTCTAAAAATGCGGGGTTTTACACCATGCCTATGCCAATGCATCCTTTCCATGGTAGCCTGGGCAAGGGCCTCATTTTTTTTTTTTTTTTTTTTTTATGAGCAAACCGAAAATATTATTAAGAGAATATAGAGATACTAAAAAGTAGGGCAAAATCAACCCCTACTGTAAAGAGAGAACAATGCTACATAACATTAAAGTCACAACCCAAATTGAGACAAAAGTCTAAGCATAAGAAAGGGAAGAAAAGGAAAAACACCAGCTCAGGGATAAAATGCAGTAATAGAGGGCATAGGAGTCATTCCTTTGCCAATGACACTACACACCAATTTCAAGATGGTTGAGCCCCATCTTCAGGTGTGTCTTGGGAATATTCTGCACAACCATTGCAGGGAATTGCCTCACATACCCATAAAATGAAGTAAAACAAAGAACTCATATGCATGAAGGCCAGCCACAACTCCTGCTACTCTTCTAGATATGAAACCAACACAGGACATCCATGCTCCCACACAATGTAACAACAGAAAGAAGACCAAAACATTCACAAACCCCTTGCTTGAAGCCACACAGCTACTACAAATGCAAATAATGACACCAAAATCAAGCTAGTCGACACACTACCAAGAGAAAACTAACAATACAGAAGCAACCTTCTCTCTACAACACCCAATGCTTCCATAGCAATCAGACCCAAGGCCTATTTAAACAAAGGGGGCTCTATTGGCACCCCAAGACTTCCTTGCCACCCCCAATTGCTCTCGATATCCACCCCATTTCTAGCTTGTGTAAAGTTGGAGAAATAATATGACAACTTATTTTAAGTACTAACCAAACAATATATTCTACTGGGGCATTATGTTCTATTGGCATTAATGATCTAGGTGAAGATGTTGTCTTATCCCATAACAAATGCCTATGAAGGAAATGAAACAGGCGTTCAACAAAATTTACAAATCAAGAAAAAAAAATCAAGAAGAGACTGAACTAGCCACATTTTTACTTAACTTTGTCAAGTGCATCCAACATCACACATATAATCATTGGAAAGATCATAATCCCACCCTATGGAGGAACATGAAAGAATAAATGAATTCATAAAGCTAGTGTGCAGAACCCACCCCTATTAAATACCTCAACTCAAGGGAATTCTAGGGTAATGAAAGTATTTTTCTCGCATTTCATTGACCCAAAGAAGAGTAAAACCTTTTTCACCATGGAAGACTTTACCGGAAAATAAATTAGGAAAAAATAAAGGGAGTGTAAATTACCATAAACCTTTACAATGTCTAGCCCTTTTCCACGTAACCCCGAGAAGAAAATTCAGTTGTAATGTGCCCCCAGACAACTTACAAATTTAGCAATTAACTCCATCGTTAATCGCAACTTATGAAATTAGATAGAATTATAAATAAATAAATAAAACGTCATGAAGCCACTGTTAATTTCATGAATCGCAGTTAACAATGGTGTTAGGGCACATTCCAACTTAATTTACTTTAGGAAGTTATGTGAAAAAGGTCTAAACAAAGAGAACTCTTTGCATATTTACATTTCTACCTTATTCAAATTTATTTGATATCCACTTATCTCCTTTTGAAAGCCAAGAAGTTGTACCAGTGTACGTACAAGGTTCTCGCCTACGATAGAATTTGAGAAAGGAAAGGCTAGATAAGTGGTATCTAGACAACCTTACACCCATATATTTTAGAGAAATTGATTCGCAGAATTGACTCTATAACATGTGGCTTGGGTAGATGAACACTTGCCATTGTTACTCATCACCCATGAAAAATAATCTATAACTACTATCAATGGCAAAGGTAAATGTGACCAGTGGCAGAGCCAAAATTTTATCTTAATGGGGACGATATTTATTTAAAATTTTTCTTTCCAAAATTTTGTTTAGTTGATTGTATTTTATATTAGAGTAGAACAATAGGTTTACAAACTTATTACATCTTATTAGTTTACTTGCTCATGACGTTCAAGTAAAACTTACAGATATGTATGTGCACTTACGAGAAAGAGAAATGTGTCTTGAATTTGAACAAAATCGGATGAGTATTTACGAAAAGATGAGGCAATTATATATATACAAATTAATTTTTTATAGAAAGTTTTGTGGTGGAGGAAAATGATAAACTTGAAATTAAAGAGGAAATAAAAAATTAAAAATGGGGGCCGCCTATATGTAAAAAATCTAAATTTCATATACAAACTTAAAAGTTAAAAAATAAAAATAAAAATAAATAAAAATAAAAATAAAAAATAAAATAAAAAATTGTGTGGCACTATGGCCCCCACTTGTCAACATGTGGCTTCACCACTGCATGTAGCACTACCGATTATAGGAGTTTCATCATAGACGATACCGACAGGCTTTACGAAGACTTAGGCCAGCCTACATGTATTATATATAGTTTCTAAATGGCTATGGGGTGACTATTGCCATCACAAAAGTTCTTCAGCACCTCATTTATTTTAAAACTTTTAAGGTTTTACGAAAAACATTGATGGTTTTCCCAAAAACTAATCTCATTATCTATTATAAAACATTACTGTGAACAACTTTGCAAAATACAATTTTTCCAAAATTTGTCATTGCAGTGGGTTTTTTGGCTATTTTTCTTGACTTCTTTAAGTAAAAAAAAAAACAAAAAAAAAAAAAAAAAAAACAAAATACAAAGATGATAAATGACCAAAAAGTCCACTTAAATGATAAATTTTGAAAAAATGTTCTTTTGTAAGGCATGATGTTTTCTACTAAACTTTGCGACCAGTTTTCATGAAAACCTTTTATATTTTCATAAAACGTTAAAATTTTTGAAGTTAATAAACGGTGTTAAATTGTTAGACTGACAGCATAATATGGGGCTGATTTTTGCCCTTATTTCTCTCTGTGTCTGTAAATTTCTTTGGCCTGAAGTAAGTTGAATCATCCATATAATAATCTTTCATAAATAGTGTCTAAAAATCAATTTCTCGTATTTCTTCAAAATTAATTGCCGGCGCATCAGGTCAGTTAATCATTTGCCACGTTTCTTAGTATATCGCATCTGGGAGTCCACGTCCTCTGCTATGCTATATATTAAAGGGGGAAACCTACCCTGTTTTCTCACTTTTTGCATGCTGTGATCGAGAGACTGCTTTCCTTCTGAGATTGTATGCGCGCGTTCGAGAGTGAGACAGAGAGAGAAAGAGAGAGAGAGAGAAGAAGTGGTAGTAGAAGAAGAAGAAGAGGAAGATGACGAGTTATTCATCAATGCCTTTAGGATTTAGGTTTAAACCCACGCATGAGGAGCTTCTACGCCATTATCTGTTGAAGATGGTACATGGGCAAGAATTACCCTCTGATGCCGTCGTTGAGTTGGATGTCTACGCCCATGAGCCATGGCTGCTAACCTGTATGATCTTCATCTTTTCTTCTGTTTCTTTCATCTTTTCTTTCCTTTTCTTGATCGGTAGTTTCTTTTTCTTTTAGTTTTTGTCCAATCGAGTATTGACTCGCATATATATACGGATTTTGTTTGTGTGGGTATAGGGGATGAAAGTAGGGGAATGAGCTATGAGGACAGATACTACTTTACCAGAAGAGAACGGATGTCGAGAAACGGCAACGGCAAGAGACCCAGAAGAACACTGCAAGGGGATTTCGACGGTGGCTGGTGGAAAGCCAACACAGGAGACAAGGATATTGCAGATGATCAAGGCACCGTCCTTGGTCACATGAAGACTTTGACGTTTTTCACTTACAAGAATATGGAAAGAAAACGCAAAGAAGCCACCAAGAGTGATTGGATTATGTATGAATACAGACTTTCATCCGATGAGGTACGTACGTGGGTTCTCATCCTTTAATTTCTTCGTCTATTTTGGTAATCTCTTATTGTTTCAATAAATTCTCTATCGTGAAAACTCTATCCTTATCTCTGTTTTTAGCAGGGGAGGTTTTGAACCATGTAGTTCGATCATAGTATGTGCATTTTGTCTGAGTTTTCCTTTCTAGCTAGGAGTATTTGATTACCATTCGTCTTATTGATTTTTTTTATTTTAAAAATCAATTTATTAAGTTCAGGTTTTACTATTTATATTTGATTACTGAAATTTAGTTATCAGAAACACATAATGATATTCTCACAATACTCTCCTTCAAGAAAGACTCTCATAAACTTCCATTTTTTTTACCGATAGTGATTTCACCATACAAACACACACGATCAAACACACTTTGAATTGGAATTTACGAAGTCAACAATTTCTATTCAATCCGTTTTATATTCGGTCTCTTTCGTGTTGTTTTTGTTCATCATCTCTTTCTTAGATCTTTGTTTTTAGCAGGGGGCAGGTCTTGAACATGTACTAGCTCTGTTCGAAGTATGTGCTGGTGCCTTTAGGTTTTGCTAATACAAGTCTTTTTTCTAACAAAAAATGGCTCTATCTTTATCTTTTTGCTTACCCAGGAAAAAAAAGAAAAAAAAAAGGAAAAAAAAAATCTGCATCTATTATGGCTGGTGATGAGTAAATAAAAGTATGAGACTTTCTTGTTTCATTATATTGTCTTTTTAGCTCATTATTTTTCATGCACCACTAAACATGTTATTCTTATAGAACATATTCATATATGTGTGTTTGTGTTTTTATTAACAAATTGAATCTATTTGGTCATTTTATATATCGATTTACCGGACATGCTTGTTTTTTCAATGCCTAATCTTTGGACATATGTGCAGTTCCAAGAATGGGTCCTCTGTCGAATTAAATATGGAGGTAAAAGAAGCAAGCAGGAAGATATGAAGATACCTGAAGATAGTGACCCAGTCCTAGAAGGATCTACAGAAAACACTAAAGAAAATGACATCAATAGAGCAAACAGCTTGCAAAACATGCAATTGGCTGTGGATGATGAGCATTTTAACATGTCAAAGAATGAGTGTCATGAACTATTGCTTCTGGAGGAAATGTTAATGAGTGACAACGAGCCACAACTAGCTGAAGATATATTGCTTACACCCGATGAGGTATGTGGGTTGTTGAGTTTTCCTTTCTTGTAGCACTAAAAACTAAATTTGATTATCACTCATGTAATCTTACTTACCAATGCATTAGGCTCAGCATCTTGTTTTTCTTTTTTCTTTTTTCTTTTCCATTTTTTCCTTTTGGTTATAGACTAAGCTTTTCTTTTAATTTTCAACTTTGAATACTGGAGTTCACTTGTTAGATGCTTTGGTAGGCTTACAGTGGCCAATGGCACCTCACACTTAGTGGAGCAAAGTAGACTCTTTACATTTTTATTTTCCTCAAAGTGGCAATAGTACTAGAACATAACCTGTATGCACAAAGACACATACTGACCCAATACTCTCTTTGAAGCAGGACTTCTATATGCTATCATTTTATTTGATAATTATTTTTCCATGTGTATTTATATATATTCTAAATTGTGGAATGCAAATTCATTGGGCAAAAGAATTGATTGTATATATATTGACCATTGTCAAAGCTCTATCTTTAGCTATATGCAATTATTTTGTTATGATTGTTGATGAGTAAATAGGAGTATGAGGCTTTGTTTCCTTCATTTTAGCTCATTATTTTTCAGGTACTATTTAACACGAGTTTTACTTATTAGTCTTATAAACTTATTCGTAAACACATGTGCAAGTGTGTGAGTTTAATTTTATGTTAGTTCCTAACTTGCACGTTTGTCCCCGTATTGAATCTGTATGGTCATTCATTGATTTACTTGGGTTACTGATCTTTTTAATGCTTTTTGGTCGTGTGCAGATCCAAAAATGGCTTTTTTCATAATAGAAAGGTAAAAGAAGGAAGTAAGAAGATATGATGATACATGAAGACATTCAACAGTTGCGGCAAAGTTGGCCATGAACCACAAGTCCCCCCCGACATTATGATTGTATGGCCTTTTTTTAAGGATGTAATGCCAGAAGAGGAGCCACTACCCATGGAGCATTTTGTCTTGAAAATCCACCTTCAATTACTCTACAGACATATGTACATCAGAATCAAAATAGTGAAGAACACCAACCGCCTTTGGCCGTGGATGTAGCTTCCTCGTGAAGTGAACCACGTAAATCTGTGCCTTCTTTTGTGTGTTTGTGTGTGTGTGTGCTTGGTTTTATCATTCCCTTATAGTCTGCGTAGCTCGCCTGCAAAACATATTGAAAAGAAATAGTGAATAAGTTTCAATCATTCAATGAGTCTAAGGGTACTCTCTAGCACATAGCTCACAATTCAGCCTTGATGTTTGTTGTGGTACTAGTAGGAAATGTAAATCCTACAACAAAATCACCAGTAGAGTCACCCCACCATCAACTCTTTTATATGCTTTGTTCCACTAATGAATAAGACAGACAAAAGGAGAGTCAATGGATGCCCCCCATTCATTTGCACATGAGAACCCTTGTGCTATTCAGCTAACAAGAAGTCCTATCCAACAGTTTCAATATGCATGCCTTGGCTGCCATGCCATTGCATCCCCTGCCCATGACAGTCGAGGCATGGGTTCCTCGTGCCCTTCCTGTTGACATTACAAGCGGATGCCTAAAGGGCTGAGCCCTAAGCTTGGTTTCTACTTGGGGCTACTTGTGCAACATAATGGCTAGCAATGCCTAAACCATGCCTATGCCAGCATGGCCTTCCCATAGTAGCCTATGCATGAGCCTCATTCGCCTGCCAACAACGCTACCCACCAATTCCATGATGGTTGAGCCCCATCTTCAGGTGTGCCTTGGGACTGTTCTGCACAACCATGGCAGGGCATTGCCTAGCATACCCAAGCTATGCACAGCCAAGCCGTAGCAGCCCATGCACCGGGGCCTCTGCTCTTTACAACTAAATTTCTATTAGTGTTAAGAAAGTCTTTTGTGTGTACATGGGATTACCATTATATGAAGCACCTTGTTCCTTCTTGTGCAAAGACAGAGCCCTGTTATGGTTTGTATTTGGATGATGTCTTTGATCTTTTATTTCTCCACATTCCACTTCAGAATGACCCAAATATGAGAATTTCTAACACCCTTTTCTGTTGTTCCTGCCCTATTCTATGGTTCAAGCATGGCATCCAAAAAGGAGGATTTGGCTGTTAGGATTATCGCCAGGTCAAGGTTCAAGTATTGAGATTCCCTATTCTAGCAAGACAAACGGGCTAATAAGAATAAATATTTAAAAAAAATGATCATTGTAATTAAAACTACACTGTTTCATGACAAGACTTTACATAACATTCAAGGAAACTCATGCATGTACACAGATATAACTACACTAGGAATCCTGGGATTATCACCTTTGCTTTTCGAATGTCAAGATGGAAGAAAAAAAAATGCAAATTGTTAGGGAGAAAATCAGAGTTGTGTATTTACAATTGTCAGGAGTGATATAACATTAAATGCTGAAATCTATCATCTTCATAAAAATAAAAATAAAAAAGAAGTGCTAAAATCTATCATGTTTCTTTCAAACTAGCTGTATCATATATTGGTGCTCCAGAAATTGTAGTGTGGTGAGTTATGCTTGCCTTATATACACTGCTGACAGGGAATTTGGAGAAAGAAAATTAATCAAGTGCAGCATGACACAAACCATAGTAACAAATCCAGTCCATATTTTCTAGTCTTCACTAACTTCTACACTTTCAAATTTTAAAAAAAAAAAAATTAAAAAAAAAAAAGAAAGAAAAAAAAATCACCACTTCTCTAGGGATTTACTCTTGGTTGACTAGAACACCCCACTAGGAAAGATCACAAAAACAGAACAAACAAAACAAAATTGGAGTTCTCACAAATATGTGACACTAAGTAAATGATGAATCAGTGGTGAGCTTGCTCCTCCTGTCCTTTTAATCCTTTGCTCTGCCAGAACATGATACATTTAGTAGTTGGATAACTTTGCACCCAAAGAGATTAGAATTTCGGTTACAATACTGTGATTGACAAGCAAATGAGCGCTTTAATGAAGGGAGAAACCATAAGGCATTCCACACATAGAACATATATAAACATCCTCTCATCATCTTGAACTTATTTTTACGCCAGCTGTAGCATTGGTAAGATGTAACCATCTGAAGTTTATGCATGTTCCTTCTGCCCTGTAGAAACCACCATAATTACCAGAGTCAAAAGCATTTACATATTTTTTTCATTCTTGCACACCATAAAGATGCATGCTTGAATGTCAAAAATAAATTTATATAAAAAGTCCAGGGAACACTGTTTTCCGCACCAAGTCCAGGCTGTGATCCAGGCTTGGTTTCCACATATCTTGTATTCACTTTAAACAGATGGTAGATCGAATTTTGGATGAGTACTAGTAGCCCAAATACTAACAACCAAAGAATGCATTGAAGGTCATCAATCTTTGTTTTCCTTTTTCTTTTTTTTTTCTTTCTTTTTTTTTGGTGTAAAACGAATCTTCAATCTAGACATCTAATATATCAAGCTATGTAAAATCTTGATTGACAATGAATACAGGTTGGATGTCTAATTGTCCAGGTAGTAATGATATTCAGCACTGTGCAGAAAAGGTTCAGAAGTTGGATAAATCCTACAATTACAATATGTAGTTCATGCTTCATACTGCACTGACAATATGATTACTGCTCAATGCAATACAACTTTTGTGTTTTTGCAATTTCAAGGCTGATTAACTTTTAGACTACCCAGAAAATAGCCATGAGATCCACTCAAGGGAAATTCTGGTGCATGTTCCATCTAAGAGTGTAATCACTAAACCAGAACCCTTTTTCCACCCTCTTTTTCTTTGTTTGGGAACACAAGGGAAATTCTGGTGCACACTCCATCTAAAACTGTAACCACTAAACCAGAGCCTTTTTTCTGCCCTCTTTTTCTTTGTGTTTTTTTGTTCCATTTTTTTTTGGCACTGCCGGGGGGGGGGGGGGGCTATTGTTTAAATCACTAAACCAGTACCACTCGAAAAAGACCAGGAAGCATAGCGGCATATGCCAAAATAACCGCTATAACAGCATTTAATCTTAACATCTATTTAGTTAACCTTTTTTTTCTTTCCTTTTTTCTTCCCCCCTTATGAATCATTATATAGTAGGATTCCAGATTCCAATATAATAAAAAAAACTGAAAAAAAAAATCCATGTATTAAATTAAGCAGGACTTGAAAGAGCTCACTTGACTTTTTCCTTTTCTTAGATTGGGCATTTCTTGATTTCTTGGGGCATCCTTTGCCTGTCCTAGTGAATAGATCATTAATTGTACTTCTCGAATACCCTCCTTTTCTCTTCAAGTAAGCCTAACATCTCATATGCATTCACTACAGTCTGTACTACTGATTTCTCTAGTGGTTTAAGATCAAAAGCTTCCAGGCCCTTGAAAAGCTTTGAAAGAAGTTAAATCTAATAACTAATCTGAAAAAAAAAAAAAAAAAGAAAAAAAAAACAAACAAACAAATGAACAGACAAATTAAAACTGATCCAAAATCAACCTACAATTGTGATTAATTCTTAAGAACACTAACCGTCTAACTTCACAAACATCTAATAAAGCATATAAGGGTGCAAGATGAATGCATAAAAAATTGAAGTATTTCCTTCATTTTTAGCCAGAGGTTTTTCAAACCTGCCTGTTACCATGGATAGGGTAGCAACATTCCCACATTGAATGTATTGCACCCCCAAAAGAGAAAGAGAGAGAGAGAGAGGAGTGTCAGATGAGGCCTTTATTCTTAAATTGGGTGTCCAGTTTGCACAGTAGCAGCAGTGGCAGTTGGACATCAATGGACTATAGAAGGGAGATGGAAGAAAAGCAACAGCTATATACATGTGACCTTGTGCCTCCCACAATGTTTGGTCCTAACAGTGCCATCTTTTACGTAGTTCTGGCTTGTGGCTGTGTAAAAGGTGGTTAGTAGACAGAGAGCACTGGCAGCAAGTTCTGCATTTAAATAGCAACAGTAGCAGATCTTTTCATTTGCCATTCGACTACTGGTTGTGGGAACCTAAACTTCAGTGAAGGAGGTAGCATCATGGTGGTTGGAACTTATGGTTTCTGGAAATGACATCACATAGACCAGAAATTCAAAAAAGCACTGCAATATCAATCAAATTAATTTTTAGTGTTTAAAAATTGGTCAAATAAAGGGAAATGTTTTGAACAATTATCGGCAGCTCATTCAAAATTCAACCCTACACCATGGCTAGGAGATTGGTATGGAACATAGTTTATTGTCCCTCTCTGTAATTAAAGAATTTGAGAAGGTTCCACATATATTTCCTTTTGTGACAGAAGGCTTGTTTTCTGTGTAGTTTTTTCAATTTCAAAGAAAATTTTGTACATATTTTTCCTTTAATAAATCTGTCTTTTACTATTTAACAAATGATATTTTTTACAAATAAAAAATGAAATAAGTTAGTCAAGCAATTCATATACAGTTCATAGGCATAAGCACCAAAGGGAGGAGGGGGAAGGAAAGAAGAAGACATACGTTAAAAGGCTATCATGCATTCATCATTTTCCACTAATGTCACAGCTTAACTATTTGTAACTTAATATGATTGAGAAGACATACAAAATGATCCTAGAATTGAGATAATTAAATGCAAATATGCAATTGATGATTGGCTAATCATATAATCCCAATGCATGACTTGATCATATGTTCTTACAAATTATATGAAGCAGGGAAAGCATACCTTTATGAGACTCTCCACATGTTGTTTCGATAGTATATAGATGTCATAAGTATGCATAAATGCCAAGGCACTGAATGTAGATCAGTTCCAACTTTCTTCATCCTAAACTTTTGTGCTTCTTCTGCTCTATGATCCATATCTAAAGCTTTTATTAACTGCATGCCCATATGTTCCCATTGTGGTGCCCTGTCCCTTGCTTAGCATCCATTTAATTAGCCAAAAGAGATTTAAGAAAGGAATACAAATCTCATACTACAAAAGAAAATTGAATACTGTAATTTTGTACACCCTTTCTAGTGAAAAACAAGAATTTAAGAATAATTACAAGTTTCCACATATACTAAATAAGATCTTACAGCATACCCTTGGATTTGCATGCTAAAAATTTAAGCAAATTTTGGGGTACAAATTCATATGGCCTTAAAAGATTTTCTTCAAACTAAATCTTTGGGAAAAAATGGAGAAGAAAGACTCAACATAGTACTAAAACCCTACAAGAAGGTCTTATGAAAACAAAAGCCAAGAGGAAAATTTTCAAACACCAATTAATAACTTCTTACAATGCCCTCAAAATGATGTTTATTGAGCAAAATAAATCATAATAGCAGAAATATATCATAGCAACTACTCTCAGTGGTCCATCTTGAAGATGTGATTCTATTTTTAATAATGAGGTACCCATTAGTATTGTTAAAATTACAATACTAATGGGTGATGATCATGTAATAATGAGCTACCCATGTAATGAAAAATCTCTAGGGGCAACATTTCATATACACAGGCAAACAACGCACTACATAGGTATCCATATATATATATATATATATATATATATATAAGGATTCACGAAAAATTAAACGTCATAATAAATGCATAACCTAGAGTTCACAACTAGAATTGCTATCCAACAAATATAATCCTTACTTTGTTTATTGTTGTTAGTTATGAAGCAAAACAGAATTCTAATTGCCAAAAATAAATGTTCATGAGAGGAAGGCCTATGTCTACAATGTTGCAATTACAATGCAAATTGTTAAGTGTCCAATCTAAAAGGCTAAAAGCCTAAGCTATGAAGTGGAGGGACCAAACAGGTGTATGAAGCTATGTCAAACCTAATGTTTGGGCGATGTGGGATGTGGAATTTTCCATCACTTTTTTTTTATCAACAAAAAGAAATAAAAATTTTTTAAAGAGGAAAAAAGATAATACAGGTAAAGAACAAAAGGAAAGGTTACAAAGGAGAACAAGCAGTCCACCTAAGAACCAAACCAAACCAAACCAAACAAAAGCACCAAAAATAAGCTAAACACAAGCAGCCAGCCAATTTGTTTTTATAACAAATAAAGGAATCCCAGCAAACACTTTAGAAGAGTGAAATTCCAGTTTTACCAAGCCTACAATACCTAGAAGGGGGGGTTGAATAGGCATTTACATTTTTTTTACCCAATTTTTATTATGAACACTCAAAATCCCAATTATCACAATCAATTCAATCGCATAGCAAGTATAAAAGTTTGTAAGCGATTGCATAAGAGACTTTTTACGTGGAAAACCCTAGATGGGAAAAACCACAGGACCTCGTCCAATTGAAGCAAATTCACTATGAAATAAATGAGTACAAGACACACTAACAAACCACACACAAGGACTCATGCAGTTGTCTTCACTCCCACGATCACACCAAGTGACTGGGATTCGTTTTAAGATCAAATAGGGAAGTTTTAAATACTTTAAAAACTTATTTTTACGAGCTAGGATCGATCCTCCAGGACCTAGGATCGATCCTAAAAAACAATGGCAAAATGGCATTTCTGGGCACCCTAGAATCCATCCTCCAGTGGCTAGGGTCGATCCTAAAAAATAGTAGCAAAAACTTTTTAACAAAAACACCTATGATCGATCATCCAATGACTATGATCGATCGTAGCACCCTGATTTTCAATTAAAAAAAAAATTCAAATCATTTTCAAAAACACTTCCACTTAATCAAAAACATATAACATGATTTGAAAAGAATTAAACCAATTAAAAAGGGGCTTCTATGGACATAAACCTTTCCTAAAAATGAGTGTGAGTCGCATTGACCTGAAGTCTTCACTCGAGTCAATCTTTGAAGCTTCACGCTACTTGAATCAACATATGACACGCAAAAATACTTTGGCACGGAATATGACAACATTGAAAACATGAACTTTACAATCTCCCTCTTTGGCAATTCCGTGACAAAACCAACCTAAATCTCAACATGAGATATAAGACCTATTTCTAAACCACAAAACTGAACAAGTCCTAGACTCATTATGAGAATTACAACTCAATAAAGAGATATTACATGTAAAGAACCAAAAGCAATACTAACTCTCACACTCAACCTATCAAGCTATGATATGTCAAGAACCAAAAGCAATACTAACTCTCACACTCAACCTATCAACCTGTGATATGCAAATAAGAACAACCAAGACCCAAGCATAATATCACAGAAATAGATTAAAAACTCAATGATATTCTATTCTCCCCTAAGCATACAAACTCAATGATATTCTCCCCCATGCATACAAATAAGCATACAGCTACAAACTCAAAACTATTCTCCCCTTTTTTGACATGAATTGACAAAGGAAAGCACAAAAAGAAAAGAATGAAACCACATCAGAGGGAAATAAAAAAATAGCAAGAAGAACCAAGTGATTCATTAATCAACCTGAAGGATATCATAGAAGAGAGATGAAAACATCAAAATAACTCTAAGAGTCCGAATCATGACTACATGTAGCCTAAATGAGCTAACACAAGCCAAAGAAATCCTAAACTAGGATCCAATCGCAACACCACTAGCACCAACATCCTCACTTCAAGAGACAAAAAGATATATAAAAAAAATGTATTCAAGATGAGAGCACAAGAGATAACAACTCATATTCACTTGGACAAAAACTCTTAACTCCCCCTCAAACAAGGCACAAAAAAACAAAATAAACAAAAATAAACAAAACATGTGCACTTGACAACACAAGGATATGTTAGGGTGTTCCACAAATATAGAAAAAGAACTAAAATTGAGACACCATTCTACAATATAGAAGCACATGAGTCATCAAAGACATAATTGCAAATTTCCAATAAAGTCCAACACACTTATGCACGATTAGAAAAGTTATTCAAGAAAGTTCACATGATAAGTATATTATGCACTAACAACACCAACGAGGTCGGTTGGCAAAACTACTCATGCTAACCAAAGTCTAATAATTCCAAAGAAATAAAGAAAAATAATTCAAACCATGTTAGAATCGAAAAGATTGCTTTTCAACCTTTTTAATTGTTTCTTTTTCTTTTTCTTTGAGCTTTGGGAATAATTTTGTAGGTATCAAGTTTTCGTACCTTTCCCATATTTTTCATTTTTTTTGAACATACATTCATTTTTTTTATTTATTTATTGAAGCTCACCATCAATATTTTTTTTATTATCAACATGATGGCTTTCACATTTTCACGTAGCCAGCCCTCTCCATGAATTACCTCAAGTTAGCTTCGGACAATGTGAAGGTAGCCCTTTTCATGAGACATAAGGATGTGCATAACATATAGGTCATTCAAATTCTGACATCCCAAGAAATTTTAAGACATAGATTTAACAATTCATAGAATTAGCCTAAAAACCCCAAAGTCATATGTCAGTGGTGTAGTGTAAAGTGTATAGCATGTAAATTCAGAACTACTCCACTAAGTGTGTTTAAGAGAGTAAGACTAAATATCAAATTTATCAATTTATAAATTTCAACTCAATATGACAATCACAAAGGATATAGTCTCAACATCTTAGTGCAAATCATATATAAGTAAAACACACAACTAGCCAAGAATAGCAAAGCACACAAGAAAATCTTTTTGGTTTTTTTGAATTTTTCATTTTTTTTCATATACCAAAAAAAAAATAAAAACAAATAAACTCCAAAGAAAAACAAAAACACAACAAAAGCAATAAATCCTAAATACTCCATAACTCTAGGAACAACACGAATGACATAGAGAAAAGATCACACCTAGAGCACTATGGATAGTTTAAGGTCTTTGTGGACCATAGGTAGTTTAATGTCATTTCGGACAAAAAGCCAACTCAACTAGAATCTAGCACAATGCCTTTAGCCTTATCCTTTTGCACAACACTAACAAGTGAGGTAAGACAATCAGAATCCTTTTTCTTCACCCATTCTTTCCTAGCAATGAATCTCTCTCTAGGAATACTCACAGCTTGTATAGAATCACTCATAGGATCACAAGAAGAAGTGCCTAATCCTCTATGGGCAATTTATCTCAAATCAAAAAACTCTTGACATAGCTTCCTAAGACATTCACCTACATTGTCCCAACTCAAGATAGAATTTCTAGAAGCCCTAGAAGAATCATCCCTAAGATGAAAACAATTAGGTCGAATGTGACCAACCTTACCACAATGGTGACACATAGCAGGACTTATAATAGACGATCTATTCTAAACATAAGGAATATCATATCCATTAGACCTCTTCACTTGCCTATGGAAGTCACGATCTACCTACCTAGGTGGACTCTTCCTAGGTAACTCTTGATTTTCCTTAGGACTGGACATCTAGGTCTAATATGTCCTTTCAAGCCACAATAGATACAAATAGGGACTTGCTTTGAAGGCACAATAGGTGAAGGAATAACAGACTGAATAACTTGAGACTCTTAAGCCTTGACAAACATGGTTTTAGATGAATTAGGAGTAACCCTATCACTAACAAAACCTAAACCATGCCTACCACTAGAACTCTGTCCTACACCTAACAATTTGTCTAAGGTCTCTTTACCTTTTGACATTTTCTCAAGATCTCCTATCTTAGTTTTCAAGTCTTTCTCAATATTTATTACTTTTAGCTCAAGACTTTTCTTAAACTCAGACAATTCAAACTTCTCCTTTTCAAGTCGAACCATCTCATTAGCAAGAAATGCTTTTTGAGTGCTCAACTAACTCTCATGACCTTTAGATTCAGCCAATTCCATCTTTAGAGTCTCTATCTCTTTTTCAAAAGTTTTAACCTTAATGTACAGAGATTTATTAAACTTTTTGGTTTTTAGACATTCTTCAAACAACTTGTCATAAGCTAATTGAAGGTCTTCTTCTTCTTCATCAGATTAAATCATATTTTCAGAATTTTCAGAATTAATCTCATCTTTTTCAGACTCCCCCTGACTCTCAGAATCAATAACACTTGATGAGATTTTATCATTAACCTGATGAATAGAAGTAAAGGCCATGAAATTGGAGTTATCCTCTTCTCCTTGAGAGGAATCCTCAGAATCCGACTCAGTCTCACTATCACTCAAAGTAGCATTATATCCCTTTCCAGTATTCTAACCACTACTTTGTTTCTTCTTAGTATTAGCATATTCAGGAGCAATATGACCAAAACCATGACATTCATAACATTGAATTTTATCTCTCTCATCATTCATATCATTTGGTCTCTCCCCCTGAGTTCTAGACTGAGATCTAGACCTATTTCTCTCCCTTCTATCCTTATTGGAACTATAACCATTACCTTTGCTAGAGTTAGATCCATTGTTCCTACTAGAGCTAGCACCATTACTATTTCTAGAATTGGAAACACTACCTCTAGGATTTCTGAAGAATTTCTTAAATTTTTTAACAAAGTAGGCAATTTCCTCCTCAGAAATATCAAAATCAGAGCTAGTCCTAGAAACATGTCTGCTAGACTTCTCATTCACAGTACTCAAGGCAATTCCAATGTTCTTAGGTTCTTTCTTAGTTTGCAAAACTTCATCTCATAATTCTAAATTTCACCAACCAAGTCTTCCTTTTTCATGGTATCTAAATCTCAATTATCTTCAATGGAAGTGATCTTAGGAAGGAACCTAATAGGCAAAGATCTAAGAATTTTCCTATTAATTGTAGCATCAGACATAACATCTCCTAAGGAAAACCTAGAATTGATAATATCACTCAATCTAGAGTTAAACTCATCAAACACTTCATTTTCTTTCATAGTCTCTTGTTTATACAAGGCAGTAAGCATTTGAATTTTAGTGTTTTTAACAGATATGGTACCTCTATGAGTTTTCTCAAGGATATTCCAAGCTTCTTTTGCATATTCACAATGGGCTACCCTTCGAAATTCATCTCAGGATATTCCACTGAAAATAGCATTAATTCCTTTGGAATTCCATTTAAGTTCTTCATAATCTGCTTTAGTCCATTGAACTTTAGGCTTATCAATAGATACACCTTCCACAACCACCTTAGGTGGAGTATATCCATCAATCACAGCAAGCCACACTCTCTGTCACACCCCATTTTTGCACCACCTTACTAGGGCTCATCATTCCATGCATGTTTTTGTTTTGTTTTTGAGTCTAGTCACTTGCATTAGTTTTCTAGAGTCACAAGGACAATGGATATGAATTTTGGTTCAAATTGGAGTTGATCTTGAGGGATAATAAGAGCTTTTGTGACTTGAGGGGCATAATCGTCTTTTAAGTCCCAAACTTTTCATTTGACCTTGGAATGATCTCTAAATTGTCAATTGGAGTTCATATGGATGCATATGAGGTACTTAAGTCCCGTGGCCCTGATGATGAGTTTAGTGTGGTTATTTACGGATTATCCTTGAAGAATTAGTGCGAATCACAGCATGAGATTTTTGGTTAAAATGAAAAGAAAATTATTTTATTAAATTAGCCATTTTTATCATGACACTAACACGTGTACGTATGTGATGAGTGTGTGTACGCACATACAATACATGTGCATGCGTGTTAGCGGTCAGTCTCCCAATTTTTATAAAAGACAATTTCCTTTTCCTATTCAGATTAGAAGTCTTTTATCATTATAAAATACCTTTTGATTATTCTCCAAGGAAACCTAGTCCAGGAAGGAAAGGGAAACTCCATATTTCAGCTATAAATACTCTCTTAATGTCTTTAAACAAGGGGGAGGAGAAGAGGGTTTGGAGGGAGTGAAATTCGTCATAATTGAGCAGCAGATTTTCTGAAAACCAGCAGTCGTATTTTAATCATAACCTTTTCATCCGAAGTCAGAATTTGATGAAATTGGTCTTGTTAGAAAGATAATTCAATTCTCTACAACTTTGTATTTCACAAGCTTTGTCCAAATCCAACGTTTTCATACCCAAAAACGCGATTGAAGTTGCTGCTGCTGCAAAGTGACGAAAATCACTTTTCTTTTCTCTTGTTCTCTTTTTGTTTTCTATTTCTTTTCAAAGTTGAGTGAGTTTTGATCTCTTTGCTGTGATACCACTTTGACAAAGAGGAGGATTCGTGTTGGTTTGATTCACTCTAAAGACCTGAGGAGCCACGAACAATTACAAACACAAAGGAAGGCCCTTCCTAAGGTATTCTCCTTCTCTATTCAAGCTTAAACTAGGTTTTCATATGGGTTAGGCTTATTGCATGTTAAAGGTAACTTTTTTATCATGTATTAACACTCTAGCTAGTTAATATACATGGAATATCTATTTTTTATCTACTGTTTAGCATGCTTTAGGGCTGTCCTTTAGGTTTTTAATGCATAGTTATGATTCTTGTGCTCCTGTTTGTCCTTGTGCTAGGATTAGTGTCATTGCATGTTAGAGTTAGGATTTTCATCATGTTATATTGCTTTAGTTAGTTAATATGCATGATTTAATTTCTGTTTAGTTTGGTTTTAGCATGATTAAAGTATGTTTTGTATGTTTTAAAGCATATTTATGAGTTTAGGGTTTTAGAGTCATTGTTTCGTGTTTGTTTTCATATAGCATGATAAAGTAGACTTTTTTATTTGGTTTTTCTTCGTGTTTGCTGTATATGTTTTTCATATGGAGTAAACATGATAGTTTTGCATGCATATTAGTATGTTCTAGGGTTTTTATGCATGATATGGTTCTAGGAATATGTTAGGACTTATTATTGTTCGCTGTTTTTGCTATTGGCATGCTTAGTGGATGATTTTAGGTCATAATACTATTCTGTCCAGATTTGCATGTTAGTGTTTTTGCATGGTTTTGAGCACTTGTAAGGGTGCAAATAGGTGTGGTATTTGTCCTATGGCAAATAGGGCTGCTTATGTCTGAAATAGCTAATGTTTGGAGTAATTGCGCTCAGGTAAGTGGGTGTGAAGGTGCCCCAATTCACCTTTCTTCCTTATCCCTTCTCTTCTCCCTATCTAGGGTTAATTTTTAATATGATCCTATGGTTTAATTAGAGGTTTCCTTAACCAACAAAATTCTGGTTTTTATTAAGGTTTCCATTTTGTGGATTTCTTTCCTAAAATCAAACTTTCTATCAATTCTCTTTTGATCAAATAAGGAAACCTAGGGTTTTTACCATAGGTTTGTATTAGGATTTAACCTTAGTTCTAATCGAACTACGTGGACTTTGATCCATGTATTTCATTGCATGGTACGTAGGCGCTCTTCGTGAGGCTCAAGTCCGTTCTAGGATCTAAGCATCCTAGGTTTATTTTTGTTTTGTTTTCTTCTTTTTCTTTTTCTATTTTTATGTGCTTATTATGCATGGATGGATGAATGAAATATATGATATGCATGCAATTCTTGTGATGATATACTTGCTGATTTTTGTATGGAAAGATCTTGATTTAGCCCAAATGAACTGAGAGACCGAAAGGGTGACATGGGTGCCTATAGGCTTTGCCTAGAACCTTCCCATGTCATAACTTAGCCTCCGAATCCCCGATTTCTTTGGTTTTCAAAAGATTGGTTTTTGCCTTTCCTTTTTTATGGAGTCATTCAAATTGTTTTCCTAAAACAAACTATTTTTAGGGTTTTCCTTGTTTCCTTTAAAAAATAAGGTGGCGACTCCTTTCCTTTTTCTTTTTCAAACCCATTTTCTTTCAATCCCTTGTGGGCCCAATTTCCGGGGTTCACAGTTTGGCGACTCCACTGGGGATGTTGTGGGCTAGACTCTATAAAGTTTAATTGGGCTAAGTTAATTTCTTATGTTTAATTAAAATCAATCACATTGCATCCGCTTGATTGTGTGCTTTCATTTATTGCATTGTGTGCGCAAACTCTTGCATGCTAGGATCGATGTCCCTCGATGTATCCTTGCCAACGATCGGCCTAGTCTCAACCTTGGTTTTCCTGATTCCATGTGTTGGGGCGAAAGCTATCAACCTCTCTTGCCTAGTACCCTTGGGCTTGCCCTTGGGTATATTAAATGAGTTAATCACGTACTGCTGGACCCACGCGGCGTTCCTGATGCCACATGTGGTTAGGTATAAGGATTGCTCAAGCAAGTGAAGGACCCTAGCCTACCCTTATCATTAGTCCATATAGACAGACTTGTAGGACACTACGGTCTCACCTTTATGCACCCACAATTGTTTGTAATGATGCTATGCCGTGTTTGTGGTGTGAGGCTTTATATCTTATGCCCTTAACATAGACCTTTAAACCCTAGCCTTCGTTAAGGCCATGGGTTAGGAGGAATAAATTAAGGAAATAGGATGTAAAGCTATGTTTGTGATGTGCTAGTCCTAGGGGATTAATTAAACCTAGTTGAAGGACTCTATGCCCTATTCTTTAAAACATACCCTTAATCCATGATCCCTGTAAAGGTAATTGGATAAAAGGAATGAATTAATTGAACATGGTGTAGAGACCGAGTTCATTAAGGAAAATATGGAGGTTTAGGACAAGTCCTTAGGCTAAAGGTTAAAACTTTTCTATCCATAGACGTGCTGGCTTGGATCCGCAATCCACAAGGGCGTCTAATGAGTGTTGAGTCTACCCATCAGACAGACATGGCCGACGAAAGAACTAGTGAGGGGCACTTTGACCTTGAGGCTTGCCTGAAAGCCATCATGGCCAAGCTTGACCATACCGCCGAGACATCCGATACCGCATTGAAAATGGCTCAAGAGAACCAACAGAAGATGGCGGATCTTGAACAAAATGGCTCTAAGGCCCATTCCTCGGGTATACCTCATGGGGCTGGCACCGAAGAGGGACCTCAATCCAATGAGAACACCAAGACAAGGGGGGAAAGTAGCTCGAAACCTGAGGTCACCAACCTAGAAGGGGAAGCCAAGGGGAAAGGTACTAGCAGTGATTCCGTGTTAGCTAGCAAGGTAGAAGCTTTGGAGAGAACCATAAAAGGGATTCGCAGGGCTGATGACATGGTCGATGTGCGGACTCTATCCCTGTTTCCAACAGCTCGTATTCCACTACAATTCAAGATGCCGGAGTTAGAAAAGTTCGATGGGACGGGTTGCCCTAAGACTCATTTGAAGATGTACGTGCGAGCTATGCACCCTCGAGGGGCTACTGACGAGCTTTTAGCTCAAATGTTCCATGAAACCTTGGCCACTTCTGCTTTGAAATGGTTCTTATCCTTGGATGAGAATAGAACCCGGACTTGGGAAGACATATGCAATGAGTTTTCAGAGCACTACAAGTATAACACAGAGGTGGACGTTACTCGAAGGGACCTAGAAACCACCAAGCAAGGGGCTCATGAAACTTTCTCCGCTTACATTACAAGGTGGAGACAAAAGGCGTCGAGAATGACGGATAGGCCGAATGAGGAGGACCAAATTCAGTTAGTGGTTAAGAACCTGCTGCCCGTGTACCACAAGCACTTATTTGCCCACTATTTCCCCAATTTCAAAGCTCTCATTGGGGCTGGCACGTAGGTTGAAGATGCTATCAATGATGGGACAATCAAGACTGAGGAAGTGAGGAGTCGCAAGACAAACTTTACTGGGAAGAACAATGCCGAGGTCAACACCATAACTCAACCAATCCAACCCTTTTCTCTCAATGATGTCAACCCACCTCGCCAATTCACTGACCTATTCATGCCACTCGAAAGAGTCCTTGAAAAGCTCATAAGTCGTGACCTATTGAAGCCACTCGACCCAAGACCCCCACCAAATCCCTTACCCAAGAGCTACAATAAGAATGAGTACTGCAAGTACCACCAATCCAAAGGCCATGCCACCAATCGCTGTATTCGCCTTCGCCACCAAGTCCAAGACCTCATTGACAAGCAAGTCATTTCACCACCAACTCGTCCAAATGTCACCCGTAATCCTCTCCCATCACACAACAACACACCCCCACCTAACACCATAAATGCTATTGGGGTTGAATCCTCTCGCCCTCGCCATCCCATAAGACAATACACTCCGCTCCCCATGACCTTAACCCGTCTCTTCACCATTTGCCGCAATAACAGCCTTATCATGCCACTTCCACCAAAGCCAAGACCATCAACCCCTCACCAATATTGCCAATACCATCGTGCACCCGGCCATGACACCGAGGCTTGTTCTATACTAAAGAAGATCATCCAAGACCTCATTGACCAAAAGGTTTTGTTGTTGCCAAAGAAATCTATCCAACAAGAGCTGAAAGAAAGATATGAAGCAGGGGATCCTCAGGTTGGCCTATTAGGTGAAGCGTCGGGGAAATATGATTACTATGTGCTGTACTCAAGCCCAAGTCCGATATCAGATGAGCCGATAGTCCCTTCAGGTTGGGATGACTTGCCGACAGAGATGGAGAGCATTGACATGATAGAATGGGATGACTTAATGAATGACTCCGAGGAAGTCCATGACATATGGGCTAGCGATGATGAGTTGGACCATATAACCAGAGGGGGTCGCCATTTCAAGCCTCCCCACCTAGAATCTGAAAATCCGTTGGAAGATTTGGAAGGGCAGAGGCGTCCTAGCTTGCAAGAAGAAGAGGATGAAGTGTTTAGGCAGCTGAAGAAGACCAATGCCAACATTACTATTTGGGGCTTGCTCATGGCCTCGCATAAGCACAGACAGACCGTGTTGAAACTGTTGAATCAGATACAAGTGCCTGTTGACACATCCCCCGAGGGATTGGTACATTTGGTGAATCCAACTCCCAAGAACTCAACCATCGTGTTCACCGATGTGGACCTACCTAAAAGCGGGCCGAGCCATTCTCAAGCTCTCTATGTGACCGTTGACACTATGGGGAAGAGGGTTCCCACCGTTCTTATCGACAATGGGTCCGCACTGAATGTATGTCCTCTCCGAACTGCCACTGTTTTGGGTTTGGGACCCACTGATTTCACGCCATCTGGGCAGACCGTAAGAGCTTATGACAACACCCGCCGAGAAGTAATAGGGGTAGTTACTTTGCCTCTTATCATGGGACCCACTGAATTTAGGGTGGAATTCCAAGTGTTGGATGTGCCGTCATGTTTCAACTTGCTGTTGGGCCGACCTTGGATCCATCCTGCTGGGGCTGTGCCATCTTCACTCCATCAAAAGGTGAAGTTTCCTTATGAAGGAGCCATAGTAACACTTCAAGGGGACTATGAATTGAAACTCGCAGGTGTGCCTATATGTGAGATACAACCTGAATCAGCAGCGATACCGCTATCTGGGTTTGATTATGTCCAATGCATTGAGAAAGAGCTGAATGAATCATCACGCCATTACTCTTCTATAAAGCAGTACATCCCATATACTTTTTATCCAAGTTCCGACCCCGCCGTGGCAGATAAAAGTTTTGGTGATAGATACTTCATAGAAGGGCCGAATCCTCAAAGTTTGACAAGTTGGTACCACTCTATCCAAGATCTATATGGAAGCTTGAAAGAGGAGGACTGGGCAGAGAACCTTGATGCAGGGGCTATGACTGAAATGTTCCAAGACATGATCCTCATCATGGAAGACTCGACCATTGAAGAACTCCAAGGTTCGTCCATTAGCCATGCTACCTTGCCACTCCTGAATTGGTACCTTGAATGTGGTGTCGTTGCGGAGATCCATGAAGAAGAAGACCTTGGCCTACCTGATAGCAGCTTGTAGGTGTCTTAGTTTAGTAATATTTCCCTAATTCAATAAGATGTATCTACTTTACTCACTTTGTGGAGTCATAGAATTGATACAGATTTGTTTGTTTTCCTTCTTTCTTTTGTGTGTCATTCCCATTATTCCTAGTCAATAAAGTGTGCTTTCTTTCTCTATATATGCGGTGTCTCTTTTCTCTCCTCTATGGATATTTATGGCATAGATATAGATCCTAGGAACGATGTCCCCCCGGAGCTCGTTGAGCAAAGGAAAAGGGGCGTCACCGAACCTAATATGGATGAATTGGAATCAATCAACTTAGGGACGAATGAATTGCCAAGAATAGTTAAAATTGGGAAAACCCTCTCCCCCGTTGAAAAAGAAAAGATGATCTCCCTCTTGAAAGCCAACATTATGGCTTTTGCATGGTCTTATGAAGACATGCCTGGCATCGACCCCGATATTGTGCAACACTATATCCCCACTAATTCCCTAAAGAAGCCGGTAAAGCAGAAACTGAGAAGATTAAAACCAGAATGGGCTCTAAAAGTAAAAGAAGAGGTAACTAAACAACTAGACGCGGGTTTCCTCCAAGTTGTGGAGTACCCCGAGTGGTTGTCGAATATAGTGCCTGTGCCTAAAAAAGATGGGAAAGTGAGGATGTGTGTCAACTTCCGAGATCTCAACGCCGCGAGCCCTAAGGATGACTTTCCTTTACCCCATATCGACATGTTGGTGGATAGTACAGTGGGACATGCACTCCTCTCCTTCATGGACGGATTCTCCGGGTATAACCAGATAAAGATGGCGCCTCAAGACATGGAGAAAACAGCCTTTATCACGCAATGGGGAACGTACTGTTATAAGGTAATGCCTTTTGGCTTAAGAAACGCTGGGGCTACTTACCAAAGAGCAGCTACGACCCTATTGCATGATATGATCTATAAGGAAGTCGAGGTTTATGTCGATGATATGATCGTGAAGTCCGTGGATAGAGAAGGGCATTTTAAGGCGCTAGAGAAATTCCTAGAGCGAGCAAAGAAGTACAATCTCCGTCTAAACCCACAGAAGTGCGCTTTTGGTGTCACTGCAGGCAAGTTATTGGGGTTTATGATCACTCAGAGAGGTATTGAAGTGGACCCAGGGAAGATAAAAGCTATTGTGGAGATGGAGCCGCCTAGCACTGAGAAGCAGATCCGGGGTTTTCTGGGAAGAGTTCAATACATAAGCCGATTCATTGCCAACTTAACCATGGTTTGCGAACCAATCTTCAAATTGCTTAAGAAAGGTGTGCCAAAAGTATGGAACGAAGAATGCCAAGAGGCCTTTGAGACCATTAAGAGATACTTGAGCAATCCTCCAATCTTAGTTCCCCCACGGCAAGGTGAGCCGCTTTTGTTATACTTAACGGTCACCGAAACCGCGACGGGGGCTATGGTAGCTCAATATCTCGAAGGGTCTACAAAGGAGAATGCCATCTATTACTTAAGCAAGAAAATGACAGACTATGAAGTGAAGTACAATGCGATTGAAAAAGCTTGTGTGGCACTAGTATGGGCGACGCAGAAACTCCGACACTACATGATGTCCTTCGAAGTGTTCTTGATAAGTCGCATGGACCCGTTGAAGTACCTAGTAGAAAGGCCAGTATTGTCATTCAGAACTGCTCGATGGTCAATTCTCCTCAATGAATTCGACATCAAGTACGTGAGTCAGAAGTCTATCAAGGGAAGCGTCATCGCAGACTACCTAGCCAGCTGTCCGATGTCATCATCCGCTCCGTTCAACGATCAATTCCCAGATGAGGACGTGCTAGAGATTGGTAGAAAAACTTGGAGAGTATACTTCGATGGGGCAGCCAATAAGAAAGGTTATGGGATAGGAGTCCTGCTGGTCTCACCCGAAGAGGCATTTACACCATTAGCGGTCAAGTTGGGGTTCGAAGCTACCAACAACATTGCTGAGTATGAGGCCTGTATCCTAGCACTGGAAGCGGCACTTGAATTGGGGATCAAAGAATTAGAAGTGTTCGGGGACTCGGCGCTAATCATTTGTCAGATAAAAGGGGAATGGAAAACTCGAGATGAGAAGCTGCTACCCTACCATGCCTACCTGGAAGCTCTAACCAAGGAGTTCTCAGAGATAGAATTTAACTACCTTTCAAGGAACAAGAACCAGTTCGCCGATGCCTTGGCGACCCTAGCATCCATGGTGGAGATACCTGAAGGGGGAAATGTGAAGCCGTTGGTGATAGAATGCTGAGACAAGCCTGTGTACTGTTGTGCAATCCGAGGAGGAGAGGTAAATGATGGCCACCCGTGGTTCCATGACATAATGAAGTTCATTGAAGAAAGGGAGTACCCAGAAGGAGCATCTCGTGTCGATAGAAAAACCCTAAGGCGGTGGGCGAGTCACTATGTACTTTGTGGAGGAAAGCTATATCGGAGATCATACGACGGGATCCACCTGCTGTGTGTCACCGAGGAGGAAGCCGAGCATCTGATTAAAGAAATCCATGAAGGAACAGGGGCTCCGCACATGAACGGCTATATGTTGGCTAAGAAAATCATGAGGCTAGGCTATTATTGGTCCACCATGGAAAGAGACTTCCACGCACATGTCAAGAAGTGCCACAAATGCCAACTGTTCGCCAGTGGACAACATTTGCCTTCTATGCCTTTAACGAGTATGTCATCACCTTGGCCATTCGCGGTATGGGGGATAGATATCATCGGACAGATCAAGCCAAAGGCATCAAATGGGCATGAATACATCCTGGTCGCCATCGACTACTTCACTAAGTGGGTGGAAGCAGCGTCCTTCAGGACCTTGAATTCCAAGAAGGTAGCACAGTTCATACAGCACAGCATCATCTATCGATATGGGGTACCGCATGAAGTTATCTCAAACAATGGCCAGCACTTTCGGAAAGAAACCCATGAGCTCTTGCAAAAGTATGGCATAGCCCACCATCTGTCGTCACCATACCGTCCTCAGACTAATGGAGCGGTGGAAGCAGCTAACAAGAACATCAAGAAGATACTACAGAAGACTGCGAACTCACACATAGACTGGCATGAGAAGTTGCCATTGGCTCTATGGGGTTACAGAACATCAATAAGGTCATCAACAGGGGCTACCCCTTATTCTCTAGTTTATGGAATGGAGGCCGTGTTGCCAGTTGAATTGGAAGTTCCTTCACTAAGAGTTGCCGTGGAGAGCCAGATAACAGAAGTGGACTGGGTTAAGAGCCGCTATGATGAGTTAGCTTTGCTGGATGAAAGGCGTTTAAAGGCGCTGTATCATGTTCAGGGGTATCAACGGAGAGTTGCCAGAGCATTCAACAAGCATGTCAAAGATCGAGGTCTAAAGAAAGGGGATGTAGTGCTGAAAGAAATCAGAGCTCCAGTGTTCGATCCACGGGGAAAATTCAAGCCAAGTTGGGGTGGGCCATACATTATCAAAGAAATATTGCCAGCAGGGGCTGTTCGCCTCATGGATTTAGATGGAATTGAGTTCGCTCGTCCAACTAATTTGGATCAATTAAAGAAATATCATGTTTGAAGCCTGCTAGGTTGAAAACCCGTAAGGGCAGCCTAGGCAAAAGTTAAGGCATAAGAACTACGTAAGACCTGATTCTCCATTCAAAAACAAAAAAAACAAAAAAAAAAAAAGAAGAAAAAAAAACCATGGAGATACGTAGGCAACCCATAAAGTTACCTTGGGTGCGGTCTAAATCAAACAAGAAAATCCCAAATTTGATTTATTATTGGCAATTTATTCAAAACTAAAATTGATTGACATAGCAATTCATTGGTATTAAGTAAAAGAACTATAAATATGCCATAAATATCCTATTCTATTGAGTCTTCAGTTTTTCTTGGGCTTCTTTGCAGCTCACTCTTCAGCTTTCTTCTCCTCTCTTGCATGTCTTCTTTTCTTCCTCAAGTCGTGTTCATAAGCTGCTGTCACTGCTTCCATAATATCTTCTCTGCAAGGTCCAAGTTCATTGTTCTTGATAAGTCCAAAAATCCTTTCTCTTCGAGTAGTCTCTCTCTCACCTAAATTGCTTTTCAACCATTCCTTATACTCGGGGCTCATCATATACGGACCATCAGTATTCGTAACTTGGGTTAGTGTTACCTTTCTAGGCCATCGGTCCTTCGCCCAAGTCACTACAGAAAGACCCGCGGGCACCACAGGATAGTCACCTTTCAAGGAAGTAGGTATGGTTTGCATGGCACCCATCTGACGAAGAACCCTTAAAGGCCAATAAAAAGAAGTAGACCTCAGTCCTATGAGTCTCACCATGGCGCATCCAGAAGTCCGCAGAAGCACCTGGTCACTGCAGCCCCATATGAAGACAAACCACTTGATATTCCTCCATAAAAGGGTTTGGAAGTAACCTAGCCAATCCCTAAATGAAAACTCTCCAGGCAGTTCAATGCGGCGAAGGCAGTAATGCTGGGGCTTGTATGATGTAATGGCAATAGGCGATAAGAAATTCAGTCTTTCAAGCAACCACATCTGCAGTAGAATGGGGCTACCTCCTAAAGGAACCTTTGGGTCCTCATGAGTTTTATCCAAAGCATTCAGGGTTTCAGCTAGCACCATGGGAATCAAGTTATGGCCCTTGGCAAGGAGAGGAATCAAGTCATAGATTTGAATGGGAACATGTGGAGTACCAGTGGAAATAAGAAAACGACCAATGAGGCAAAAGGCAAGAGCATGCTTAATAGGAAAGGTAAAATTCAGAATACCTTTACTATCACAAGCTAAAAAAGAGGTTGCCAATTTCATCAAGTCTACCATATGGTCCTTTACAAATGTAGAGGCATATTGTGAGTGAATCCCAAGTAGATTGGAGAAAGAAGTAAGAAAGCTTGGGCGAGGAGTAGGGAGAATGAAAGGACCTACCGTTGAAACTCCATACAATGCACAGAATTCCTCCATGGTTGGGCACAGTTCTTCATAGTTGAAGCGGAACACATGAACTTGAGGATCCCAAAAATATGTAGCAGCAGTCAAGAGGTTCGTTTCAAGCCTCATATGCCTCAAGGAGAGCAATGGATCCAAGCCAAAGCACTTGAACTCAGATTTTGCTTCAGCACTCATAACTCTCAAAAACCCTCCTAAAAATTTGTCTAGAGCCTCCATAATTTCTAATGAATGAATACAAGTAGGTTTAGGAACCTCTTGGATGTGTTTTTATAGGGAAAAGGTCACAAATCCAAGTTCAAATAGGAAAAAACCCATCAGAATAGGAAGTTTCCTATTCAAAGTGGGATTTCCGCTTTGGGCTCGGGTAACCACCCAGGCCTGGGCGGCTAGCCTCCCGAGGCCTGGTGGTCACCCAAGCCACTTTGTTTTGGTTTTGCTTCTCGCTTTGTCTCGCCTTGACGCGTGATCAAACCTCCTTCCAAATGAGATATTCAACACTTTTTGAGCTTAAAATCAATCAAATTCCATCTTGAAATCAATTCCTTGAATTGATTTTATGTTCAAAAGGGTTGAATATATTTCCCCTGTGTCATGCCAACTCAAGTGACAATGTGTTAAGTCACTTTCCTCTTGCACCATGCCTGTTCAATCTTGATAAATTGATCATATATCCTCATTTCAAATCTTGATTTTTCATCCTACTTGGTTGAATATATTCATCGCTTGAATGTGTTCTTCCATTTCAAAAGTGCATTCACCCTTTGAATATGCTTCTCAGTTTCAAATTCTCATTTTCTATCATACTTGGTTGAATATATTCATCACTTGAATATATTCTTCCATTTCAAAAGCATGTTCGCCCATTGAATATGCTTCCTAGTTTCAGATCCTCATTATCACTTACTTGGTTAAGTATATCCATCGCTTGGGTATATTTCTCCATTTCAATGGTATACTCATCACTTGAGTATACTTCTCAGATATTTGGTCACTTACTTGGTTAAGTATATCCATCGCTTGGGTATATTTCTCCATTTCAATGGTATGTTCATCACTTGAACATACTTCTCAGATTAGTTGTCACTTACTTGGTTAAATATATTCATCACTTGAATATATTTCTCCATTTCAATGGTATACTCATCACTTGAGTATACTTCTCAGATTATTCTCTATCTTACTTGCTTAAGTACATCCATCGCTTGGATATATTTCTCTATTTCAATGGTATGTTTATCACTTAAACATACTGGTCACTTACTTGGTTAAGCATATCCATCACTTGGATATATTTCTCTATTTCAATGGTATGTTTATCACTTAAACATACTTGTCACTTACTTGGTTAAGTATATTCGTGACTAGAATATATTTCTCCATTTCAATGGTGTACTCATCACTTGAGTACACTTCTCAGATTATTCTTATCTTACTTGGTTAAATATATCCGTCGTTTGGATATATTTCTCCATTTCAATGGTATGCTCACCACTTGAGTATACTTCTCAGATTTCATTCTCAGATTACTTGGTTAAATATATCCATCGCTTGGATATATTTCTCCATTTCAATGGTATGCTCACCACTTGAGTATACTTCTCAGATTTCATTCTCAGATTACTTGGTAAAATATATCCATCGCTTGGATATATTTCTCCATTTCAATGGTATGCTCACCACTTGAGTATACTTCTCAGATTTCATTCTCACATTACTTGGTTAAATATATTCATGACCTGAATATATTTCTCCATTTCAGTGGTATACTCATCACTTGAGTATACTTCTCAGATATTTTGTCACTCACTTGGTTAAATATATTCGTGACCTGAATATACTTCTCCATTTCCAAGGTACGTTCATCACTTGAACGTACTTTTCAGATCTCATTCTCATCACTTGGTTAAATATATTCGTGACTAGAATATATTTCTCCGTTTCAAAAGTATGTTCATTCGTAGTGGCTTGAATATGCTTCTCTTATCAATTCTTAACCCCCAGTGGTTTAAGTATACTCATGACTTGAGTACACTTCCTTATTTCAGTCTCAGGTTTTCAACCTCGATCCCATCATTGTTGGTATCAGTGTGTGATTTCTCCGGGCTTTTTGGCCAAAAATGGGTTGTTCTTTATCATTGGTTCACAAGTGTAACTTGTTTGCCAATGAGGGGCTTCTGTCACACCCCATTTTTGCACCACCTTACTAGGGCTCATCATTCCATGCATGTTTTTGTTTTGTTTTTGAGTCTAGTCACTTGCATTAGTTTTCTAGAGTCACAAGGACAATGGATATGAATTTTGGTTCAAATTGGAGTTGATCTTGAGGGATAATAAGAGCTTTTGTGACTTGAGGGGCATAATCGCCTTTTAAGTCCCAAACTTTTCATTTGACCTTGGAATGATCTCCAAATTGTCAATTGGAGTTCATATGGATGCATATGAGGTACTTAAGTCCCGTGGCCCTGATGATGAGTTTAGTGTGGTTATTTACGGATTATCCTTGAAGAATTAGTGCGAATCACAGCATGAGATTTTTGGTTAAAATGAAAAGAAAATTATTTTATTAAATTAGCCATTTTTATCATGACACTAACACGTGTACGTATGTGATGAGTGTGTGTACGCACATACAATACATGTGCATGCGTGTTAGCGGTCAGTCTCCCAATTTTTATAAAAGACAATTTCCTTTTCCTATTCAGATTAGAAGTCTTTTATCATTATAAAATACCTTTTGATTATTCTCCAAGGAAACCTAGTCCAGGAAAGAAAGGGAAACTCCAGATTTCAGCTATAAATACTCTCTTAATGTCTTTAAACAAGGGGGAGGAGAAGAGGGTTTGGAGGGAGTGAAATTCGTCATAATTCAGCAGCAGATTTTTTGAAAACCAGCAGTCGTATTTTAATCATAACTATTTCATCCGAATTCAGAATTTGATGAAATTGGTCTTGTTAGAAAGATAATTCAATTCTCTACAACTTTGTATTTCACAAGCTTTGTCCAAATCCAACGTTTTCATACCCAAAAACGCGATTGAAGTTGCTGCTGCTGCAAAGTGACGAAAATCACTTTTCTTTTCTCTTGTTCTCTTTTTGTTTTCTATTTCTTTTCAAAGTTGAGTGAGTTTTGATCTCTTTGCTGTGATACCACTTTGACAAAGAGGAGGATTCGTGTTGGTTTGATTCACTCTAAAGACCTGAGGAGCCACGAACAATTACAAACACAAAGGAAGGCCCTTCCTAAGGTATTCTCCTTCTCTATTCAAGCTTAAACTAGGTTTTCATATGGGTTAGGCTTATTGCATGTTAAAGGTAACTTTTTTATCATGTATTAACACTCTAGCTAGTTAATATACATGGAATATCTATTTTTTATCTACTGTTTAGCATGCTTTAGGGCTGTCCTTTAGGTTTTTAATGCATAGTTATGATTCTTATGCTCCTGTTTGTCCTTGTGCTAGGATTAGTGTCATTGCATGTTAGAGTTAGGATTTTCATCATGTTATATTGCTTTAGTTAGTTAATATGCATGATTTAATTTCTGTTTAGTTTGGTTTTAGCATGATTAAAGTATGTTTTGTATGTTTTTAAGCATATTTGTGAGTTTAGGGTTTTAGAGTCATTGTTTCGTGTTTGTTTTCATATAGCATGATAAAGTAGACTTTTTTTATTTGGTTTTTCTTCGTGTTTGCTGTATATGTTTTTCATATGGAGTAAACATGATAGTTTTGCATGCATATTAGTATGTTCTAGGGTTTTTATGCATGATATGGTTCTAGGAATATGTTAGGACTTATTATTGTTCGCTGTTTTTGCTATTGGCATGCTTAGTGGATGATTTTAGGTCATAATACTATTCTGTCCAGATTTGCATGTTAGTGTTTTTGCATGGTTTTGAGCACTTGTAAGGGTGCAAATAGGTGTGGTATTTGTCCTATGGCAAATAGGGCTGCTTATGTCTGAAATAGCTAATGTTTGGAGTAATTGCGCTCAGGTAAGTGGGTGTGAAGGTGCCCCAATTCACCTTTCTTCCTTATCCCTTCTCTTCTCCCTATCTAGGGTTAATTTTTAATATGATCCTATGGTTTAATTAGAGGTTTCCTTAACCAACAAAATTCTGGTTTTTATTAAGGTTTCCATTTTGTGGATTTCTTTCCTAAAATCAAACTTTCTATTAATTCTCTTTTGATCAAATAAGGAAACCTAGGGTTTTTACCATAGGTTTGTATTAGGATTTAACCTTAGTTCTAATCGAACTACGTGGACTTTGATCCATGTATTTCGTTGCATGGTACGTAGGTGCTCTTCGTGAGGCTCAAGTCCGTTCTAGGATCCAAGCATCCTAGGTTTATTTTTGTTTTGTTTTCTTCTTTTTCTTTTTCTATTTTTATGTGCTTATTATGCATGGATGGATGAATGAAATATATGATATGCATGCAATTCTTGTGATGATATACTTGCTGATTTTTGTATGGAAAGATCTTGGTTTAGCCCAAATGAACTGAGAGACCGAAAGGGTGACATGGGTGCCTATAGGCTTTGCCTAGAACCTTCCCATGTCATAACTTAGCCTCCGAATCCCCGATTTCTTTGGTTTTCAAAAGATTGGTTTTTGCCTTTCCTTTTTTATGGAGTCATTCAAATTGTTTTCCTAAAACAAACTATTTTTAGGGTTTTCCTTGTTTCCTTTAAAAAATAAGGTGGCGACTCCTTTCCTTTTTCTTTTTCAAACCCATTTTCTTTCAATCCCTTGTGGGCCCAATTTCCGGGGTTCACACTCTCTCATCAATTGATTTGAGATATGCTCACATAAGAGCCTTCTAGTACCCATAATCATTACCATTAAAATATGGTATTGAAAGTTTGATAGGCTCCATACTACTGGAATCGAATGAAAGATCAACACTCAGGCTGTTAAACCTTAAGAGTGAACCTACGCTCGGATACCAATTGAAATTCCGGTTTTACCAAGCCTACAATACCTAGAAGGGATGTTGAATAGATATTTAAATTTATTTTACCCAATTTTTATTATGAACACTCAAAATCCCAATTATCACAATCAATTCAATCGCATAGCAAGTATAAAAGTATGTAAGAGATTGCACAAGAGATTTTTTACATGGAAAACCCTAGATGGGAAAAACCAAGGGACCTCGTCCAGTTGAAGCAAATCCACTATGAAATAAATGAGTACAAGACACACTTACAAACCACACAAGGACTCATGCAGTTGTCTTCACTCCCACGATCACACACGATCGATCTCTGTCATCACGGCTTTGGTCGCAACCAACCTCTTTCACAGCGATGCCTTCAATCACGAACTCGCAAGCTCGATCACTGTCACAACGATATCACAATCATCCAAGGATGTGAATTAATGTGTGGTTTGAAAGTCTCTAGAGCATGTATGTGAAAACCTAGGTAAAAGTGCTCTAGAGAGGTTTAAGAAGATGAACTTTGTAAAACCTAATTGGGAGAGGCTTGCTTAGCCCTTTCTATGAAAACAAACCCTATTTATAAAGAATAAGACACCCCAAGTGACTGGGATTCATTTTAAGATCAAATAGGAAAGTTTTAAATACTTTAAAAACTTATTTTTACGAGCTAGGATTGATCCTCCAGGACCCTAGGATCGATCCTAAAAAACAGTGGCAAAATGGCATTTCTGGGCACCCTAGGATCCATCCTCCAGTGGTTAGGATCGATCCTAAAAAATAGTAGCAAAAACTTTTTAACAAAAACACCTACGATCGATCGTCCAATGACTATGATTGATCGTAGCACCCTGATTTTCAATAATAAAAAAAATTCAAATCATTTTAAAAAACACTTCCACTTAATTAAAAACATATACCATGATTTGAAAAGAATTAAACCAATTAAAAAGGGGCTTCTATGGACACAAACCTTTCCTAAAAATGATGCTAAGAAATGAAGTCTTCACTCGGGTCAATCTTTGAATCTTCATGCCACTTGAATCAACATATGACACGCAAAAATACTTTGGCACGGAATATGACAACATTGAAAACATGGACTTTACAAAGAGGAAGACCAAAATGATGCTAAGAAATAAATACGATGACAAATATCCCCCAAACAAGAATCCTTCCCTTCAAAAATCCTCGCATTCCTTTCCAACCAAACGCCTCAAAAATGGCCAATGTTGCATAGTTCTAGATCATAATAGCCTTATCCCCTAAATTGAAACCATAAAAATGAATCTCAAACATTGAAATTGCTGAAGCCGCAGCCACCCAACATTTCTCGGCTAGCTAAAATTCCGCCATATCCAACTAACAGGAAAAACCAGCAAATATTCGCTTCTCGATCCACTCCTTCCTTCACTACCCTTCGAAGTAGATAGGATTCCCCTCTGTTCGGTGCCAAAATCCTCCCAAAAACCGACCACCCCAAACCGATTACAACCCTAGCAGTGCGCCTTTTCTTCCTATTTTTTATTTTATTTAAATAACAAAATATCCAATGATTTTAGAAATTTAAAAAGAAAAAAGAAATTGCTTGTGTTACCATTTTTATAATTTTAAGGTAAACTAATCCATTTAACTCATATGCCAAACACTATAACTAAAAAAAAATATAATGCGAGTTGCTTCATGAGGTCTTTTATTTTTTTCTCATATAAAATTTGTTTTCCATAGTAAACAACAGCCATCCTACTTCTACAAAGCTCATTTTTCTGATCTAAAAATTTCCCCCTGCTCCTTGCGAAAGCTTAATGAGGTGGAAAATTGGTCCACTTAAGCCTTTCTATACAAGTTTGAATGAGACACAAATCAAAGACCCAACCTAAAAAAATTCAAAGGCAAACTAAATTCTGCCCAAGTTTACCCGAATATGCATCTCTGAAGCTGAATTAATGGGGGGGGGCTTTTTGTAGATTCTACTAATTAGTGTTGTGGGACTTTAACCAACCTTCCAGGTGGTATGGTTCAAGTCTACATGTACACAAGGAAGAGATGGCATATGTGTGATTTTTGACAATTCAACTACTATGTAGTCTTGGAAGTGGTTTTTGTGAAACAATTCACTCATTCAAGCTGATCAAAACCCACTAACAGAGACTATCACCTCATCAAGAATGGCAATCTCCATCACTTCACTTCAAAGGAAACTGAAGACATTAGTCTACAGAATTTGTATTCAAGATCCGCAATAGTGTAGCCTGCAATATTGCCAAGTGCGCGGTTGGTCATGGTCTGGTTTGGTGATGGAGCACAAGATAGTGTTCCTTCCTCTGTAAAGATTGTAATTTTTTTTGGGGGGGGGGGGTTCAAAAGGAGGCCATTTATTGTTATCTTTACTAGTACATACTTCAAATCAAACACAACTCACAATAGAAATTAATCCCAGAATTTGCATTATTAGATGCATAATCAATGTTGTTGGCAGTGGCATACTTTGGTAGCTGGGGTGCCAAAGCACCATTGGCCTCCCTGTAGGAAAAATAGATACAGGTATGGGGGTTGTCGTGGATCAGCAGAAGACAGTACTTCAGAAGAGGTAGATGCCGAGCAATCAAAGTGGCTCACCAACAAAACATATTGAAAGGCAACAATGAACAAGTTTCAATCATTAATGAGTAATATAATACTCATGTGCTAAGGGTACTCTCTAGCCCTTATAGCTCACAATTCAGCCTTGATCGAGGCCATGGGCCTCAAGTTTTTTGATGACTAAACCGAAAATATTGTTAAGAGAATATGGAGAGAGAACAACGCTACAGAACATAAAAGCCACAACCCAAATTGAGACAAAAGTCTAAGCATAAGAAAGGGAGAAAAGGAAAAACACCAGTTCAGGGATAAAATGCAGTAATAGATCGAGGGCAAAGGCCTCATTCCCTTGCCAATGACACTACCCACCAATTTCAAAATGGTTGAGTCCCATTTTCAGGTGTGTCTTGGGAATATTCTGCACAACTATGGCAGGGCATTGCCTCACATACCCATAAAATGAAGTAAAACAAAGAACTCATATGCACGAAGGCCAGCCACAACTCCTGCTACTCTTCTAGCTATGAAACCAACACAGGACATCCATGCTCCCACACAATGTAACAACAGAAAGAAGACCAAAACATTCACAAACCCCTTGCTTGAAGCCACACAGCTATTGCAAATGCAAATAATGACACCAAAATCAAGCTAGTCGACAAGCTACCAAGAGAAAACTACCAATACAGAAGCAACCTCCTCTCTACAACACCCAATGCTTCCATAGCAATCAGACCCAAGGCCTATTTAAACAAAGGGGGCTCTATTGGCACCCCAAGACTTCCTTGCCACCCCCAGTTGCATGCTCTCAATCTCCACCCCGTTTCTAGCTTGTGTAAAGTTAGAGAAATAATATGACAACTTATTTTAAGTACTAACCAAACAATATATTCTACTGGGGCATTATGTTCTATTGGCATTTATGATCTGGGTGAAGATGTTGTCTTATCCCATAATAAATGCCTATGAAGGAAATGAAACAAGCGTTCAACAACATTTACAAATCAAGAAAAAAAAAATCAAGAAGAGAATGAACTGGCCACATTTTTAATTAACTTTGTCAAGTGGATCCAACATCACACATAATCATTGGAAAGATCAAAATCCCACCCTATGGAGGAACATGAAAGAATAAATGAATTCATAAAGCTAGTGTGCAAAACCCACCCCTATTAAATACCTCAATTCAAGGGAATTCCAGGGCAATGAAAGTATTTTTCTCGCATTTCATTGACCCAAAGAAGAGTACAACCTCCTTCACCATGGATGACTTTATGGGAAAATAAATTAGGAAAAAAAAAAAGAGTGTAAATTACGTACCACAAACCTTCACAATGTCTATCCCTTTTCAACGTAACCCCCGGGAAGAAAATTATGTTGTAATGTGCCCCCAGACAACTTACAAATTTTGCAATTAACACCACCATTAATCGCAAGTTATGAAATTAGATAGAATTATAACCAAAAAAAAAAATGAATGTCATGAAGCCACTATTAAATTCATGAATCACAGTTAACAATGGCGTTAATTGCTAAATTTTCAAGTTGTCTGGGGCACATTCCAACCTAATTTTCTTTAGGAAGTTATGTGAAAAAGGGCTAAATATAGAGAACTCTTTGCATATTCACATTTCTATCTTATTCAAATTTATTTGATATCCATATATCTCCTTTTGAAAGACAAGAAGTTGTACCAGTACAGTATACATACAAGGTTCTCGCCTATAGTAGAATTTGAGAAAGGAAAGGCTAGGTTGGTGGTATCTAGACAAAACCTTACACCCATATATTTTAGAGAAATTGATTCGCAGAATCGACTCTATAACGTGTGGCTTGGGTAGATGAACACTTGCCATTGTTACTCATCACCCATGAAAAATAATCTGTAACTACTATCGATGGCAAAGGTACATGTAACCAATGGCGGAGTCAAAATTTTATCTTAATGGGGACGATCTCTATTTATATTTTTTCTTTCCAAAATTTTGTTTTGCTGATAGTATTTTATTATAGAGTAGAACAATAGAATTACAAACTTATTACATCTTATTAGTTTACTTGATCATAACGTTCAAGTAAAACTAATAGATATGTATGTGTACTTACGAGAAAGAGAAACGTGTCACGAATTTGAGCAAAATCGGGTGAGTATTTACGAAAAGATGAGGCAATTGTATACAAATTAATTTTTTATAGAAAGTTTTGTGGTGGAGGAAAATGATAAACTTGAAATTAAAGAGGAAATAAAAAAATAATAATGGGGGCCGCCAATATGTAAAAAATCTAAATTTCACATACAAAATTAAAATAAAATAAAATAATTGTGTGGGGCCATGTGGCTTCACCACTGCATGTAGCACTACCGATTATAGGAGTTTCATCACGAACGATACCCAAAGCACCATTTAAAATTTTACCAAAGGCTTTACAAAGACTTAGGCCAGCCTACATGTAATATCTATAGTTTCTAGAAGGCTATGGGGTGACTATCGCCATCACAAAAGTTCTTTAGCACCTCATTTTTTTTAAAATTTTTAAGGTTTTATGAAAAACATAGAAGGTTTTCCCAAAAACTAATTTCGTTATCAATTAGAAAATATTAATTTGGACAGCTTTGCAAAATAAGATTTTTCCAAAATCTGTCGTTACAGTGGGTTTCTTGGCCATTTTTCTTGAATTCTTTTATTAAAAATAAAAAATTAAAAAAAAAACGCAACACAAAGACGATAAATGACCAAAAAGTCTACTTAAATGATAAATTTTGGAAACACGTTCTTTTGCAAAGTATAATATTTTCTACTAAACTTTGCGGCCAGTTTTCATGAAAACCTTTTATATTTTCATAACACATTAAAATTTTTGAAGTTAATAAAGGGTGTTAAATTGTGAGACTAATCGACGTCGTAATATGGGTTGATTTTTGCTCTTATTTCTCTCAGTGTTAGTAAATTTCTTTGGCTTGAAGTAAGTTGAATCATCCATATAATAATCTTTCATAAATAGTTTCTAAAAATCAATTTCTCGTATTCCTTCAAAATTAATTGGCGGCGCATCAGGTTAGTTAATCATTTGCCACATTTCTTGGTATATCTCATCAGGGAGTCCACGTCCTCTGCTATGCTATATATTAAAGAGGGAAACCTACTCTGTTTTCTCACTTTTTGCATGCTGTGATCGAGAGACTGCTTTCCTTCTGAGATTGTATGCGCGCGTTCGAGAGAGAGACACACACAGAGAGAGAGAGAAGAGAGAGAGAGAGAGAGAGTTCTAGTAGAAGAAGAAGAAGAAGATGACGAGTTATTCATCAATGCCTTTAGGATTTAGGTTTAAACCCACGCATGAGGAGCTTCTACGCCATTATCTGTTAAAGAAGGTACATGGGCAAGAATTACCCTCTGATGCCGTCGTCGAGTTGGATGTCTACGCCCATGAGCCGTGGCTGCTAACCTGTATGTTCTTCATCTTTTCTTCTCTTTCTTTCATCTTTTTTTTTTCCATTTCTTGATCGGAAGTTTCTTTTTCTTTTAGTTTTTGTCCAATCGAGTATTGACTTACATATATATACGGATTTTGTTTGTGTGGGTATAGGGGATGAAAGTAGGGGAATGAGCTATGAGGACAGATACTACTTTACCAGAAGAGAACGGATGTCGAGCAACCACAACGGCAAGAGACCCAGGAGAACACTGTAAGGGGATTTTGACCGTGGCTGGTGGAAAGCCAACACGGGAGACAAGGATATTGCAGATGATCAAGGCACCATCCTTGGTCACATGAAGACTTTGATGTTTTTCACTTACAAGAATATGGAAAGAAAACGCAAAGAAGCCACCAAGAGTGATTGGATTATGTATGAATACAGACTTTCATCTAATGAGGTACGTACGTGGGTTCTCGTCCTCAATTTTTTCATTAGTTTTGGTAACCTCTTTCTCTTATTGTTTCAATAAATTCTCTTGCATATCATTGTGAAAGCTCTATCATTATCTCTGTTTTTAGCAGGGGGAGTTTTGAACCATGTAGTTTGATCAGAGTATGTGCATGTTGTCTGAGTTTTCCTTTCTAGATATGAGTATTTGATTACTATTCATCTTATTGATTTTTTTTTTGGATCAATTTATTAAGTTCAGATTTTACTATTTGTATTTGATTACTGAAATTTAGTTATCAGAAACACATAATGATATTCTCACAATACTCTCCTAGACTCCCATAAAGTTCCATTTTTTTTATCGATAATGATTTCACCATATATATATATATATATATATATATATCTATGTAACTTTGAAAATTGGAATTTACAAAGTCAAGAATTTCTGTTTAGTCCGTTTTATATTCACCGTCTCTTTCGTGTTGTTTATGTTCATCATCTCTTTCTTAGATCTTTGTTTTTAGCTGGGGTAGGTCTTGAACATGTACTAGCTATGTTCGAAGTATGTGCTGGTGCCTTTAGGTTTTGCTAATACAAGTCTTTTTTATGACAAAAAATGGCTCTATCTTTATCTTTTTGCTTACCAAAAAAAAAAAAAAAAGTGTCTGTATCTATTACGAATGGTGATGAGTAAATAAAAGTATGAAACTTTCTTGTTTAATTATATTGTCATTTTAGCCCATTATTTTTCATGTACCACCAAACATGTTATTCTTATAAAACATATTCACATGTGTGTGTTTGTGTTTTTATTAACAAATTGAATCTATTTGGTCATTTTATATATCGATTCACCGGATATACTAATTTTTTCAATGCCTAATCTTTGCACATATGTGCAGTTCCAAGAATGGGTCTTCTGTCGAATTAAATATGGAGGTAAAAGAAGCAAGCAGGAAGATAAGAAGATACCTGAAGACAGTGACCCAGTCCTAGAAGGATCTATAGAAAACACTAAAGAAAATGACATCAATAGAGCAGACAGCCTGCAAAACATGCAATTGGCTGTGGATGATGAGCATTTTAAGATGTCGAAGGATGAGTGTCATGAACTATTGCTTCTAGAGGAAATGTTAATGAGTGACAACGAGTCACAACTAGCTGAAGATATATTGCTTACACCTGATGAGGCATGTGGGTTGTTGAGTTTTCCTTTCTTGTAGCACTAAAAAATAAATTTGATTATCACTCGTGCAATCTTACTTACCATTGCATTAGGCTCAGCATCTTTTTTCTTTTATCCTTTTTCTTTTCCTTTTTTTCCTTTTGGTTATAGATTAAGCTCTTCTTTTAATTTTCATCTTTGAATACAGAAGTTCATTTATTAGATGCTTCGGTAGGGTTACAGTGGCCAAAGGCACCTCACACTTAGTGGAACAAAGTAGAGTCTTTACATTTTATTTTCCTCAAAGTGTCAATAGTACTAGAACATAACGTGTACACACGGAGACACATATTGACACAATACTCTCTCTGAAGCAGGACTTCTATATGCTATCATTTTATTTTATAATTATTTTTCCATGTGTATTTATATATATTCTAAATTGTGGAATGCAAATTCATTGGGCAAAAGAACTGATTGTATATATATTGACCATTGTCAAAGCTCTGTCTTTAGCTATATGCAATTATTTTATTATGATTGTTGATGAGTAAATAGGAGTATGAGGCTTTGTTTCCTTCATTTTATCTCATTATTTTTCAGGTACTATTTAACACGAGTTTTACTTATTAGTCTTATAAACATATTCGTAAACATGTGTGCAAATGTGTGTGTTAATTTTTATGTTAGTTCCTAACTTGCACGTTTTTCCCCTATTGAATCTGTATGGTCATTCGTCGATTTACTTGGGTTACTGATCGTTTTAATGCCATTTGGACGTGTGCAGATCCAAAAATGGTTTTTTTGATAATGAAAAGGTAAAACAAGGAAGTAAAAAGATATGAAGATACATGGAGACATTCACCGGTTGCTGCAGAGCTGGCCATGAGCCACAAGTCCCCCCAACATTATGATTGTATGGCCATTTTTCAGGCATGTAATGTCAGAAGAGGAGCCACTAACCATGGAGCTTTTGTCTTGAAAATCCACCTTCAATTACTCTGGAGACACATGTAAATAAGACTCAAAATAGTGAAGAGCAACCGCCTTTGGCCGTGGACGTAGCTTCCTTGTGAAGTGAACCACGTAAATCTATGCCTTCTTTTGTGTGTTTGTGTGTGTGCATGGTTTTATCATTCTCTTATAGTTTCACAAGCACGACAGGATTATATATCGAGTATTAAATGATTTTATTGATTAGCTAGATTAATTAGGATATTAAAAGTAGTTATTTCTAGGTTATACATAATCATGTTTCATTATAATCGAATCATAGGTAGTAATTTTCAAGCAATTACCGATAATGAGAAGTCTTCTGCATAGTATTCAAATGAGAAAATTTTTAGTCCTGTTCTTTTGTCAATTGATCACTCTTGTCTAACACCATACCACCTCCATCCGGTCTCACATATTCATTTTGGTCCTCATTGCAATTTCAGTTTCTTCATAGCCACTATTGTTTCATAGCCAACCACGTTCACTGCTATACTTTGACAACAATTCTCAATTAAGCATAATAAAGATGAAAGAGTTGATGATATGGGTGGTTGGAATGCAATGCAATGGCATTTGGAGCTGAATTTTGGAAGGGCTTTGTTTGGTAGGAAATCTCAGTTGGTGTTAGATCTGAGGAAAAGATTGGAGGATTCAAGATTATGCATAGGAGCTCATGACAAATATATTTGGAAATATTCTCCATCAGGCATTATCACAATGAAATCTTTCTACTCTGCATTGGATGAAAATTGCTCTTAGATTTCTAACTCTCCAACAAGAGGCATGTTGAAAGATATAGAAATTTTACTGTCCAAAGGTGATATCCTATGTCCTTTTTTCTCAAGTGAAATAAAAAAGATTGACCATTTGTTTCTTCATTGCACTTGGTCTTGGAAAATCTGGTTGGCATGTCTAATGTGGTGGGGGTTAGATTTGTGCTATACCGAAACCTTAGCTTAACATCTAATATATAGCTCCTAGCAATGACATCTTTAAATCCAGGTCAGTCAATATTATTTCATTTTCTTGCCACCCATCAATTCTCTACAATTAAAGGTCCATCCCCTTTACACTTATCAACTATGGATTTTTTATTTTTGGGGGAAAATGGGGGAAAATAAGTTGTGGTTGAGGACTGTGGCATGCAAGTCTATTAGCTAATCATAATGAGAAATATAATTGTGAACTTGAAGAATGCATTGATACAACGGGAGCGCTTGTGATTTAGATATTGAAAATAATTTTTCACAAGAGATTCATGCAAATTTTGAAGACCCAAATTCAAAAGTTGATTTAGTTATTGAAGAAAAGGTTCTTCTAGAAATTCATGAAGTGGAGGGGCAATCTTTACTACCTGTGAGTAAGTCCGAGGTTGAGATCGTGACGGATGTCAAAGAGATTGAGAATATTGTGGTGGAAGTGCAAGAACCAGAGGTAGTTGTCGCTTCTAATGAGGTACAACCACCCTTGGAAGAAAATTGTGAGAAGTTTGAAGATCTAAAGGAAGTAATTTTTAAGCATGAAGCTTTGGGGGAGACCATTGATTGCGAAATTTCGTTCATCAAAATTTCAAGAGAGATCCAATCAAAGCTTCCAGTTGTTAATTTATCAACTGATTTTCTCCATATTTACATGTTGAGAAACATTGATTTTATTGGGGTCAAGAAATTTAATTTTATTATCAATCCTTGTTTAATTGACCTCGTTAATCAATTGAAGGGTATAGAGACATTGGCTCGAGTCAAAAATATTTTAGAGTGCAAATTTCAAAGGAGAATGAAGAAATTGAAGTACTCGAAGTATCTTTTTGTTTGGAATGGAAGACTTCAAGTTCATACAACGAACTCGAGAGCGAGTTCTTTTCAAGCAGGGGAGACTGATGTAGGACAGAAGTTAAGACCGATTAGAAGCCAAAATAGCTTTCTGCGTATAACCGTACCTACGGTCAAGCAAACCGTACCTACGGTTGGGAGCAATTTTATTTTTGGAATATTTAGTATTTTTCCTTATTTTAGTTATTTCTTTCTTAAATTTATAGTTTTAGTTGAATTAGGTTATTTATTAAGTTTAAGACCTTTGATTTATAGTTCTAGTTGAATTAGGTTATTTATTAAGTTTAGGACTTTTGAGTTATAGTTCTAGTCAAATTAGATTTTGCAGCCTATATAAAGGCTACCTCCTTTCATTGTAATGTAATGTTTTGACTTAATAAGAATTTCTTTATGAGATTTTACTCTCTTTGCTCGTGGATTCGAGTTGTTTTCTATTTGCTCGTGGATTCGAGTATTTTTCTAAGAAGAAGGCGGTGCCCTTTTTCTTTCATACGCTTTCCGCTATTAGGATCTACTAGGCAATAGCATGCCCAATGGAATCTATTCATTGAATATCTAATTTTTGAATCTTAAGATTAAATATATTGGAAATGCTTTCAGGATTGGTTGAAATGTTCTGGTTGCTGTGGGATCTCATCACAAATAAGTGTGAAATATTTTCAATCAAGTGCACTGTAGTGTGGTTACTTTCGAAGGAATGGCATAAATTTTGTTTTCATAATAAATCAACCAACCCGAGTATGCTATCATTTCAGTTTTGCCTTGAACTAGTAATAAAATTCATTTTTCATAGTAAACAATAGCCATCCTACTTCTGCAAGCTTGCATTTAAGAAGCTTTAACTATGAGATGCAGCTACAAAGCTCATTTTTCTGATCTAACAATTGCCCCTGCTCCTTGTGAAGGCTTAATGAGGTGGAAAATTGGTCCACTAATGCCTTTCTATACAAGTTTGAATTAGACAAAAATCAAAGACCCAACCTAAAAAAAATTCAAAGGCAAACTAAATTCTGCCCAAGTTTACCCGAATGTGCATCTCTAATGCTGAATTCATGGGGGGGGGGGGCTTTTTGTAGATAATACTAATTAGTGTTGTGGGACTTTAACCAACCTGCTAGGCGGTATGGTTCAAGTCTGTATGTACACAAGGAAGAGATGGCATATGTGTGATTTTTGACAATTCAACTGCTATTTAGTCTTGAAGTGGTTTTTCTGAAACAATTCACTCATTCAAGCTGATCAAAACCACCAATAGTGATCGTCACCTAATCAAGAATGGCCTATTTCCATCACTTCACTTCAAAAGAAACTGAAGACATCAGTCTACAGAATTTGTATTCAAGATCCGCAATAGTGTAGCCTGCAATATTGCCAAATGGGCGGTTGGTCATGTTCTGGCTTGGTGCTGAAACACAAGACAATGTTCCTTCCTCTGCAAAGATTGTAATTTTTTTTTTTTTTTTGGGGTTCAAAAGGAGGCCATTTATTGTTATCTTTACCAGTACATACTACAAACCAAACACAACTCACAACTAGAAATTAATCCCAGAATTTGCATTATTAGATGCATAATCAATGTTGTTGGCAGTTGCATACTTTGGTAACTAGGGTGCCAATGCAACATTGGCCTCCCTGTAGGAAAAATAGATACAAGTATGGGGGTTGTCATGGATTAGCAGAAGACAATACCTCAGAAGAAGAGGTAGATGCCAAGTAATCATAATGGCTCACCTACAAAACATATTGAAAGGCAACACTGAACAAGTTTCAATCATTAAATGAGTAATATAATACTCATGTGCTAAGGGTACTCTCTAGCCTCTATAGCTCACAATTCAGCCTTGATTTTTGTTGTAATACCAATAAGAAATGTAAATTCTACAACAAAATCACCATTACAGTCACCCCACCATTAACTCTTTTGTATGTTTTGTTCTTTTATTGAGTCCATGGATGCCCCCATTCATTTACACATGTGCACCCTTAATCCTTTAGGTCTTCAGCAAACAAGAAGTCCTCTCCCACAGTTTCAATATGCATTCCTAGTTTGCCATGCCATTGCTTCGCCTGCCCATGGCAGCCTTGGCATGGGTTCCTCATGCCCTACCCATTGATATTACAAACTGACCCCTAAAGGACAAAGCCCCATGCTTGGTTTGTGCCTAGAGTTGCTTGTACACCATGATAGCTAGAAATAACTAGACCATGTGTCGCGCCCCAAACCCGAAATAAACAAATCTAAGGGCGCGAACTCAAATCTAAATTGTATAAATAAAACCATTCAGAATCTTTCAATTATCTATAAAGTAACTCCAGAAATTAGATTAAATCACAACGCTAATAGTCATCCAATACAAAAGTATATAAATAAATAAATCCTCCAAATAAAGCCTAAGTTGATCACGTTATTTGAAACCCCAAACACATCGAGTTAACTGTCCGTCCACTGATTACTGATTTGAAAAATAATTGTAAGGGTGATCATAACATACACGAGAATAAGCCAAGCTAACCGCACAAATACTTTCAGAAAATCAGTTTATACAAATCACATGCTTTTTAATAAAAATCTATTATAAAAAGTTATCAATAAAATATTTAGAATCCATTAAAACCATTATTCAGATACTTTTGAAATTCACATCAGAGAATAGATCGGAAACTAATTTTCATAATTTCATATCATAACAAAATAATTATATTTGAACTCTGGCTAACCATACAAATGACTCAGACAGATTGACCCGAAGGTCCAAACGGTGCTCCTATCAAGAGGAGACTTAAACAACGCATTGGTACCAAAGATCAGTATTATCCCCTACTGACCGGGCAGTATTATCCCCTACTGACCGGGCAGAGCATTGGAACCAAAATGAACCAAAGGCCAAAACTTCACCCCTACTGACCAGGGCTAAACATCAGATAGCCAAACTAGAGTTCTAAATACATTCAAAATTCAATTATCAAATCAGAGACATTAACTGAACATACTTTCATAAATCAGTCATTTAAATCAGACAATTGTTCAAAACAAAATAATGAATAAATATATTTTGCTTGGCTTATGGAATACATTTTCGGATTGATACAAAAGTTGATGGCATAATACGATTAAAATCATTTATTTCAGAAAAAGAAAGCGGCATGCCATACTCCCACTTACCTCAAATTTGTCCGTCGACAACCCAAATGAAAATAGCTTCTGGCCCTTCGAATATTCAATCTAGACCCAATATTTGTCATGTACCCAAAATCTCAAACTTTCAAAATATACAAAGAAACTTACAAAATTCACCCTCAACTCCTAAACTCTTTTGACAATCGGCACTCCATAAATAAAAATCTCTCTTATTCTCGATTTTCTCTTCTCATTCATCATCTTTCTCAACATACTAATAATTATGCGTACAATATATGGTTTGTATATACGTAGATACAAGGAGACATACAGGAGTAGAGTGAGAGTCCCGTGTAAATGGACTTCCAATCCATATAGGTTGGTTATTTCTAGTTTTCTTTTCCACTCCAAATTCTATCACAAAAATCAACTTTAATCCACAACAATAAAATTTTAATTAATTATATAAATCTCTAAAAATGCGGGGTATTACACCATGCCTACGGCAACGCATCCTTCCCATGGTAGCCTAGGCAAGGGCCTCATTTTCTTTTTAATGAGCAAACTAAAAATATTATTATGAGAATATGGAGATACTAAAAGGCAGGAGAAAATCAACCCCTACTGTAAAGAGAGAACAACGCTACAGAACATTAAAGTCACAACCCAAATTGAGACAAAAGTCTAAGCATAAGAAAGGGAAGAAAAGAAAAAACACCAGCTCAGGGATAAAATGCAGTAATAGAGGACATGGGACTCATTCCTTTGCCAATGACACTACCCACCAATTTCAAGATGGTTGAGCCCCATCTTCAGGTGTGTCTTGGGAATATTCTGCACAACCATAGTAGGGCATTGCCTTACATACCTATAAAATGAAGTAAAACAAAGAACTCATATGCATAAAGGCCAGCCACAACTCCTGCTACTCTTCTAGATATGAAACCAACACAGGACATCCATGCTCCCACACAATGTAACAAAAGAAAGAAGACCAAAACATTCACAAACCCCTTGCTTGAAGGCACACAACTATACAAATGCAAATAATGACACCAAAATCAAGCTAGTCGACACAGTACCAAGAGAAAACTACCAATACAGAAGCAACCTTCTCTTTACAACACCTAATGCCTCCATAGCAATTAGACCCAAGGCCTATTTAAACAAAGGGGGCTCAATTGGAACCCCGAGACTTCCTTGCCACCCCCGATTGCTCTCGATCTCCACCCCATTTCTAGCTTGTGTAAAGTCAGAGAAATCATATGACAACTTATTTTAAGTACTAACCAAACGATATATTCTACTGGGGCATTGTGTTCTATTGGCATTTATGATTTGGGTGAAGATGTTGTCTTATCCCCTAACAAATGCCTATGAAGGAAATGAAACAGGCGTTCCACAACATTTACAAATCAAGAAAAAAAAAATCAAGAAGAGACTGAACTAGCCACATTTTTAATTAACTTCTTCAAGTGCATCCAACATCACACATATAATCATTGGAAAGATCATAATTGTAATACCCTAAATATTTATTAATTTATTTTACGTGTATATTCAGTGGAATTGTACAAAGGGGGATAATTTTAAATATTTTTTAGGTTAGTTGGATGTTGGGAGACATTCCATTAAATTGCTTTGGATGGAAAATATGTTTAAATTGTGAGATATATATATATATAGGTGAAGGAAGGAAAAGATAAAAGAAGAAAAAAAAAGAAAGAAGATTAGTTTTCCGTGTGGAAAGAAGAAAAGAAGATCAGTAGAAAAGAGAGAAAGAAAGAACAAAGAAGAAAAGAAGAGAAGAAAAGTCAAAGAAGGAAGAAAAGTGGCGTGTGAAGAGAAGAAAAGAAAGGAGATAGGACGGGTAGGTGTAGAAGAAAGAGGAAGAAATAAATGAAGAGAGAAAGAAGGAGGAAAGGACGGGAGAAAAGTAGGTAGAAAGAGAGATGGAGGGAAAGAAATAAAAGGAGAAGAATAGAGGAGAGAAAGGAAGAATGAGCAAGGAAAGGGAGGAAGTGAGAGAGGCAGAGGGCCAATGATCTGTTGCCGGATCAAGGGAGTTCTAATCACGCATGCAAGTATGAATTTTATATTTTTGAGTACATTTATGCGTCTACAGTGGTGGTTATTCATTTTATTTACTCATTTTTGAGGTAGGGAGTTTAATTCTTGTACAATGAATGATGATTATTTTGAAGCATATGTTAAGATTTGATTTATGCAAAGTGATAATTATTGATGGTGATATTATTTGATGTCATGGATTATGATGGTTGATTTTATTGAAGCCAATATATTTGGGAATTGAATTATTATTGATCAATGGATTATATTTGAGGTTGATAATTTGGAGTTCGTATTATTTGATTTATATATTATTTTGAATATATAAATGCTTGCATGTGATTTTTGAAACATTATTTATTGTATAGGAATTGAATTTCCTACTAGGCTATTGTTCTCTCACCCCAATATATTTTCAGGTGATCACTGTTGAAGGCATGTAGAAGAATTGGAGTCGAGATTTGGAGAAGTTATCACGTACATTTATTTTTATTTAAAGCTTACGTAATTTTATTTAGTTGGTTGGCCAATGTATATTGATAATGAGTTTTGGGTTAACCATGGCTACCCGCAGCTGCGCAATACTTTGTATTTTCAAAGGGAATTTATTTTTTAAAAGGTTTATTTGTACAGAGCTCATAAAAATTGTACGTGTTATGGTTTATAAATTTTGGGGCGTTACAATAATCCCACCCAATGGAGGAACATGAAAGAATAAATTAATTCATAAAGCTAGTGTGCAGAACCCACCCCTATTAAATACCTCAATTCAAGGGAATTCCAGGGCAATGAAAGTATTTTTCTCGCATTTCATTGACCCAAAGAAGTGTAAAACCTTTTTCACCATGGATGACTTTACCGGAAAATAAATTAGGAAAAAAAAACAGAGAGTGTAAATTACCATAAACCTTTACAATATCTAGCCCTTTTCTATGTAACCCCGAGAAGAAAATTAAGTTGTAATGTGCCCCCAGACAACTTACAAATTTAGCAATTAACTCCACCGTTAATCACAACTTATGAAATTAGATAGAATTATAAATAAATAAATAAATAAAACGTCATGAAGCCACGGTTAATTTCATGAATCGCAGTTAACAATGGTGTTAATTGATAAATTTTGAAGTTGTCTAGGGCACATTCCAACTTAATTTTCTTTAGGAAGTTATGTGAAAATTTCTAAACATAGAGAACTCTTTGCATATTTACATTTCTACCTTATTCAAATTTATTTGATATCCACATATCTCCTTTTGAAAGCCAAGAAGGTGTACCAATGTATGCACAAGGTTCTCGCCTACGATAGAATTTGAGAAAGGAAAAGCTAGGTAAGTGGTATCTAGACAACCACACACCCATATATTTTAGAGAAATTGATTCGTAGAATCGACTATAACGTGTGGCTTGGGTAGATGAACACGTACTTGCCATTGTTACTCATCACCCATGAAAAATAATCTGTAACTACTATCAATGGCAATGGTAAATGTAACTAGTGGCAGAGCCAAAATTTTATCTTAATGGGGACGACATTTATTTAAAATTTTTCTTTCCAAAATTTTGTTTAGTTGATTGTATTTTATATTAGAGTAGAACATGCAATAGGTTTACAAACTTATTACATCTTATTAGTTTACTTGTTCATGACGTTCAAGTAAAACTTACAGATATGTATGTGCACTTACGAGAAAGAGAAACGTGTATTAAATTTGAACAAAATCGGGTGAGTATTTACAAAAAGATGAGGCAATTATATATATATACAAATTAATTTTTTATAGAAAGTTTGGTGGTGGAGGAAAATGATAAACTTGAAATTAAAGAGGAAATAAAAAAAATAAAAATGGGGGCCGCCTATATGTAAAAAATCTAAATTTCATATACAAACTTTAAAGTTAAAAAAATAAAAAAATAAAAAAAAAAAATTGTGTGGCGCTATGGCCCCCACTTGCCACCATCTGGCTTCACCACTGCATGTAGCACTACCGATTATAGGAGTTTCATCACAAACGATACCCACAGGCTTTACGAAGACTTAGGCCAGCCTACATATATAATATATAGTTTCTAAATGGCTATGGGGTGACTATTGCCATCACAAAAGTACTTCAGCACCTCATTTATTTTAAAACTTTTAAGGTTTTATGAAAAACATAGATGGTTTTCCCAAAAACTAATCTTGTTATCTGTTAGAAAACATTACTTTGAACAATTTTGCAAAATAAGATTTTTCCAAAATTTGTCATTGCAGTGGGTTTTTTGGCCATTTTTCTTGACTTCTTTAAGTAAAAAAAAAAAAAAACAAACAAAATACAAAGACGATAAATGACCAAAAAGTCCACTTAAATGATAAATTTTGAAAAAACATTCTTTTGCAAGGTATGATGTTTTCTACTAAACTTTGCGACCAGTTTTCATGAAAACCTTTTCTATTTTCATAAAACGTTAAAATTTTTGAAGTTAATAAACGGTGTTAAATTGTGAGACTGACTTCGTAATATGGGGCTGATTTTTGCTGTTATTTCTCTCTGTGTTAGTAAATTTCTTTGGCCTGAAGTAAGTTGAATCATTCATATAATAATCTTTCATAAATAGTGTCTAAAAATCAATTTCTCGTATTTCTTCAAAATTAATTGGCGGCGCATCAGGTCAGTTAATCATTTGCCACGTTTCTTAGTATATCACATCTGGGAGTCCACGTCCTCTGCTATGCTATATATTAAAGGGGGAAACCTACCCTGTTTTCTCACTTTTTGCATGCTGTGATCGAGAGACTGCTTTCCTTCTGAGATTGTATGCGCGCGTTCGAGAGAGAGGCAGAGAGAGAAAGAGAGAGAGAGAGAGAGAGAGAGAGAGAAGAAGTAGTAGTAGAAGAAGAAGAAGAGGAAGATGACGAGTTATTCATCAATGCCTATAGGATTTAGGTTTAAACCCACGCATGAGGAGCTTCTACGCCATTATCTGTTGAAGAAGGTACATGGGCAAGAATTACCCTCAGATGCCGTCGTCGAGTTGGATGTCTACGCCCATGAGCCATGGCTGCTAACCTGTATGATCTTCATCTTTTCTTCTGTTTCTTTAATCTTTTCTTTCCTTTTCTTGATCGGTAGTTTCTTTTTCTTTTAGTTTTTGTCCAATCGACTATTGACTTGCATATATATACGGATTTTGTTTGTGTGGGTATAGGGGATGAAAGTAGGGGAATGAGCTATGAGGACAGATACTACTTTACCAGAAGAGAACGGATGTCGAGAAACGGCAACGGCAAGAGACCCAGAAGAACACTGCAAGGGGATTTCGACGGTGGCTGGTGGAAAGCCAACACAGGAGACAAGGATATTGCAGATGATCAAGGCACCGTCCTTGGTCACATGAAGACTTTGACGTTTTTCACTTACAAGAATATGGAAAGAAAACGCAAAGAAGCCACCAAGAGTGATTGGATTATGTATGAATACAGACTTTCATCCGATGAGGTACGTACGTGGGTTCTCATCCTTTAATTTCTTCGTCTATTTTGGTAATCTCTTATTGTTTCAATAAATTCTCTATCGTGAAAACTCCATCGTTATCTCTGTTTTTAGCAGGGGAGGTTTTGAACCATGTAGTTCGATCATAGTATGTGCATTTTGTCTGAGTTTTCCTTTCTAGCTATGAGTATTTGATTACCATTCATCTTATTGATTTTTTTTTTTTAAATCAATTTATTAAGTTCAGGTTTTACTATTTATATTTGATTACTGAAATTTAGTTATCAGAAACACATAATGATATTCTCACAATACTCTCCTTCAAGAAAGACTCCCATAAACTTCCATTTTTTTTACCGATAGTGATTTTCACCATACAAACACACACAATCAAACACACTTTGAAAATTGGAATTTACGAAGTCAACAATTTCTATTCAATCCGTTTTATATTCAGTCTTTTTCGTGTTGTTTTTGTTCATCATCTCTTTCTTAGATCTCTGTTTTTAGCAGGGCGCAGGTCTTGAACATGTACTAGCTCTGTTCGAAGTATGTGCTGGTGCCTTTAGGTTTTGCTAATACAAGTCTTTTTTCTAACAAAAAATGGCTCTATCTTTATCTTTTTGCTTACCCAGGAAAAAAAAAAAGGGAAAAAAAAAAAATCTGCATCTATTATGAATGGTGATGAGTAAATAAAAGTATGAGACTTTCTTGTTTCATTATATTGTCTTTTTAGCCCATTATTTTTCATGCACCACTAAACATGTTATTCTTATAGAACATATTCATATGTGTGTGTTTGTGTTTTTATTAACAAATTGAATCTATTTGGTCATTTTATATATCGATTTACCGGACATGCTAGTTTTTTCAATGCCTAATCTTTGGACATATGCGCAGTTCCAAGAATGGGTCCTCTGTCGAATTAAATATGGAGGTAAAAGAAGCAAGCAGGAAGATATGAAGATACCTGAAGATAGTGACCCGGTTCTGGAAGGATCTACAGAAAACACTAAAGAAAATGACATCAATAGAGCAAACAGCTTGCAAAACATGCAATTAGCTGTGGATGATGAGCATTTTAAGATGTCAAAGAATGAGTGTCATGAACTATTGCTTCTGGAGGAAATGTTAATGAGTGACAACGAGCCACAACTAGCTGAAGATATATTGCTTACCCCCGATGAGGTATGTGGGTTGTTGAGTTTTCCTTTCTTGTAGCACTAAAAAATAAATTTGATTATCACTGGTGTAATCTTACTTACCAATGCATTAGGCTCAGCATCTTTTTTTTCTTTTTTCTTTTCCATTTTTTCCTTTTGGTTATAGACTAAGCTTTTCTTTTAATTTTCATCTTTGAATACTGGAGTTCATTTGTTAGATGCTTTGGTAGGCTTACAGTGGCCAAAGGCACCTCACACTTAGTGGAGCAAAGTAGACTATTTACATTTTTATTTTCCTCAAAATGGCAATAGTACTAGAACATAACCTGTATGCACAGAGACACATACTGACCCAATACTCTCTTTGAAGCAGGACTTCTATATGCTATCATTTTATTTGATAATTATTTTTCCATGTGTATTTATATATATTCTAAATTGTGGAATGCAAATTCATTGGGCAAAAGAATTGATTGTATATATATTGAACATTGTCAAAGCTCTATCTTTAGCTATATGCAATTATTTTGTTATGATTGTTGATGAGTAAATAGGAGTATGAGGCTTTGTTTCCTTCATTTTAGCTCATTATTTTTCAGGTACTATTTAACACAAGTTTTACTTATTAGTCTTATAAACATATTCGTAAACACGTGTGCAAGTGTGTCAGTTTAATTTTATGTTAGTTCCTAACTTGCACGTTTGTCCCCGTATTGAATCTGTATGGTCATCCATTGATTTACTTGGGTTACTGATCTTTTTAATGCCTTTTGGACGTGTGCAGATCCAAAAATGGCTTTTTTCATAATCGAAAGGTAAAAGAAGGAAGTAAGAAGATATGATGATACATGAAGACATTCACCAGTTGCGGCAAAGTTGGCCATGAGCCACAAGTTCCCCCCGACATTATGATTGTATGGCCCTTTTTTAAGGATGTAATGCTAGAAGAGGAGCCACCACCCGTGGAGCATTTAGTCTTGAAAATCCACCTTCAATCATTCTACAAACATATGTACATCAGAATCAAAATAGTGAAGAACACCAACCGCCTTTGGCCGTGGATGTAGCTTCCTCGTGAAGTGAACCACGTAAATCTGTGCCTTCTTTTGTGTGTTTGTGTGTGTGTGTGCATGGTTTTATCATTCCGTTATAGTCTGCATAGCTCGCCTGCAAAACATATTGAAAAGAAACAATGAATAAGTTTCAATCATTCAATGAGTCTAAGGGTACTCTCTAGCACATAGCTCACAATTTAGCCTTGATGTTTGTTGTGGTACTAGTAGGAAATGTAAATCCTACAACAAAATCACCAGTAGAGTCGCCCCACCATCAACTCTTTTGTGTGCTTTGTTCCACTAATGAATAAGACAAACAAAAGGAGAGTCAATGGATGCCCCCCATTCATTTGCACATGAGAACCCTTGTGCTATTCAGCTAACAAGAAGTCCTATCCAACAGTTTTAATATGCATGACTTGGCTGCCATGCCATTGCATCCCCTGCCCATGACAGTCGAGGCATGGGTTCCTCGTGCCCTTCCTGTTGACATTACAAGCAGCTGCCTAAAGCGCTGAGCCCTAAGCTTGGTTTCTACCTGGGGTTGCTTGTGCAACATAATGGCTAGCAATGCCTAAACCATGCCCATGCCAGCATGGCCTTCCCATGGTAGCCTATGCATGAGCCTCATTCGCCTGCCAACAACGCTACCCACCAATTCCAAGATGGTTGAGCCCCATCTTCAGGTGGGCCTTGGGGCTGTTCTGCACAACCATGGCAGGGCATTGCCTAGCATACCCAAGCTATGCACAGGCAAGCCGTGGCAACCCATGCACCTGGGCCTCTGCTCTTTACAACTAAATTTCTATTAGTGTTAAGAAAGTCTTTTGTGTGTACATGGGATTACCATTATATGAAGCACCTTGTTCCTTTTTGTGCAAAGACAGAGCCCTGTTATGGTTTGTACTTGGATGATGTCTTTGATCTTTTATTTCTCCACATTCCACTTCAGAATGACCCAAATATGAGAATTTCTAACACCCTTTTCTGTTGTTCCTGCCCTATTCTATGGTTCAAGCGTGGCATCCAAAAGGGAGGATTTGGCTGTTAGGATTATCGCCAGGTCAAGGTTCAAGTATTGAGATTCCCTATTCTCACAAAACAAACATGCTAATAAGAATAAATATTAATAAAATAAATGATCATTGTAATTAAAACTACACTGTTTCGTGACAAGACTTTACATAACATTCAAGGAAACTCATGCATGTACACAGATATAACTACACTGGGAATCCTGGGATTATCTCCTTTGCTTTTCGAATGTCAAGATGGAAGAAAAAAAAATGCAAATTGTTAGGGAGAAAATCAGAGTTGTGTATTACAATTGTGAAGAGTGATATAACATTAAATGCTGAAATCTATCATCTTCATAAATAAATAAAAAAAAAGAAGTGCTAAAATCTATCATGTTTCTTTCAAACTAGTTGTATCTTATATTGGTGCTCCAGAAATTGTAGTGTGGAGAGTTATGCTTGCCTGATATACACTGCTGACAGGGAATTTGGAGAAAGAAAATTAATCAAGTGCAGCATGACACAAACCATAGTAACAAATCCAGTCCATATTTTCTAGTCTTCACTAACTTCTACATTTTCAAATTTAAAAATAAAAATAAAAATAAAAATAAAAATAAAACAAAAGAAAAAGAAATCACCACTTCTCTAGGGATTTACTCTTGGTTGACTAGAACACCCCACTAGGAAAGATCACAAAAACAAAACAAACAAAACAAAATTGGAGTTCTCAGAAATATGTGACACTACGTAAATGATGCATCAGTGGTGAGCTTGCTCCTCCTGTCCTTTTAATCCTTTGCTCTGCCAGAACATGATACATTCAGTAGTTGGATAACTTTGCACCCAAAGAGATTAGAATTTCGGTTACAATACTATGATTGACAAGGAAATGAGCACTTTAATGAAGGGAGAAACCATAAGGCATTCCACACATGGAACATATATAAACATCCTCTCATCATCTTGAACTTATTTTTACGCCAGCTGCAACATTGGTAAGATGTAACCATCTAAAGTTTATGCATGTTCCTTCTGCCCTGTTAAAACCACCATAATTACCAGATGCATGTTTGAATGTTAAAAATAAATTTATATAAAAACTCTAGGGAACACTGTTTTCTGCACCAAGTCCAGGCTGTGATCCAGGCTTGGTTTCCACATATCTTGTATTCACTTTAAACAGATGGTAGATCGAATTTGGATGAGTACTAGTAGCCCAAATACTAACAACCAAAGAATGCATTGAAGGTCATCAATCTTCGTTTTCTTTTTTCTTTTCTTTTTTTCCTTTCTTTTTTTGGTGTAAAACGAGTCATCAATCTTTGTAAAATCTTGATTGACAATGAATACAGGTTGGATGTCTAATTGTCCAGGCACTAATGATATTCAGCACTGTGCAGAAAAGGTTCAGAAGTTGGATAAATCCTACAATTACAATATGTAGTACATGCTTCCTACTGCACTGACAATATGATTACTGCTCAATGCAATATAACTTTTGTGTTTTTGCAATTCCAAGGCTGATTAACCTTTAGACTACCCAGAAAATAGCCATATATGAGATCCACACAAGGGAAATTCTGGTGCATGTTCCATCTAAGAGTGTAATCACTAAACCAAAAACCTTTTTCCAGCTTCTTTTTCTTTGTTTGGGAACTGAAGGGAAATTCTGGTGCACGTTCCATCTAAAACTGTAACCACTAAACCAGAGCCTTTTTTCTACCTTCTTTTTCTTTGTTTTTTTTGTTCCATTTTTTTTGGCATTGCGCAAGGGGGGGGCGCTATTTTTTAAATCACTCAACCAGTACCACTCGAAAAAGTCCAGAAAGCATAGCAGCATAGGCCAAAATAACCGCTATCACAGCATTTAATCTTAACATCTATTTAGTTAACCTTTTTTTTCTTTCCTTTTTTCCTCCCCCCTTAGAAATCATTATATAGTAGGATTCCGGATTCCAATATAATTTAAAAAAAAAAAAAGAAAAAAAAATCCATGTATTAAATTAAGCAGGACTTGAAAGAGCTCACCTGACTTTTTCCTTTTCTTAGATGGGGCATTTCTTGATTTCTTGGGGCATCCTTTGCCTGTCTTAGTGAATAGATCATTAATTGTACTTCTCGAATACCCTCTCTTTCTCTTCAAGTAAGCCTAACATCTCATATGCATTCACTACTGTCTGTACTACTGATTTCTCTAGTGGTTTAAGATCAAAAGCTTCCAGGCCCTTGAAAAGCTTTGGAAGAAGTTAAATCTAATAACTAATCTGAAGAAAAAAAAGACAAACAAACAGAAAAATTAAAACTAATCCAAAATCAACCTACAATTGTGATTAATTCTTAAGAACACTAACCTCACAAACATCTAATAAAGCATATAAGGGTGCAAGATGAATGCATAAAAAATTGAAGTATTTCCTTCATTTTTAGCCAGAGGTTTTTCAAACCTGCCTGTTACCATGGATAGGGTAGCAACATTCCCACATTGAATGTATTGCTCCCCCAAAAAGAGAGAGAGAGAGAGAGAGAGAGAGAGAGAGAGAGAGAGAGAGAGAGGGGGAGGCAGTGTCAGATGAGGCCTTTATTCTTAAATTGGGTGTCCAGTTTGCACAGTAGCAGCAGCGGCAGTTGGACATCAATGGACTATAGAAGGGAGATGGAAGAAAAGCAGCACCTATATACATGTGACCTTGTGCCTCCCACAATGTTTGGTCCTAACAGTGCCATCTTTTACGTAGTTCTAGCTTGTGGCTGTGTAAAAGGTGGTTAGCAGATAGACAGCACTGGCAGCAAGTTCTGCATTTACATAGCAGCAATAGCAGATCTTTTCATATGCCATTCGACTACTGGTTGTGGGAACCTAAACTTCGGTGAAGGAGGTAGCATCATGGTGGTTGGAACTTATGGTTTCTGGAAAAGACATCACATAGAGCAGAAATTCAAAAAAGTACTGCTATATTAATCAAATTAATTTTTAGTATTTAAAAGTTGGTCAAATAAAGGGAAATGTTTGGAACAATTATCGGTAGCTCATTCAAAATTCAACACTACACCATGGCTAGGAGATTGGTATGGAAAATAGTTTATTGTCCCTCTCTGTAATTAAGGAAATTGAGAAGGTTCCACATATATTTTCTTTTGAGACACGGGGCTTGTTTTCTATGTGTAGTTTTTTCAATTTCAAAGAAAATTTTGTACATATTTTTCCTTTAATAATTCTATCTTTTACTATTTAACAAATGATAATTTTTTACAAATAAAAAAATGAAATAAGTTAGTCAAGCAATTCATAAACAGTTCATAGGCATAAGCACCAAAGGGAGGAGGGGGAAGGAAAGAAGAAGACATTCATTAAAAGGCTATCATGCATTCATCATTTTCCACTAATGTCACAGCTAAACTATTTGTAACTTAATATGATTGGGAAGACATACAAAATGATCCTAGAATTGAGATAATTAAATGCAAATATGCAATTGATGATTGTCTAATCATATAATCCCAATGCATGACTTGATCATATGTTCTTACAAATTATATGAAGCAGGGAAAGCATACCTTTACGAGACTCTCCACATGTTGTTTCGATAGTATATAGATGTCATAAGTATGCATAAATGCCAAGGCACTGAATGTAGATCAGTTCCAACTTTCTTCATCCAAAACTTGTGTGCTTCTTCTGCTCTATGATCCATATCTAAAGCTTTTATTAACTGCATGCCCATATGTTACCATTGTGGTGCCCTGTCCCTTGCTTAGCATCCATTTAATTACCCAAAAGAGATTTAAGAAAGGAATACAAATCTCAGACCACAAAAGAAAATTGAAGACCCCGTAATTTTGTACACCCTTTCTTGGGAAAAACAAGAATTTAAGAATAATTACAAGTTTCCACATATACTAAATAAGATCTTACAGAATACCCTTGGATTTGCATGCTAAAAATTTAAGCAAAATTTGGGGTACAAATTCATATGGCCTTAAAAGATTTTCTTCAAACTAAAGATTTGGGAAAAATGGAGAAGAAAGACTCAACATAGTACTAAAACCCTACAAGAAGGTCTCATGAAGGCAAAAGCTAGGAGGAAAATTTTCGAACACGAGTTAATAACTTCTTACAATGCCCTCAAAATAATGATTATTGAGCAAAATAAATCATAATAGCAGAAATATATCATAGCAACTACTCTCAGTGGTCCATCTTGAAGATGTTATTCTGTTTTTAATAATGAGCTACCCATTAGTATTGTTAAAATTATAATACTAATGGGTGATGATCATGTAATAATGAGCAACCCATTTAATGAAAAATCTCTAGGGACAATATTTCATATACACAGGCAAACAACGCACTACATAGGTATCCATATATATATATATATATAGTTCACAGCCAGAATTGCTATCCAACAAATATAATCCTTACTTTGTTTATTGTTGTTAGTTATGAGGCAAAACAGAATTCTAATAGCCATAAATAAATGTTCATGAGAGGAAGGCCTATGTCTACAATGTTGCAATTACGATGCAAATTGTAAGTTTCCAATCTAAAAGGCTAAAGGCCTAAGCTATGAAGTGGAGGGACCAAACAGGTGTATGAAGCTATGTCAAACCTAATATTTGGGCGATGTGGGATGTGGAATTTTCCAACACTTTTTTTTATCAACAAAAAGAAATAAAAAATTTTTAAAAAGGAAAAAAGATAATACAAGTAAAGAACAAAAGGAAAGGTTACAAAGGAGAACAAGCAGTCCACCTAAGAACCAAACCAAACAAAAGCACCAAAAATAAGCTAAACACAAGCAGCCAGCCAATTTGTTTTTATAACAAATAAAGGAATCCCAACAAACACTTTAGAAGAGGAAGACCAAAATGATGCTGAGAAATAAATACGATGACAAATATCCCCCAAAGAAGAATCCTTCCCTTCAAAAATCCTCGCATTCCTTTCCAACCAAACGCCCCAAAAATGGCCAATGTTGCATAGTTCTAGATCATAATAGCCTTGTCCCCTAAACTGAAACCATAAAAATGAATCTCAAACATTGAAATTGCCGTAACCGCAGCCACCCAACATTTCTCGGCTAGCTAAAAAAGATTCTGCCATATCCAACAAACCAAAGGAAAAACCAGCAAGTATTCACTTCTCGATCTACTCCTTCCTTCGCTGCCCTTTGAAGTCAATAGGATTCCCCTTGGTTCGATGCCAAAATCCTCCCAAAAACCGACCACCCCAACCCGATTACAACCCTAGCAGTGCCCCTTTTCTTCCTATTTTTTATTTTATTTAAATAACAAAATATCCAATGATTTTAGAAATTTAAAAAGAAAAAAGAAATTGCTTGTGTTACCATTTTTATAATTTTAAGGTAAACCAATCCATTTAACTCATATACCAAACACTATAACTAAAAAAAATATAATGCGAGTTGCCTCGTGAGGTATTTTATTTTTTTCTCATACAAAATTCGTTTTTCATAGTGAACAACAGCCATCCTACTTCTGCAAGCCTGCATTTAAGAAGCTTTAACTATGAGATGCAGCTACAAAGCTCATTTTTCTAATCTAAAAACTGCCCCTGCTCCTTGTGAAGGCTTAATGAGGTGGAAAATTGGTCCACTTAAGCCTTTCTATACAAGTTTGAATTAGACACAAATCAAAGACCCAACCTAAAAAAATTCAAAGGCAAACTAAATTCTACCCAAGTTTACCCGAATGTGCATCTTTAATGCTGAATTCATTGGGGGGGCATTTTGTAGATAATACTAATTAGTGTTGTGGGACTTTAACCAACCTGCTAGGCGGTATGGTTCAAGTCTGCATGTACACAAGGAAGAGATGGCATATGTGTGATTTTTGACAATTCAACTGCTATTTAGTCTTAGAAGTGGTTTTTGTGAAACAATTCACTCATTCAAGCTAATCAAAACCCACCAACAGATACTGTCACCTCATCAAGAATGGCCTATCTCCATCACCTCACTTCAAAGGAAACTGAAGACATTAGTCTACAGAATTTGTATTCAAGATCCGCAATAGTGTAGCCTGCAATATTACCAAGTGCGCGGTTGGTCATGGTCTGGTTTGCTGATGGAGCACAAGACAATGTTCCTTCCTCAGTAAAGATTGTAATTTTTTTTGGGGGGGGGGGGGTTCAAAAGGGTGCCATTTATTGTTATCCTTACCAGTACATACTACAAATCAAACACAAATCACAATAGAAATTAATCCCAGAATTTGCATTATTAGATGCATAATCAATGTTGTTGGCAGTGGCATACTTTGGTGGCTGGGGTGCCAAAGCACCATTGGCCTCTCTGTAGGAAAAATAGATACAGGTATGGGGGTTGTCGTGGATCAGCAGAAGACAGTACTTCAGAAGAGGTAGATGCCAAGCACTCGGAGTGGCTCACCTACAAAACATATTAAAAGGCAACAGTGTACAAGTTTCAATTATTAAATGAGTAATATAATACTCATGTGCTAAGGGTACTCTCTAGCCCCTATAGCTCACAATTCAGCCTTGATCGAGGGCATGGGCCTCAAGTTTTTTGATGAGCAAACTGAAAATATTGTTAAAAGAATATGGAGAGAGAACAACGCTACAGAACATAAAAGCCACAACCCAAATTGAGACAAAAGTCTAAGCATAAGAAAGGGAAAAAAAGGAAAAACACCAGCTCAAGGATAAAATGCAGTAATAGATCGAGGGCATAGGCCTCATTCCCTTGCCAATGACACTACCCACCAATTTCAAAATGGTTGAGTCCCATCTTCAAGTGTGTCTTGGGAATATTCTACACAACCATGGCAGGGCATTGCCTCACATACCCATAAAATGAAGTAAAACAAAGAACTCATATGCACAAAGGCCAGCCACAACTCATGCTACTCTTCTAGCTATGAAACCAACACAGGACATCCATGCTCCCACACAATGTAACAACAGAAAGAAGACCAAAACATTCACAAACCCTTTGCTTGAAGCCACACAGCTACTGAAAATGCAAATAATGACACCAAAATCAAGCTAGTCGACATGCTACCAAGAGAAAACTACCAATACAGAAGCAACCTCCTCTCTGCAAGCACCCAATGCTTCTATAGCAATTAGACCCAAGGCCTATTTAAACAAAGGGGGCTCTATTGGCACCCCAAGACTTCCTTGCCAACCCCGATTGCTCTCGATCTCCATCCCATTTCTAGCTTGTGTAAAGTCAGGGAAATAATATGACAACTTATTTTAAGTACTAACCAAACAATATATTCTACTGGGGAATTATGTTCTATTGGCATTTATGATCTAGATGAAGATGTTGTCTTATCCCATAACAAATGCCTATGAAGGAAATGAAACAGGCGTTCAACAACATTTACAAACCAAGAAAAAAAATCAAGAAGAGAATGAACTAGCCACATTTTTAATTAACTTCGTCAAGTGGATCCAACATCACACATATAATCATTGGAAAGATCAGAATCCCACCCTATGGAAGAACATGAAAGAATAAATGAATTCATAAAGCTAGTGTGCAGAACCCACCCCTATTAAATACCTCAATTCAAGGGAATTCTAGGGCAATGAAAGTATTTTCTCGCATTTCATTGACCCAGAGAAGAGTAAAACCTCTTTCACCATGGATGACTTTATGGGAAAATAAATTAGGAAAAAAAAAAAAAAAAGAGTGTAAATTACGTACCATAAACCTTCACAATGTCTAGCCCTTTTCAACGTAACCCCCGGGAAGAAAATTATGTTGTAATGTGCCCCCAGACAACTTACAAATTTTGCCATTAACTCCACCATTAATCACAAGTTTTGAAATTAGATAGAATTATAACAAAAAAAAAAAAAAAAAAAATGAACGTCATGAAGCCACTGTTAAATTCATGAATCACAATTAACGATGGCGTTAATTGCTAAATTTTCAAGTTGTCTGGGGCACATTCCAACCTAATTTTCTTTAGGAAGTTATGTGAAAAAGGGCTAAATATAGAGAACTCTTTGCATATTCACATTTCTACCTTATTCAAATTTATTTGATATCCATATATCTCCTTTTGAAAGACAAGAAGTTGTACCAGTACAGTATACGTACAAGGTTCTCGCCTACAGTAGAATTTGGGAAAGGAAAGGCTAGGTAAGTGGCATCTAGACAACCTTACACCCATATATTTTAGAGAAATTGATTCGCAGAATCAACTCTATAACGTGTGGCTTGGGTAGATGAACACTTGCCATTGTTACTCATCACCCATGAAAAATAATCTGTAACTACTACCGATGGCAAAGGTACATGTAACCAGTGGTGGAGTCAAAATTTTATCCTAATGGGGACGATCTCTATTTACATTTTTTCTTTCCAAAATTTTGTTTAGCTGATAGTATTTTATTATAGAGCAAAACAATAGAATTACAAACTTATTACGTCTTATTAGTTTACTTGATCAAAACGTTCAAGTAAAACTAATAGATATGCATGTGTACTTACGAGAAAAAGAAACGTGTCTTGAATTTGATCAAAATCGGGTGAGTATTTACAAAAAGATGAGGCAATTGTATACAAATTAATTTTTTATAGAAAGTTTTGTGGTGGAGGAAAAGGATAAACTTGAAATTAAAGAGGAAATAAAAAAATAATAATGGGGGCTGCCAATATGTAAAAAATCTAAATTTCATATACAAAATCAAAATAAAATAAAATAATTGTGTCGGGCCATGGCCCCCACTTGTTGCCATGTGGCTTCACCACTGCATGTAGCACTACCGATTATAGGAGTTTCATCACGAACGATACCCAAAGCACCATTTAAAATTTTACCAAAGGCTTTACGAAGACTTAGGCCAGCCTAAATGTAATATATATAGTTTCTAGAAGGCTATGGGGTGACTATCGCCATCACAAAAGTTCTTCAGCACCTCATTTATTTTAAAATTTTTAAGGTTTTATGAAAAACATAGAAGGTTTTCCCAAAAACTAATTTCGTTATCTATTAGAAAATATTAATTTGGACAACTTTGCAAAATAAGATTTTTCCAAAATCTGTCATTACAATAGGTTTCTTGGCCATTTTTCTTGAATTCTTTTGTTAAAAATAAAAAATTAAAAAAAAAAAACGCAATACACAGACAATAAATTACCAAAAAGTCTACTGAAATGATAAATTTTGGAAAAACGTTCTTTCGCAAAGTATAATATTTTCTACTAAACTTTGCGGCCCCTTTTCATGAAAACCTTTTATATTTTCATAAAACGTTAAAATTGTTGAAGTCAATAAAGGTTGTTAAATTGTGAGACTGACATCGTAATATGGGGCTGATTTTTGCTCTTATTTCTCTCAGTGTTAGTAAATTTCTTTGGCCTGAAGTAAGTTGAATCATCCGTATAATAATCTTTCATAAATAGTTTCTAAAAATCAATTTCTCGTATTTCTTCAAAATTAATTGGCTGCGCATCAGGTCAATTAATCATTTGCCACGTTTCTTGGTATATCGCATCAGGGAGTCCACGTCCTCTCCTATGCTATATATTAAAGAGGGAAACCTACCCTGTTTGCTCACTTTTCGCATGCTGTAATCGAGAGACTGCTTTCCTTCTGAGATTGTATGCGCGCGTTCGAGAGAGAGACAGAGTGAGAGAGAGTAGTAGTAGTAGAACAAGAAGAAGAAGAAGAAGATGACGAGTTATTCATCAATGCCTTTAGGATTTAGGTTTAAACCCACGCATGAGGAGCTTCTACGCCATTATCTGTTGAAGAAGGTACATGGGCAAGAACTACCCTCTGATGCCGTCGTCGAGTTGGATGTCTACGCCCATGAGCCATGGCTGCTAACCTGTATGATCTTCATCTTTTCTTCTGTTTCTTTAATCTTTTCTTTCCTTTTCTTGATCGGTAGTTTCTTTTTCTTTTAGTTTTTGTCCAATCGACTATTGACTTGCATATATATACGGATTTTGTTTGTGTGGATATAGGGGATGAAAGTAGGGGAATGAGCTATGAGGACAGATACTACTTTACCAGAAGAGAACGGATGTCGAGAAACGGCAACGGCAAGAGACCCAGGAGAACACTGCAAGGGGATTTCGACGGTGGCTGGTGGAAAGCCAACACAGGAGACAAGGATATTGCAGATGATCAAGGCACCGTCCTTGGTCACATGAAGACTTTGACGTTTTTCACTTACAAGAATATGGAAAGAAAACGCTAAAGAAGCCACCAAGAGTGATTGGATTATGTATGAATACAGACTTTCATCTGATGAGGTACGTACGTGGGTTCTCGTCCTTTATTTCTTCATCTGTTTTGGTAATCTCTTTCTGTTATTGTTTCAATAAATTCTCTTCCATATCATTATGAAAGCTCTATCATTATCTCTGTTTGTATTTGATTACTGAAATTTAGTTATCAGAAACACATAATGATATTCTCACCATACTCTCCTAGACTCCCTTAAACTTCCATTCTTTTATCGATAATGATTTCACCATATTTATATATATATAACTTTGAAAATTGGAATTTACAAAGTCAAGAATTTCTGTTTAGTCCGTTTTATATTCACCGTCTCTTTCGTGTTGTTTATGTTCATCATCTCTTTCTTAGATCTCTGTTTTTAGCAGGGGTAGGTCTTGAACATGTACTAGCTATGTTCGAAGTATGTGCTGGTGCCTTTAGGTTTTGCTAATACGAGTCTTTTTTATGACAAAAAATGGCTCTATCTTTATCTTTTTGCTTACCAAAAAAAAAAAAAAAAATCTGTATCTATTATGAATGGTGATGAGTAAATAAAAGTATGAGACTTTCTTGTTTCATTATATTGTCATTTTAGCCCATTATTTTTCATGTACCACCAAACATGTTATTCTTATAAAACATATTCACATGTGTGTGTTTGTGGTTTTATTAACAAATAGAATCTATTTGGTCATTTTATATATCGATTCACCGGGCATACTAATTTTTTCAATGCCTAATCTTTGCACAAATGTGCAGTTCCAAGAATGGGTCCTCTGTCGAATTAAATATGGTGGTAAAAGAAGCAAGCAGGAAGATATTAAGATACCTGAAGACAGATGATCCGGTCCTGGAAGGATCTGTAGAAAACACTAAAGAAAATGAAATCAATAGAGCAGACAGCTTGCAAAACATGCAATTGGCTGTGGATGATGAGCATTTTAAGATGTCAAAGAATGAGTGTCATGAACTATTGCTTCTAGAGGAAATGTTAATGAGTGACAACGAGTCACAACTAGCTGAAGATATATTGCTTACACCCGATGAGGTATGTGGGTTGTTGAGTTTTCCTTTCTTGTAGCACTAAAAAATAAATTTGATTATCACTCGTGCAATCTTACTTACTATTGCATTAGGCTCAGCATATTTTTTCTTTTATCCTTTTTCTTTTCCTTTTTCCCTTTTGGTTGTAGATTAAGCTCTTCTTTTAATTTTCATCTTTGAATACAGAAGTTCATTTATTAGATGCTTCGGTAGGCTTACAGTGGCCAAAGGCACCTCACACTTAGTGGAACAAAGTAGAGTCATTACATTTTATTTTCCTCAAAGTGGCAATAGTACTAGAACATAACATGTACACACAAAGACACATACTGACACAATACTCTCTCTGAAGCAGGACTTCTATATGCTATCATTTTATTTGATAATTATTTTTCCATGTGTATTTATATATATTCTAAATTGTGGAATACAAATTCATTGGGCAAAAGAATTGATTGTATATATATTGACCATTGTCAAAGCTCTGTCTTTAGCTATATGCAATTATTTTATTATGATTGTTGATGAGTAAATAGGAGTATGAGGCTTTGTTTCCTTCATTTTAGCTCATTATTTTTCAGGTACTATTTAACACAAGTTTTACTTATTAGTCTTATAAACATATTCGTAAACACGTGTGCAAATGTGTGTGCTAATTTTTATGTTAGTTCCTAACTTGCACGTTTTTCCCTATTGAATCTATATGGTCATTCGTCGATTTACTTGGGTTACTGATCTTTTTAATGCCATTTGGACATGTGCAGATCCAAAAATGGTTTTTTTGATAATGAAAAGGTAAAACAAGGAAGTAAGAAGATATGAAGATACATGGAGACATTCACCGGTTGCTGCAGAGCTGGCCATGAGCCACAAGTCCCCCCAACATTATGATTGTATGGCCATTTTTTAAGCATGTAATGTCAGAAGAGGAGCCACTAACCATGGAGCTTTTGTCTTGAAAATCCACCTTCAATTACTCTGGACACACATGTAAATAAGGCTCAAAATAGTGAAGAGCAACCGCCTTTGGCCATGGATGTAGCTTCCTTGTGAAGTGAACCACGTAAATCTGTGCCTTCTTTTGTGTGTTTGTGTGTGTGCATGGTTTTATCATTCTCTTATAGTTTCACAAGCACGACAGGATTATATATCGAGTATTAAATGATTTTATTGATTAGCTAGATTAATTAGGATATTAAAAGCAGTGATTCCTAGGTTATACATAATCATGTTTCATTATAATCGAATCATAGGTAGTAATTTTCAAGCAATTACCGATAATGAGAAGTCTTTTACATAGTATTCAAATGAGCAAATTTTTAGTCCAGTTCTTTTGTCAATTGATCGCTCTTGTCTAACACCATACCACCTCCATCCGGTCTCACATATTCATTTTGTTCCTCATTGCAATTTGAGTTTCTTCATAGCCACTATTGTTTCATAGCCAACCACGTTCACTGCTATACTTTGACAACAATTCTCAATTAAGCATAATAAAGATGAAAGAGTAGATGATATGGGTGGTTGGAATGCAATGCAATGGCATTTGGAGCTGAATTTTGGAAGGGCTCTGTTTGGTAGGAAATCTCAGTTGGTGTTAGATCTGAGGAAAAGATTGGAGGATTCAAGGTTATGCATAGGAGCTCATGACAAATATATTTGGAAATATTCTCCATCAGGCATTATCACAATGAAATCTTTCTACTCTGCATTGGATGAAAATTGCTCTTAGATTTCTAACTCTCCAACAAGAGGCATGTTGAAAGATATAGAAATTTTACTGTCCAAAGGTGATATATCCTGTGTCCTTTTTTCTCAAGTGAAATCAAGAAGATTGACCATTTGTTTCTTCATTGCACTTTGTCTTGGAAAATCTGGTTGGCATGTCTAATGTGGTGGGGGTTAGATTTGTGCTATACCGAAACCTTAGCTTAACATCTAATATATAGCTCCTAGCTGTGACATCTTTAAATCCAGGTCAGTCAATATTATTTCATTTTCTTGCCACCCATCAATTCTCTACAATTAAAGGTCCATCACCTTTACATTTATCAACTATGGATTTTTTATTTTTGGGGGAAAATGGAGGAAAATAAGTTGTGGTTGAGGACTGTGGCATGCAAGTCTATTAGCTCATTAGGATCTACTGGGCGATAGCATGCCCAATGGAATCTGTTCATTGAATGCCTAATTTTTGAATCTTAAGTTGAATATATTGGAAATGCTTTCAAGATTGGTTGAAACGTTCTGGTTGCTGTGGGATCTCATCACAAATAAGTGTGAAATATTTTCAATCAAGTGCACTGTAGTGTGGTTACTTTCGAAGGAATGGCATAAATTTTGTTTTCATAATAAATCAACCAACCCAAGTATGCTATCATTTCATTTTTGCCTTGAACTGTAATAAAATTCGTTTTTCATAGTAAACAATAGCCATCCTACTTCTGCAAGCTTGCATTTAAGAAGCTTTAACTATGAGATGCAGCTACAAAGCTCATTTTTCTAATCTAAAAATTGCCCCTGCTCCTTGTGAAGGCTTAATGAGGTGGAAAATCGGTCCACTAATGCCTTTCTATACAAGTTTGAATTAGACACAAATCAAAGACCCAACCTAAAAAAATTCAAAGGCAAACTGAATTCTGCCCAAGTTAACCCGAATGTGCATCTCTAATGCTAAATTCATGGGGGGGGGGGGGGGCTTTCTGTCGATAATACTAATTAATGTTGTGGGACTTTAACCAACCTGCTAGGCGGTATGGTTCAAGTCTGTATGTACACAAGGAAGAGATGGCATATGTGTGATTTTTGACAATTCAACTGCTATTTAGTCTTGAAGTGGTTTTTGTGAAACAATTCACTCATTCAAGCTGATCAAAACGACCAATAGTAACCGTCACCTAATCAAGAATGGCCTAGTTCCATCACTTCACTTCAAAGGAAACTGAAGACATCAGTCTACAAAATTTGTATTCAAGATTCGCAATAGTGTAGCCTGCCATATTGCCAAATGGGCAGTTGGTCATGTTCTGGCTTGGTACTAAAGCACAAGACAATGTTCCTTCCTCTGTAAAGATTGTAATTTTTTTGGGGGGGGGGGGGGGGTTCAAAAGGAGGCCATTTATTGTTATCTTTACCAATACATACTACAAACCAAACACAACTCACAATTAGAAATTAATCCCAGAATTTGCATTATTAGATGCATAATCAATGTTGTTGGCAATTGCATACTTTGGTAACTAGGGTTGCCAATGCAACATTGGCCTCCCTGTAGGAAAAATAGATACAAGTATGGGGGTTGTCATGGATAAGTAGAAGACAGTACCTCAGAAGAAGAGGTAGATGCCAAGCAATCAGAGTGGCTCACCTACAAAACATATTGAAAGGCAACAGTGAACAAGTTTCAATCATTAAATGAGTAATATAATACTCATGTGCTAAGGGTACTCTCTAGCCTCTATAGCTCACAATTCAGCCTTGATTTTTGTTGTAATACCAATAAGAAATGTAAATCCTACAACAAAATCACCATTACAGTCACCCCACCATTAACTCTTTTGTATGTTTTGTTCTTTTATTGAGTCCATGGATGCCCCCATTCATTTACACATGTGCACCCTTAATCCCTTAGGTCTTCTGCAAACAAGAAGTCCTCTCCTACAGTTTCAATATGCATTCTTAGTTTGCCATGCCATTGCTTCGCCTGCCCATGGCAGCCTTGGCATGGATTCCTCATGCCCTACCCATTGATATTACGAACTGACCCCTAAAAGACAAAGCCCCATGCTTGGTTTGTGCCTGGAGTTGCTCGTGCACCATGATAGCTAGAAATAACTAGACCATGTGTCACGCCCCAAACCCGAAATAAACAAATCTAAGGGCACGAACTCAAATCCAAGTTGTATAAATAAAACCATTCAGAATCTTTCGATTATCTATAAAGTAACTCCAGAAATTAGATTAAATCACAACGCTAATAGTCATCTAATACAAAAGTATATAAATAAATAAATCCTCCAAATAAAGCCTAAGTTGATCACGTTATTTGAAACCCCAAACACATCGAGTTAACTATCCATCCACTGATTATTGATTTGAAAAATAATTGTAAGGGTGATCATAACATACACGAGAATAAGCCAAGCCAACCACACAAATATTTTCAGAAAATCAGTTTATACAAATCACATGCTTTTCAATAAAAATCTATTATAAAAAGTTATCAATAAAATATTCAGAATCCATTAAAACCATTATTCAGATACTTTTGAAATTCACATTAGAGAATAGATCGTAAACTAATTTTCATAATTTCATATCATAACAAAATAATTATATTTGAACTCTGGCTAACCATACAAATGACTCAGACAGATTGACCCGAAGTTCCAAACGGTGCTCCTATCAAGAGGAGACTTAAACAAAGCATTGGTACCAAAGATCAGTATTATCCCCTACTGACCGGGGCAGAGCATTGGAACCAAAATGAACCAAAGGCCAAAACTTCACCCCTACTGACCAAGGCTAGACATCAGACAGCCAAACTAGAGTTCTAAATACATTCAAAATTCAATTATCAAATCAGAGACATTAACCGAACATACTTTCATAAATCAGTCATTTAAATCAGAGAATTGTTCAAAACAAAATAATGAATAAATATATTTTGCTTGGCTTATGGAATACATTTTCGAATTGATACAAAAGTTGATTGCATAATACGATTAAAATCATTTATTTCAGAAAAAGAAAGCGGCATGTCATACTCCCACATACCTCAAATTTGTCCTTCGACAACCCAAATGAAAATAGCTTCTGGCCCTTCGAATATTCAATCTAGACCCAATATTTGTCATGTACCCAAAATATCAAACTTTCAAAATATACAAAGAAACTTACAAAATTCACCCTCAGCTCCTAAACTCTTTTGACAATCGGCACTCCATAAATAAAAATCTCTCTTATTCTCGGTTTTCTCTTCTCATTCAACATCTTTCTCAACATACTAATAATTATGCGTACAATATATGGTTTGTATATACGTAGATACAAAGAGACATACAGGAGTAGAGTGAGAGTCCCGTGTAAATGGACTTCCAATCCACATAGGTTGGTTATTTCTAGTTTTCTTTTCCACTCTAAATTCTATCACAAAAATCAACTTTAATCCATAGCACTAAAATTTTAATTAATTATATAAATCTCTAAAAATGCGGGATATTACACCATGCCTATGCCAACGCATCCTTCCCATGGTAGCTTGGGCAAGGGCCTCATTTTTTTTTTTATGAGCAAACTGAAAATATTAATAAGAGAATATGGAGATACTAAAAAGCAGGGGAAAATCAACCCCTACTATAAAGAGAGAACAACACTACAAAACATTAAAGTCACAACCCAAATTGAGACAAAAGTCTAAGCATAAGAAAGGGAAGAAAAGGAAAAACACCAGCTCAGGGATAAAATGCAGTAATAGAGGGCATGGGACTCATTCCCTTGCTAATGACACTACCCACCAATTTCAAGATGGTTGAGCCCCATCTTCAGGTGTGTTTTGGGAATATTCTGCACAACCATAGCACGGCATTGCCTTACATACCTATAAAATGAAATAAAACAAAGAACTCATATGCATGAAGGCCAGCCACAACTCCTGCTACTGTTCTAGATATGAAACCAACACAGGACATCCATGCTCCCACACAATGTAACAAAAGAAAGTAAACCAAAACATTCACAAACCCCTTGCTTGAAGGCACACAACTACTACAAATGCAAATAATGACACCAAAATCAAGCCTAGTCGACACAGTACCAAGAGAAAACTACCAATACAGAAGCAACCTTCCTCTCTGCAACACCCAATGCTTCCATAGCAATCAGACCCAAGGCCTATTTAAACAAAGGGGGCTCTATTGGAACCCCAAGACTTCCTTGCCACCCCCGATTGCTCTTGATCTCCACCCCATTTCTAGCTTGTGTAAAGTCAGAGAAATAATATGACAAATTATTTTAAGTACTACCCAAACGATATATTCTACTGGGGCATTGTGTTCTATTGGCATTTATGATTTGGGTGAAGATGTTGTCTTATCCCCTAACAAATGCCTATGAAGGAACTGAAACAGGCGTTCAACAACATTTACAAATCAAGAAAAAAAAATCAAGAAGAGACTGAACTAGCCACATTTTTAATTAACTTCTTCAAGTGCATCCAACATCACACATATAACCATTGGAAAGATCATAATTGTGATACCCTAAATATTTATTAATTTATTTTACATGTATATTTAGTGGAATTGTGCAAAGGGGGGTAATTTTAAATATTTTTTTAGGTTAGTTGGATGTTGGGAGACATTCCATTAAATTGCTTTGGATGGAAAATATATTTAAATTGTGAGATATATATATATATATATAGATATAGGTGAAGGAAGGAAAAGATAAAAGAAGAAAAAAAAAAGGAAAGAAGATTAGTTTTCCGTGTGGAAAGAAGAAAAGAAGATCAGGAGAAAAGAGAGAAAGAAAGAAGAAAGAAGAAAAGAAGAGAAGAAAAGTCAAAGAAGGAAATAAAGAAGGAAGAAAAGTGGCGTGTGAAGAGAAGAAAAGAAAGGAGATAGGACAGGTAGGTGTAGAAGAAAGAGGAAGAAATAAATGAAGAGAGAGAGAAGGAGGAAAGGACGGGACAAAAGTAGGTAGAAAGAGAGATGGCGGGAAAGTAATAAAAGGAGAAGAATAGAGGAGAGAAAGGAAGAAGGAGCAGGGAGAGGGAGGAAGCGAGAGAGGCAGAGGGCCGACGATCTGTTGCCGGATCAGGGGAGTTCTAATCACGCATGCGAGTATGAATTTTATATTTTTGAGTAGATTTATACGTCTACAGTGGTGGTTATTCATTTTATTCACTCATTTTTGAGGTAAGGAGTTTAATTCTTGTACAATGAATGATGATTATTTTGAAGCATATGTTAAGATTTGATTTATGCAAAGTGATAATTATTGATGGTGATATTATTTGATGTCATGGATTATGATGGTTGATTTTATTGAGGCCAATATATTTGGGAATTGAATTATTATTGATCAGTGGATTATATTTGAGGTTGATAATTTGGAGTTTGTATTATTTGATTTATATATTATTTTGAATATATAAATGCTTGCATGTGATTTTTGAAATATTATTTATTGTATAGGAATTGAATTTCCTACTGGGCTGTTGTTCACTCACCCCAATATATTTTCAGGTGATCACTGTTGAAGGCATGTAGAAGAATTGGAGTCGAGATTTGGAGAAGTTATCGCGTACATTTATTTTTATTTAAAGCTGATGTGATTTTATTTATTTGGTTGGCCAATGTATATTGATAATGAGTTTTGGGTTAACCATAGCTACCCGCAGCTACGCAATACTCTGTATTTTCAAAGGGAATTTATTTTTTAAAAGGTTTATTTGTGCGGAGCTCATAAAAATTGTACGTGTTATGGTTTATAAATTTTGGGGCGTTACAATAATCCCACCCAATGGAGGAACATGAAAGAATAAATGAATTCATAAAGCTAGTGTGCAGAACCCACCCCTATTAAATACCTCAATTCAAGGGAATTCCAGGGCAATGAAAGTATTTTTCTCGCATTTCATTGACCCAAAGAAGAGTAAAACCTTTTTCACCATCGATGACTTTAACGGAAAATAAATTAGGAAAAAAAAAAAAGAGAGTGTAAATTACCATAAACCGTTTACAATGTCTAGCCCTTTTCTACGTAACCCCGAGAAGAAAATTAAGTTGTAATGTGCCCCGAACAACTTACAAATTTAGCAATTAACTCCACCGTTAATCGCAACTTATGAAATTAGATAGAATTATAAATAAATGAATAAAACGTCATGAAGCCACGGTTAATTTCATGAATCGCAGTTAACAATGGTGTTAATTGCTAAATTTTGAAGTTGTCTAGGGCACATTCCAACTTAATTTTCTTTAGGAAGTTATGTGAAAAAGGTCTAAACATAGAGAACTCTTTGCATATTTACATTTCTACCTTATTCAAATTTATTTGATATCCACATATCTCCTTTTGAAAGCCAAGAAGTTGTACCAGTGTACGCACAAGGTTCTCGCCTACGATAGAATTTGAGAAAGGAAAGGCTAGGTAAGTGGTATCTAGACAACCTTACACCCATATATTTTAGAGAAATTGATTCGCAGAATCGACTATAACGTGTGGCTTGGGTTGATGAACACTTGCCATTGTTACTCATCACCCATGAAAAATAATCTGCAACTACTATCAATGGCAAAGGTAAATGTAACCAGTGGCAGAGCCAACATTTTATCTTAATGGGGACGATATTTATTTAAAATTTTTCTTTCCAAAATTTTGTTTAGTTGATTGTATTTTATATTAGAGTAGAACAATAGGTTTACAAACTTTTTACATCTTATTAGTGTACTTGCTCATGACGTTCAAGTAAAACTTACAGATATGTATGTGCACTTACGAGAAAGAGAAACGTGTATTGAATTTGAACAAAATCGGGTGAGTATTTATGAAAAGATGAGGCAATTATATATATATATAAAATTAATTTTTTATAGAAAGTTTGGTGGTGCAGGAAAATGATAAACTTGAAATTGAAGAGGAAATAAAAAAAATAAAAATGGGGGCCGCCTATATGTAAAAAATCTAAATTTCATATACAAACTTAAAAGTTAAAAAAATAAAAAATAAAATAAATAAATAAATTGTGTGGCGCTATGGCCCCCACTTGCCACCATGTGGCTTCACCACTGCATGTAGCACTACCGATTATAGGAGTTTCATCACAGACGATACCCACAGGCTTTACGAAGACTTAGGCCAGCTTACATATATTATATATAGTTTCTAAATGGCTATGGGGTGACTATTGCCATCACAAAAGTTCTTCAGCACCTCATTTATTTTAAAACTTTTAAGGTTTTATGAAAAACATAGATGGTTTTCCCAAAAACTAATCTCGTTATCTGTTAGAAAACATTACTTTGAACAACTTTGCAAAATAAGATTTTTCCAAAATTTGTCATTGCAGTGGGTTTTTTGGCAATTTTTCTTGGCTTCTTTAAGTAAAAAAAAAAAAATAAATAAAAAAAAAACCCAAAATACAAAGATGATAAATGACCAAAAGGTCCACTTAAATGATAAATTTTGAAAAAACGTTCTTTTGCAAGGGATGATGTTTTCTACTAAACTTTGCGACCAGTTTTCATGAAAACCTTTTATATTTTCATAAAACGTTAAAATTTTTGAAGTTAATAAACGGTGTTAAATTGTGAGACTGCACAGCGTAATATGAGGCTGTTTTTTGCTGTTATTTCTTTCTGTGTTAGTAAATTTCTTTGGCCTGAAGTAAGTTGAATCATCCATATAATAATCTTTCATAAATAGTGTCTAAAAATCAATTTCTCGTATTTCTTCAAAATTAATTGGCGGCGCATCAGGTCAGTTAATCATTAGCCACGTTTCTTATTATATCGCATCTGGGAGTCCACGTCCTCTGCTATGCTATATATTAAAGGGGGAAACCTACCCTGTTTTCTCACTTTTTGCATGCTGTGATCGAGAGACTGCTTTCCTTCTGAGATTGTATGCGCGCGTTCGAGAGAGAGGCAGAGAGAGAAAGAGAGAGAGAGGGAGAGAAGAAGTAGTAGTAGAGGAAGAAGAAGAGGAAGATGACGAGTTATTCATCAATGCCTTTAGGATTTAGGTTTAAACCCACGCATGAGGAGCTTCTACGCCATTATCTGTTGAAGAAGGTACATGGGCAAGAATTACCCTCTGATGCCGTCGTCGAGTTGGATGTCTACGCCCATGAGCCATGGCTGCTAACCTGTATGATCTTCATCTTTTCTTCTGTTTCTTTAATCTTTTCTTTCCTTTTCTTGATCGGTAGTTTCTTTTTCTTTTAGTTTTTGTCCAATCGACTATTGACTTGCATATATATACGGATTTTGTTTGTGTGGGTATAGGGGATGAAAGTAGGGGAATGAGCTATGAGGACAGATACTACTTTACCAGAAGAGAACGGATGTCGAGAAACGGCAACGGCAAGAGACCCAGAAGAACACTGCAAGGGGATTTCGACGGTGGCTGGTGGAAAGCCAACACGGGAGACAAGGATATTGCAGATGATCAAGGCACCGTCCTTGGTCACATGAAGACTTTGACGTTTTTCACTTACAAGAATATGGAAAGAAAACGCAAAGAAGCCACCAAGAGTGATTGGATTATGTATGAATACAGGCTTTCATCCGATGAGGTACGTACGTGGGTTCTCATCCTTTAATTTCTTCGTCTATTTTGGTAATCTCTTATTGTTTCAATAAATTCTCTATCGTGAAAACTCTATCGTTATCTCTGTTTTTAGCAGGGGAGGTTTTGAACCATGTAGTTCGATCATAGTATGTGCATTTTGTTTGAGTTTACCATTCGTCTTATTGATTTTTTTTTTTCAAAACAATTTATTAAGTTCAGGTTTTACTATTTATATTTGATTACTGAAATTTAGTTATCAGAAACACATAATGATATTCTCACAATACTCTCCTTCAAGAAAGACTCCCATAAACTTCCATTTTTTTTACCGATAGTGATTTCATCATACAAACACACACAATCAAACACACTTTGAAAATTGAAACTTACGAAGTCAACAATTTCTATTCAATCCGTTTTATATTCAGTCTCTTTCGTGTTGTTTTTGTTCATCATCTCATTCTTAGATCTCTGTTTTTAGCAGGGCGCAGGTCTTGAACATGTACTAGCTCTGTTCGAAGTATGTGCTGGTGCCTTTAGGTTTTGCTAATACAAGTCTTTTTTCTAACAAAAAATGGCTCTATCTTTATCTTTTTGCTTACCCACGAAAAAAAAAAAAAAAAAAAAAGGGAAAATAAAAAATCTGCATCTATTATGAATGGTGATGAGTAAATAAAAGTATGAGACTTTCTTGTTTCATTATATTGTCTTTTTAGCCCATTATTTTTCATGCACCACTAAACAAGTTATTCTTATAGAACATATTCATATGTGTGTGTTTGTGTTTTTATTAACAAGTTGAATCTATTTGGTCATTTTATATATCGATTTACCCGACATGCTAGTTTTTTCAATGCCTAATCTTTGGACATAAGTGCAGTTCCAAGAATGGGTCCTCTGTCGAATTAAATATGGAGGTAAAAGAAGCAAGCTGGAAGATATGAAGATACCTGAAGATAGTGACCCGGTCCTGGAGAGATCTACAGAAAACACTAAAGAAAATGACATCAATAGAGCAAACAGCTTGCAAAACATGCAATTGGCTGTGGATGATGAGCATTTTAAGATGTCGAAGAATGAGTGTCATGAACTATTGCTTCTGGAGGAAATGTTAATGAGTGACAACGAGCCACAACTAGCTGAAGATATATTGCTTACGCCCGATGAGGTATGTGGGTTGTTGAGTTTTCCTTTCTTGCAGCACTAAAAAATAAATTTGATTATCACTCGTGTAATCTTACTTTCCAATGCATTAGGCTCAGCATCTTTTTTTTCTTTTTTCCTTTTTCTTTTCCATTTTTTCCTTTTGGTTATAGACTAAGCTTTTCTTTTAATTTTCATCTTTGAATACTGGAGTTCATTTGTTAGATGCTTTGGTAGGCTTATAGTGGCCAAAGGCACCTCACACTTAGTGGAGCAAAGTAGACTCTTTACATTTTATTTTCCTTAAAGTGGCAATAGTACTAGAACATAACCTGTATGCACAGAGACACATACTGACCCAATACTCTCTTTGAAGCAGGACTTCTATATGCTATCATTTTATTTGACAATTATTTTTCCATGTGTATTTATATATATTCTAAATTGTGGAATGCAAATTCATTGGGCAAAAGAATTGATTGTATATATATTGACCATTGTCAAAGCTCTATCTTTAGCTATATGCAATTATTTTGTTATGATTGTTGATGAGTAAATAGGAGTATGAGGCTTTGTTTCCTTCATTTTAGCTCATTATTTTTCAGGTACTATTTAACACAAGTTTTACTTATTAGTCTTATATTCGTAAACACGTGTGCAAGTGTGTGAGTTTAATTTTATGTTAGTTCCTAACTTGCACATTTGTCCCTGTATTGAATCTGTATGGTCATTCATCGATTTACTTGGGTTACTGATCTTTTTAATGCCTTTTGGACGTGTGCAGATCCAAAAATGGCTTTTTTCATAATAGAAAGGTAAAAGAAGGAAGTAAGAAGATATGATGATACATGAAGACATTCACCAGTTGCGGCAAAGTTGGCCATGAGCCACAAGTCCCCCCGACATTATGATTGTATGGCCTTTTTTTAAGGATGTAATGCCTGAAGAGGAGCCACTACTCGTGGAGCATTTTGTCTTGAAAATCCACCTTCAATCACTCTACAGACATATGTACATCAGAATCAAAATAGTGAAGAACACCAACCGCCTTTGGCCGTGGATGTAGCTTCCTCGTGAAGTGAACCACGTAAATCTGTGCCTTCTTTTGTGTGTTTGTGTGTGTGTGCATGGTTTTATCATTCCGTTATAGTCTGCATAGCTCGCCTGCAAAACATATTGAAAAGAAACAGTGAATAAGTTTCAATCATTCTATGAGTCTAAGGGTACTCTCTAGCACATAGCTCACAATTCAGCCTTGATGTTTGTTGTGATACTAGTAGGAAATGTAAATCCTACAACAAAATCACCAGTAGAGTCGCCCCACCATCAACTCTTTTGTATGCTTTGTTCCACTAATGAATAAGACAGACAAAACGAGAGTCAATGGATGCCCCCCATTCATTTGCACATGAGAACCATTGTGCTATTCAGCTAACAAGAAGTCCTATCCAACAGTTTCAATATGCATGCCTTGGCTGCCATGCCATTGCATCCCCTGCCCATGACAGTCGAGGCATGGGTTCCTCGTGCCCTTCCTATTGACATTACAAGCGAATGCCTAAAGTGCTGAGCCCTAAGCTTGGTTTCTACATGGGGCTGCTTGTGCAACATAATGGCTAGTAATGCCTAAACCATGCCCATGCCAGCATGGCCTTCCCATGGTAGCCTATGCATGAGCCTCATTCGCCTGCCAACAATGCAACCCACCAATTCTAAGATGGTTGAGCCCCATCTTCAGGTGTGCCTTGGGACTGTTCTGCACAACCATGGCAAGGCATTGCCTAGCATACCCAAGCTATGCACAGGCAAGCCATGGCAGCCCATGCACCGGGGCCTCTGCTCTATACGACTAAATTTCTATTAGTGTTAAGAATTTCTTTTGTGTGTACATGGGATTACGATTATATGGAGCACCTTGTTCCTTCTTGTGCAAAGACAGAGCCCTGTTATGGTTTATACTTGGATGATGTCTTTGATCTTTTATTTCTCCACATTCCACTTCAGAATGACCCAAATATTACTATTTCTAACACCCTTTTCTGTTGAACCTGCCCTATTTTATGGGTCAAGCGTGGCATCCAAAAGGGAGGATTTGGCTGTTAGGATTATCGCCAGGTCAAGGTTCAAGTATTGAGATTCTCTATTCTCGCAAGACAAATGGACTAATAAGAATAAATATTTAAAAAAAATGATCATTGTAATTAAAACTACACTGTTTCATGACAAGACTTTACATAACATTCAAGGAAACTCATGCATGTACACAGATATAACTACACTGGGAATCCTGGGATTGTCTCCTTTGCTTTTCGAATGTCAAGATGGAAGAAAAAAAAAGCAAATTGTTTGGGAGAAAATCAAAGTTGTGTATTTACAATTGTAAGAGTGATATAACATTAAATGCTGAAATCTATCATCTTCATAAAAATAAAAATAAAAAAGAAGTGCTAAAATCTATCATGTTTCTTTCAAACTAGCTGTATCTTATATTGGTGCTCCAGAAATTGTAGTGTGGTCACTTATGCTTGCCTTATATACACTGTTGACAGAGAATTTGGAGAAAGAAAATTAATCAAGTGCAACATGACACAAACCATAGTAACAAATCCAGTCCATATTTTCTAGTCTTCACTAACTTCTACACTTTCAAATTTTTTTAAAAAAAATATTTTAAAAAAAACGAAAGAAAAAGAAATCACCACTTCTCTAGGGATTTACTCTTGGTTGACTAGAACACCCCACTACGAAAGATCACAAAAACAGAATAAACAAAACAAAATTGGAGTTCTCAGAAATATGTGACACTATGTAAATGATGCATCAGTGGTGAGCTTGCTCCTCCTGTCCTTTTACTGTCCAAAGGTGATATCCTGTGTCCTTTTTCTCAAGTGAAATCAAGAAGATTGACCATTTGTTTCTTCATTGCACTTGGTCTTGGAAAATCTGGTTGGCATGTCTAATGTGGTGGGGGTTAGATTTGTGCTATACCGAAACCTTAGCTTAACATCTAATATATAGCTCCTAGCAGTGACATCTTTAAATCTAGGTCAATCAATATTATTTCATTTTCTTGCCACCCATCAATTCTCTACAATTAAAGGTCCATCCCCTTTACACTTATCAACTATGGATTTTTTATTTTTGCAGGAAAATGGGGGAAAATAAGTTGTGGTTGAGGACTGTGGCATGCAAGTCTATTAGCTCATGAGGATCTACTGGGCGAAAGCATGCCCAATGGAATCTGTTCATTGAATGTCTAATTTTTGAATCTTAAGATTGAATATATTGGAAATGCTTTCAGGATTGGCTGAAACGTTCTAGTTGCTGTGGGATCTCATCACAAATAAGTGTGAAATATTTTCAATCAAGTGCACTGTAGTGTGGTTACTTTCGAAGGAATGGCATAAATTTTGTTTTCATAATAAATCAACCAACCCGAGTATGCTATCATTTCAGTTTTGCCTTGAACTGTAATAAAATTCGTTTTTCATAGTAAACAGTAGCCACCCTACTTCTGCAAGCTTAAGAAGCTTTAACTATGAGATGCAGCTACAAAGCTCATTTTTCTGATCTAAAAATTGCCCCTGCTCCTTGTGAAGGCTTAATGAGGTGGAAAATTGGTCCACTAATGCCTTTCTATACAAGTTTGAATTAGACACAAATCAAAGACCCAACCTAAAAAAATTCAAAGGCAAACTGAATTCTGCCCAAGTTTACCCGAATGTGCATCTCTAATGCTGAACTCATGGGGAGGGGGGCTTTTTGTAGATAATACTAATTAGTGTTGTGGGACTTTAACCAACCTGCTAGGCGGTATGGTTCAAGTCTGTATGTACACAAGGAAGAGATGGTATATGTGTGATTTTTTACAATTCAACTGTTATTTAGTCTTGAAGTGGTTTTTGTGAAACAATTCACTCATTCAAGCTGATCAAAACCACCAATAATGACCGTCACCGTAATCAAGAATGGCCTATTTCCATCGCTTCACTTCAAAGGAAATTGAAGACATCAGTTTACAGAATTTGTATTCAAGATCCGCAATAGTGTAGCCTGCAATATTGCCAAATGGGCAGTTGGTCATGTTCTAGCTTGGTGCTGAAGCACAAGACAATGTTCCTTCCTCTATAAAGATTGTAAATTTTTTTTTTTTTTTTTGGGGTTCATAAGGAGGCCATTTATTGTTATCTTTACTAGTACATACTACAAACCAAACACAACTCACAATTAGAAATTAATCCCAGAATTTGCATTATTAGATGCATAATCAATGTTGTTGGCAGTTGCATACTTTGGTAACTAGGGTGCCAATGCAACATTGGCCTCCCTGTAGGAAAAATAGATACAAGTATGGGGGTTGTCATGGATTAGCAGAAGACAGTACCTCAGAAGAAGAGGTAGATGCCAAGCAATCAGAGTGGCTCACCTGTAGACACCCAAATTTTGCTGGGCCACCTCCGGACAAAATCGATTAACCCGTCAACAGTACAATTAGGTCGAATATGCTCCGTACCTAACTTCATTCACCCTGTCCTACCCACTAGACAAGGTCTTTCCCCAATTCGACCTCCGATTTTCCAAACCCAAGAGCCAACAACGGGCACAATACCCAAAAACCCCGAATTGAACCCCTAAATTGGTACTAAGTGGTTCAATCTCCAACAATCCTTGATCTGACAGTCAATTCAACTGTAGGATCTTCAATTCAACATCCCTAGAGCGGTGTAGGACCATTTGATTGGGAATCAGAAGGCACGAGCCCTCCGATCCTCAATTTCCCCCAAATCGAACCCCTGAATCAATGTTAGGTGGTTCAATCTCCAAAAATCTTTGATCCAACAGCCAATTCAACCATATAATCTTCAATTAAACATCCCTATAGCGGTCTAGGACCATTTGATTGGGAATCAGAAGGCACGAGCCCTCTGATCCCCAATTTCCCCCAAATTGAACCCCTAAATCGGTACAAGGTGGTTCGATCTCCAACAATCTTTGATCCAACGACCAATTCAACGGTAAGATCTTCAATTCAACATCCCTAAAGCGGTCTGGGAATATTTGATTGGGAATCAGAAGGCACGAGCCCTCCGATCCCTAATTTCCCCCAAATTGAACCCCTAAATCGGTACTAGGTAGTTCAATCTCCAACAATCTTTGATCCAACGGCCAATTCAACCGTAGGATCTTTAATTCAACATCCCTAGAATGGTCTAGGATCATTTGATTGGGAGTCAGAAGGCACGAGCCTTCCGATCCCCAATTTCCCCCAAATCGAACCCCTAAATTGGTACTAGGTGGTTCGATCTCCAACACTATTTGATCCAATGGCCAATTCAACCGTAGGATCTTCAATTCAACATCCCTAGAGTGGTCTAGGATCATTTGATTGGGAATCAGAAGGCACGAGCCCTCCAATCCCTTATTTCCCCCAAATCGAACCCCTAAATCGGTACTAGGTGGTTCGATCTCCAACAAGCTTTGATCCAACGGCCAATTCAACTGTAGGATCTTCAATTCAACATCCCTAGAGTGGTCGAGGATCATTTGATTGGGAATCAGAAGGCACAAGCCCTCCGATCCCCAATTTCCCCCAAATCAAACCCCTAAATCGGTACTAGGTGGTTCGATCTCCAACAATCTTTGATCCAACTGGCCAATTCAACCGTACGATCTTCAATTCAACATCCCTAGAGCGGTCTGGGGCTATTTGATTGGGAATCAGAAAGCATGAACCCTCCAATCCCCAATTTCCCCCAAATTGAACCCCTAAATCAGTACTAGGTGGTTCAATCTCCAACAATCTTCGATCGAACGGCCAATTCAACCGTAGGATCTTCAATTCAACATCCCTAGAGCGGTCTAGGATCATTTGATTGAGAATCAGAAGGCACGAGCCCTCCAATCCCCAATTTCCCCCAAATCGAACTCCTAAATCGGTACTAGGTGGTTCGATCTCAAAGAATCTTTGATCCAACGGCCAATTCAACCAGTGGGATCTTCCATTCAACATCCCTAGAGTGGTCTAGGATCATTTGATTAGGAATCAGAAGGCACGAGCCCTCCGATCCCCAATTTCCCCCAAATTGAACCCCTAAATCGGTACTAGGTGGTTCGATCTTCAACAATCTTTGATCCAACGGCCAGTTCAACCGTAGTATCTTCAATTCAACATCCCTAGAGCGGTCTAGGGCCATTTGATTGGGATTCAGAAGGCACGAGCCCTCCGATCCCCAATTTCCCCTAAATTGAACCCCTAAATCGGTACTAGGTGGTTTGATCTCCAATAATCTTTGATCCAACGGCCAATTCAACCGTAGGATCTTCAATTCAACATTCCTAGAGCGGTTTAGGACCATTCGATTGGTAATCAGAAGGCACGAGCCCTCCGATCCCCAATTTCCCCAAATCGAACCCCTGATCCAGCACTAGGTGGTTCAATTCCTAACAATCTTCGATCCGATGGTCAATCCAACCATAGGATCTTCAATTCAACAGCCCTAGAGCGGTTTAGGACCATTTGATTGGGAATCAGAAGGCACGAGCCCTCCGATCCCTAAATCGCCCAAAACCGAACCCCTAATACAACTTTAGGTGGTTCAATTCCTCACAATTTCTCATCCAATGGTCAAACAGACCGTTGGATCTTCAATTCAACCCCTCAAGATCAATACAGGACCATTTAATCAAAGATTGGGCCTCATTCGGCTCACGATCAACAAAACCCTAATTGTAGAGCCCTACGAGCATCATGCTCGCATCCGGGCCATTCAATCCCATCCAAGAGAGTGCACACTCCACTCTTTGGTCCCAAACCAAGTTTAAGGACCCAAAATTTCAATCCCCATTCAAGATCAACGATCGGATTTCACCCAATCATCGATCGAACCTGATCACACGATCAGTAGGGCCCCACAGTAGGGCGGACCACCACCTTAGGCCCACCACAGTGGCCCCACAGCTTCTAGAATGGCACACTACCCGAAAAACACAAGTTCCCATGTGTGATGATGAGAAATCATCACAAATGTGGGATAAGTGTGCCCACGCTGGCCAAACCAACGTGGAAAAATCTTGCTTTCGACTCTGTAGATCCCTGCAGCCAAAATCTAACTACCTAGATGGGACTGTTTTCCATGCTGGCCAGACCAGCGTGGGCCACGCCTGCCATGCCAGCGTGGATAGGCAGTTTGCCCTTTTGCCACTTTTGAACTATCTTGCCCTCATCAAATGAGGTAATTCCTTCAGCAAACAATGCCTAAATGCCCTCCACATCCTATATGACCAAAATGCCCCTCCAAATGTTCATTTTACCCCTAAAAATCCAAATTTCCCTATAATAGCCCCCATTTCTATGTATTAAGGGCCAATTTCCAAACCTCTTAATCCTTAGCTTCCATCTTTCCCACACTCAATTAGGAAGCTCTAATCCATTTCATCCTCACACTAGCCCATGCACTAATCATTGCATCAAAAGAAAGCCATCCTAAACACTAATCCATCCAACCCAAAATCCAATCCAATTCCATCCACCACAAAAGGAAATCTACCACACATCCTCTCAAGAACCCTTTCACACATATTTGGGGGCTGTTCTCGGAGGAAAAGCCAAGGCTTGAACTATCCAAGTTCCATTTGGATAGCATAAAAGAGACACAAATTCTGCTGCAGTTTTACTACAGAAGGACTGTCAATTTCGTATCTGCTGAGTGGCAATTTCACTTCTGCTGACTGGTAACTCCACTGTTACCCCACTTTCCTTCTCTATTTCACTCCACCACTTTCGAAGCACACTTGGAATCATCAAAAGAGATTCTCAAAGGAGGATTTCAAGCACTCAAGCCTAACTTTGTCAAAGCTAAGGTGTAATCACCTACACTAGGTGAGCTTCCCCTTTTATTCCTAAGCTTTCTAGTTTAAAATTTCCTATTAAGCTTACCGTTATTCTTGCAGCCTTAACATGTGATTGTCACCTTCCCTATCTTAGCCCGAGTACATACCTGGGTCTCCTAACACGTGTCGTGGAGGGATCAACCCTTGTATGGTGGGTTAAAGGCAGGAAAACCCTAAACCACCCAATGCTTGTAAACCATTCCAATAGGTTGCTAGCACCCATTTTTCTCACTTTCATTGCATGTGAGTTTGCATATATGATGTGTGAAATAGAAATTTAAGCATATCCAAAGGTTGAGAGGATGTTTAAACAAAATCAAATTTGGCAAGGTTAGGTTCATGCATGCATGCATATTGTTTACACTAACCTCTTCTTGTTTCCTTGAGCTACGGCCCCTACACGCTCATGATATGAGGCACAGTAGGCTTCTTTTATTCTTTCTTTTATTTCGAGGTTGAATCCTCCGGGTTGTGGTCGTTGCGACCTTTTGCCATAATACTTGAGCACTTTTCATTTTGTGGTCACTTGATCCTTTTCATTTTATGTACATATACTTGTGCTTTCCAAAGCAATAAACATCGCATTCATGAATTCCAAGCCTTGCCAAGGTTGATTATGCTTATACATCTTTTGACATTTTCGATGTGCTTATCTTGAAATTTCATGCTATATTGATATTTCAATTCTATTCCCATGTAAATAAGATACAACTAATGCCTTGAGATAATATATCGTGCCATGGATAAAAGTTTACAGCATCAAATACTTAAAAACCCATCCATAGCATAATAGCGTATCACCATCAAATGGACTTAATCAATTGACCCACCAGATTCCAATGAATCACCTTACCCCAAATCCAGAAACTCTTGCGTGTCCCTATGTCACGTAGTAAAATCTTAATCCTTGTGAGGTTTGATGGGTTGCATTTTATTCAATTAATCCTAGTGCGCGCCATGATTTAAATTCCTCCTAAAATCATCTTCATGCTTCAAAAGCACAAATACCCTTTTTTCAAAAGAAGCCCTTTTAGGATTGAAGGCGATCCTTTATATCCCAAATCCATGTTGAAAGATCCATACCTGCATAAGACCATTGTCTCCAAACCATTTTTGACAACATTACCATCTTTACCAAATAAAGATTTTTGATTCATAAAGGACCACTTGCCAACAAGCAAGTTGTTGACACGCGTGTTGTTTTCAATTGATGAGTTCATTCCAAAATGACTCGAACGAATTCTTTTCATTACAAAGGCGCCTACCTTCTTTCTAAAGACTATTATCTTAATCAAGTCAATTTTACGAACACCATCATTCTATGTAGGATCTCCTTCCAATTGAGATTAAGATTCATAAGGCTTCACTTTCGCTTTGTTTAAACCAAAATTCCTTTACACTTCAAAAGTGTTCTTTCCTCAATCAAATACATTTCTTCCTTCAAAAGGAACCCTTGTCTTCAAAAGGTGACCCCTTCCCTTCAAAAAGGGACATCCTCTCCATTTCCATGGCTTTCAAAAAGCATCCTTTTTCTTTACTCATTCCTTGACTTCAAAACTTTCGAGCTTTCTCTGGATCCCAAAAGAGGTTCGCACTTGATATTAATTCTTTAAAAACGGATTCACATCATTTCCATTTCCATCCTTTCATAAAGGATTGATTTTTACCACTGCAAGATAGGAATGCTTTAGAGTTAATCAATTCGACCTAAGATACCCAAGAGAAGGAAGGTGAATTTGTGACCCTCTCAAAACAATTTTCATACACAACCTTAAGGCATACTCTTTCAAAACCAACACTTTCAAAAAAAAAAAAAAAAAACCTTTGCTCTAATGTCTTTAAGGATCTCTTTTCAAACAAAAGATTCAACATACTTCAAAAGGGTATTCTATGTCAAATTATTCGTATAAGAAATCAACAATATCAAATGGGATTTTAATCAGAAACATCGTTAAAATCGGGAACCGTTGGATTTCAACGGGCGATATGGGGTGCCTCACACCTTCCCCACTCGTAACCAAATCCCCTTACCCACAATCTTTAGTCTCACAGACCACTAGGAGTCAATCAATTCCCAAACGGACCTCAAATGGATTCGTTTGATGATAAGCCCTCAAATGGACTTATTTTGGGATCTCAGATGACCCCACTTTCTAATCAACCATAGGATGCCCAGTCACATCCTCAAACCCCTGATTGTTGGCGACTCCATAGCCTTGATAATTCTAGATATGCTCGCATGCTTAGGACGGTTAAGGCACCCTTGAAATGAACTCAACACACTTACTAGAAAAACGAACGTCCCGGGGTCGTCCCAAAAACATTTCAGGAAGGGAAAACATCCCGTCCTCCTTTTTGGGGTAGCGACATCACCTACAAAACATATTGGAAGGCAACAGTGAACAAGTTTCAATCATTAAATGAGTAATATAATACTCATGTGCTAAGGGTACTCTCTAGCCTCTATAGCTCACAATTTAGCCTTGATTTTTGTTGTAATACCAATAAGAAATGTAAATCCTACAACAAAATCACCATTACAGTCACCCCACCATTAACTCTTTTGTATGTTTTGTTCTTTTATTGAGTCCATGGATGCCCCCATTCATTTGCACATGTGCACCCTTAATCCCATAGGTCTTCAGCAAACAAGAAGTCCTCTCCTACAGTTTCAATATGCGTTCCTAGTTTTCCATGCCATTGCTTCACCTGCCCATGGCAGCCTTGGCATGGGTTCCTCATGCCCTACCCATTAATATTATAAACTGACCCCTAAAGGACAAAGCCCCATGCTTGGTTTGTGACTGGAGTTGCTCGTACACCATGATAGCTAGAAATAACTAGACCATGTGTCACACCCCAAACCCGAAATAAACAAATCTAAGGGCGCGAACTCAAATCCAAATTGTATAAATAAAACCATTCAGAATCTTTCGATTATCTATAAAGTAACTCCAAAAATTAGATTAAATCACAACTGCTAATAGTCATCCAATACAAAAGTATATAAATAAATAAATCCTCCAAATAAAGCCTAAGTTGATCACGTTATTTGAAACCCCAAACACATCGAGTTAACTATCTGTCCACTGATTACTGATTTGAAAAATAATTGTAAGGGTGATCATAACATACACAAGAATAAGCCAAGCCAACCGCATAAATATTTTCAAAAAATCAGTTTATACAAATCACATGCTTTTCAATAAATATCTATTATAAAAAGTTATCAATAAAATATTCAGAATCCATTAAAACCATTATTCAGATATTTCTGAAATTCACATCAGAGAATAGATTGGAAACTAATTTTCATAATTTCATATCATAACAAAATAATTATATTTGAACTCTGGCTAACCATACAAATGACTCAGACAGATTGACCCGAAGGTCCCAACGGTGCTCCTATCAAGAGGAGACTTAAACAAAACATTGGTACCAAAGATCAGTATTATCCCTTACTGATTGGGGCAGAGCATTGGAACCAAAATGAACCAAAGGCCAATAACTTCACCCCTACTGACCAAGGCTAGACATCAGACAGCCAAACTAGAGTTCTAAATACATTCAAAATTCAATTATCAAATCAGAGACATTAACTGAACATACTTTCATAAATCAGTCATTTAAATCAGAGAATTGTTCAAAACAAAATAATGAATAAATATATTTTGCTTAGCTTATGGAATACATTTTCGGATTGATACAAAAGTTGATTGCATAATACGATTAAAATAATTTATTTCAGAAAAAGAAAGCGGCATGTCATACTCCCACTTACCTCAAATTTGTCCTTCGACAACCCCAATGAAAATAGCTTCTGGCCCTTCGAATATTCAATCTAGACCCAATATTTGTCATTGTACCCAAAATCTCAAACTTTCAAAATATACAAAGAAACTTACAAAATTCACCCTCAACTCCTAAACTCTTTTGACAATCGGCACTCCATAAATAAAAATCTCTCTTATTCTCGGTTTTCTCTTCTCATTCATCATCTTTCTCAACATACTAATAATTATGCGTACAATGGTTTGTATATACATAGATCATACAAGGAGACATACAAGAGTAGAGTGAGAGTCCCATGTAAATGGACTTCCAATCCATATAGGTTGGTTATTTCTAGTTTTCTTTTCCTCTCCAAATTCTATCACAAAAATCAACTTTAATCCACAGCACTAAAATTTTAATTAATTATACAAATCTCTAAAAATGCGGGGTATTACACCATGCCTATGCCAACGCATCCTTCCCATGGTAGCCTGGGCAAGGGCCTCATTTTTTTATTTGTTTTTTTTTTATGAGCAAATTGAAAATATTATTAAGAGAATATGGAGATACTAAAAAGCAGGGGAAAATCAACCCCTACTGTAAAGAGAGAACAACGCTGTAGAACATTAAAGTCACAACCCAAATTGAGACAAAAGTCTAAGCATAAGAAAGGGAAGAAAAGGAAAAACACCAGCTCAGGGATAAAATGCAGTAATAGAGGGCATGGGACTCATTCCCTTGCCAATGACACTACCCACCAATTTCAAGATGGTTGAGCCCCATCTTCAGGTGTGTCTTGGGAATATTCTGCACAACCATAGCAGGGCATTGCCTTACATACCAATAAAATGAAGTAAAACAAAGAACTCATATGCATGAAGGCCAGCCACAACTCCTGCTACTCTTCTAGATATAAAACCAACACAGGACATCAATGCTCCCACACAATGTAACAAAAGAAAGAAGACCAAAACATTCACAAACCCCTTGCTTGAAGGCACACAACTACTACAAATGCAAATAATGACACCAAAATCAAGCTAATTGACACAGTTCCAAGAGAAAACTACCAATACAGAAGCAACCTTCTCTCTACAACACCCAATGCTTCCATAGCAATCAAACCTAGGGCCTATTTAAACAATGGGGGCTCTATTGGCACCCAAAGACTTCTTTGCCACCCCGGATTGCTCTCGATCTCCACCCCATTTCTAGCTTGTGTAAAGTCAGAGAAATAATATGACAACTTATTTTAAGTACTAACCAAACGATATATTCTACTGGGGCATTGTGTTCTATTTATGATCTAGGTGAAGATGTTGTCTTATCCCCTAACAAATGCCTATGAAGGAAATGAAATAGGCGTTCAACAACATTTAGAAATCAAGAAAAAAAAAAATCAAGAAGAGATTGAACTAGCCACATTTTTAATTAACTTCTTCAAGTGCATCCAACATCACACATATAATCATTGGAAAGATCATAATTGTAATACCCTAAATATTTATTAATTTATTTTACGTGTATATTCAGTGGAATTGTACAAAGGGGGATAATTTTAAATATTTTTTTAGGTTAGTTGGATGTTGGGAGACATTCCATTAAATTGCTTTGGATGGAAAATATGTTTAAAAGAAGATCTTTTATTTTTGGCATTGTGTTCTATTTTTGGGTGTGAGATATATATATATATATATATATATATATATATATATATATATATATATATAGGTGAAGGAAGGAAAAGATAAAAGAAGAAAAAAAAAAGAAAGAAGATTAGTTTTCCGTGTGGAAAGAAGAAAAGAAGATCAGGAGAAAAGAGAGAAAGAAAGAAGAAAGAAGAAAAGAAGAGAAGAAAAGTCAGAAGGAAATAAAGAAGGAAGAATAGTGGCGTGTGAAGAGAAGAAAAGAAAGGAGATAGGACAGGTAGGTGTAGAAGAAAGAGGAAGAAATAAATGAAGAGAGAGAGAAGGAGGAAGGGATAGGAGAAAAGTAGGTCGAAAGAGAGATGGAGGGAAAGAAATAAAAGGAGAAGAACAGAGGAGAGAAAGGAAGAAGGAGCAGGGAGAGGGAGGAAGCGAGAGAGGCAGAGGGCCGACGATTTGTTGCCGGATCAGGGGAGTTCTAATCACGCATGCAAGTATGAATTTTATATTTTTGAGTAGATTTATGCGTCTACAGTGGTGGTTATTCATTTTATTCACTCATTTTTGAGGTAGGGAGTTTAATTCTTGTACAATGAATGATGATCATTTTGAAGCATCTGTTAAGGTTTGATTTATGCAAGTGATAATTATTGATGGTGATATTATTTGATGTCATGGATTATGATGGTTGATTTTATTGAGGCCAATATATTTGGGAATTGAATTATTATTGATCAGTGGATTATATTTGATGTTGATAATTTAGAGTTTGTATTATTTGATTTATATATTATTTTGAATATATAAATGCTTGCATATGATTTTTGAAACATTATTTATTGTATAGGAACTGAATTTCCTACTAGGCTGTTGCTCGCTCACCCCAATATATTTTCAGGTGATCACTGTTGAAGGCATGTAGAAGAATTGGAGTCGAGATTTGGAGAAGTTATCGCGTACATTTATTTTTATTTAAAGCTGATGTAATTTTATTTATTTGGTTGGCCAATGTATATTGATAATGAGTTTTGGGTTAACCATGGCTACCCGTAGCTGCACAATACTCTGTATTTTCAAAGGGAATTTATTTTTTAAAAGGTTTATTTGTACGGAGCTCATAAAAATTGTACATATTATGGTTTATAAATTTTGGGGTGTTACAATAATCCCACCCAATGGAGGAACATGAAAGAATAAATGAATTCATAAAGCTAGTGTGCAGAACCCACCCCTATTAAATACCTCAATTCAAGGGAATTCCCGGGCAATGAAAGTATTTTTCTCGCATTTCATTGACCCAAAGAAGAGTAAAACCTTTTTCACCATGGATGACTTTACCGGAAAATAAATTAGGAAAAAAAAAAGAGAGTGTAAATTACCATAAACCTTTACAATGTCTAGCCCTTTTCTACGTAACCCCGAGAAGAAAAGTAAGTTGTAATGTGCCCCTAGACAACTTACAAATTTCGCAATTAACTCCACCGTTAATCGCAACTTATGAAATTAGATAGAATTATAAATAAATAAATAAAACGTCATGAAGCCACGGTTAATTTCATGAATCGCAGTTAACAATGGTGTTAATTGCTAAATTTTGAAGTTGTCTAGGGCACATTCCAACCTAATTTTCTTTAGGAAGTTATGTGAAAAAGGTCTAAACATAGAGAACTCTTTGCATATTTACATTTCTACCTTATTCAAATTTATTTGATATCCACATATCTCCTTTTGAAAGCCAAGAAGTTGTACCAGTGTACATACAAGGTTCTCGCCTACGATAGAATTTGAGAAAGGAAAGGCTAGGTAAGTGGTATCTAGACAACCTTACACCCATATATTTTAGAGAAATTGATTCGCAGAATCGACTATAACGTGTGGCTTGGGTAGATGAACACTTGCCATTGTTACTCATCACCCATGAAAAATAATCTGTAACTACTATCAATGGCAAAGGTAAATGTAACCAGTGGCGGAGCCAAAATTTTATCTTAATTGGGATGATATTTATTTAAAATTTTTCTTTCCAAAATTTTGTTTAGTTGATGGTATTTTATATTAGAGTAGAACAATAGGTTTACAAACTTATTACCTCTTATTAGTTTACTTGCTCATGACGTTCAAGTAAAACTTACAGATATGTATGTGCACTTACGAGAAAGAGAAACGTGTCTTGAATTTGAATAAAATCGGGTGAGTATTTATGAAAAGATGAGGCAATTATATATATACAAATTAATTTTTTATAGAAAGTTTTGTGGTGGAGGAAAATGATAAACTTGAAATTAAAGAGGAAATAAAAAAAATAAAAATGGGGGCCGCCTATATGTAAAAAATCTAAATTTCATATACAAACTTAAAAGTTAAAAAAAGGAAAAATAAATAAAATTGTGTGGCGCTATGGCCCCCACTTGCCACCATGTGGCTTCACCACTGCATGTAGCACTACCGATTATAGGAGTTTCATCACAGACGATACCCACAGGCTTTACGAAGACTTAGGCCAGCCTACATATATTATATATAGTTTCTAAATGGCTATGGGGTGACTATTGCCATCACAAAAGTTCTTCAGCACCTCATTTATTTTAAAACTTTTAAGGTTTTATGAAAAACATAGATGGTTTTCCCAAAAACTAATCTCGTTATCTGTTAGAAAACATTACTTTGAACAACCTTTGCAAAATAAGATTTTCCAAAATTTGTCATTGCAGTGGGTTTTTTGGCCATTTTTCTTGACTTCTTTAAGTAAAAAAAAAAAAAATACAAAATACAAAGACGGTAAATGACCAAAAAGTCCACTTAAATGATAAATTTTGAAAAAACGTTCTTTTGCAAGGTATGATTTTTTCTACTAAACTTTGTGACCAGTTTTCATGAAAACCTTTTATCTTTTCATAAAACATTAAATTTTTTAAAGTCAATAAACGGTGTTAAATTGTGAGACTGACAACGTAATATGGGGCTGATTTTTGCTGTTATTTCTCTCTGTGTTAGTAAATTTCTTTGGCCTGAAGTAAGTTGAATCATACACATAATAATCTTTCATAAATAGTTTCTAAAAATCAATTTCTCGTATTTCTTCAAAATTAATTGGCGGCGCATCAGGTCAGTTAATCATTTGCCACGTTTCTTAGTATATCGCATCTGGGAGTCCACGTCCTCTGCTATGCTATATATTAAAGGGGGAAACCTACCCTGTTTTCTCACTTTTTGCATGCTGTAATCGAGAGACTGCTTTCCTTCTGAGATTGTATGCGCGCGTTCGACAGAGAGAGAGAGAAGAAGTAGTAGTAGAAGAAGAAGAAGAGGAAGATGACGAGTTATTCATCAATGCCTTTAGGATTTAGGTTTAAACCCACGCATGAGGAGCTTCTACGCCATTATCTGTTGAAGAAGGTACATGGGCAAGAATTACCCTCTGATGCCGTCGTCGAGTTGGATGTCTACGCCCATGAGCCATGGCTGCTAACCTGTATGATCTTCATCCTTTCTTCTGTTTCTTTAATCTTTTCTTTCCTTTTCTTGATCGGTAGTTTCTTTTTCTTTTAGTTTTTGTCCAATCGACTATTGACTTGCATATATATACGGATTTTGTTTGTGTGGGTATAGGGGATGAAAGTAGGGGAATGAGCTATGAGGACAGATACTACTTTACCAGAAGAGAACGGATGTCGAGAAACGGCAACGGCAAGAGACCCAGAAGAACACTGCAAGGGGATTTCGACGGTGGCTGGTGGAAAGCCAACACAGGAGACAAGGATATTGCAGATGATCAAGGCACCGTCCTTGGTCACATGAAGACTTTGACGTTTTTCACTTACAAGAATATGGAAAGAAAACGCAAAGAAGCCACCAAGAGTGATTGGATTATGTATGAATACAGACTTTCATCCGATGAGGTACGTACGTGGGTTCTCATCCTTTAATTTCTTCGTCTATTTTGGTAATCTCTTATTGTTTCAATAAATTCTCTATCGTGAAAACTCTATCGTTATCTCTGTTTTTAGCAGGGGAGGTTTTGAACCATGTAGTTCGATCATATTATGTGCATTTTGTTTGAGTTTTCCTTTCTAGCTATGAGTATTTGATTACCATTCGTCTTATTGATTTTTTTTTTAAAAATCAATTTATTAAGTTCAGGTTTTACTATTTATATTTGATTACTGAAATTTAGTTATCAGAAACACATAATGATATTCTCACAATACTCTCCTTCAAGAAAGACTCCCATCAACTTCCATTTTTTTTACCGATAGTGATTTCACCATACAAACACACACAATCAAACACACTTTGAAAATTGGAATTTACGAAGTCAGCAATTTCTATTCAATCCGTTTTATATTCAGTCTCTTTCGTGTTGTTTATGTTCATCATCTCTTTCTTAGATCTCTGTTTTTAGCAGGGGGCAGGTCTTGAACATGTACTAGCTCTGTTCGAAGTATGTGCTGGTGCCTTTAGGTTTTGCTAATACAAGTCTTTTTTCTTACAAAAAAATGGCTCTATCTTTATCTTTTTGCTTACCCAGGAAAAAAAAAAAAAAAAAAGGAAAAAAAAAATCTGCATCTATTATGAATGGTGATGAGTAAATAAAAGTATGAGACTTTCTTGTTTCATTATATTGTCTTTTTAGCCCATTATTTTTCATGCACCACTAAACATGTTATTCTTATAGAACATATTCATATGTGTGTGTCTGTGTTTTTATTAACAAATTGAATCTATTTGGTCATTTTATATATCGATTTATCGGACATGCTAGTTTTTTCAATGCCTAATCTTTGGACATATGTGCAGTTCCAAGAATGGGTCCTTTGTCGAATTAAATATGGAGGTAAAAGAAGCAAGCAGGAAGATATGAAGATACCTGAAGATAGTGACCTGGTCCTGGAAGGATCTACAGAAAACACTAAAGAAAATGACATCAATAGAGCAAACAGCTTGCAAAACATGCAATTGGCTGTGGATGATGAGCATTTTAAGATGTCGAAGAATGAGTGTCATGAACTATTGCTTCTGGAGGAAATGTTAATGAGTGACAACGAGCCACAACTACTTGAAGATATATTGCTTACGCCCGATGAGGTATGTGGGTTGTTGAGTTTTCCTTTCTTGTAGCACTAAAAAATAAATTTGATTATCATTCGTGTAATCTTACTTACCAATGCATTAGGCTCAGCATCTTTTTTTTCTTTTTTCTTTTTTCTTTTCCATTTTTTCCTTTTGGTTATAGACTAAGCTGTTATTTTAATTTTCATCTTTGAATACTGGAGTTCATTTGTTAGATGCTTTGGTAGGCTTACAGTGGCCAAAGGCACCTCACACTTAGTGGAGCAAAGTAGACTCTTTACATTTTTATTTTCCTCAAAGTGGCAATAGTACTAGAACATAACCTGTATGCACGGAGACACATACTGACCCAATACTCTCTTTGAAGCAGGACTTCTATATGCTATCATTTTATTTGATAATTATTTTTCCATGTGTATTTATATATATTCTAAATTGTGGAATGCAAATTCATTGGGCAAAAGAATTGATTGTATATATATTGACCATTGTCAAAGCTCTATCTTTAGCTATATGCAATTATTTTGTTATGATTGTTGATGAGTAAATAGGAGTATGAGGCTTTGTTTCCTTCATTTTAGCTCATTATTTTTCAGGTACTATTTAACACAAGTTTTACTTATTAGTCTTATAAACATATTCGTAAACACGTGTGTAAGTGTGTGAGTTTAATTTTATGTTAGTTCCTAACTTGCACGTTTGTCCCCGTATTGAATCTGTATGGTCATTCATCGATTTACTTGGGTTGCTGATCTTTTTAATGCCTTTTGGACGTGTGCAGATCCAAAAATGGCTTTTTTCATAATAGAAAGGTAAAAGAAGGAGGTAAGAAGATATGATGATACATGAAGACATTCACCAGTTGCGGCAAAGTTGGCCATGAGCCACGAGTCCCCCCGACATTATGATTGTATGGCCTTTTTTTAAGGATGTAATGCCAGAAGAAGAGCCACTACCCGTGGAGCATTTTATCTTGAAAATCCACCTTCAATCACTCTACAGACATATGTACATCAGAATCAAAATAGTGAAGAACACCAACCGCCTTTGGCCGTGGATGTAGCTTCCTCGTGAAGTGAACCACGTAAATCTGTGCCTTCTTTTGTGTGTTTGTGTGTGTGTGCATGGTTTTATCATTCCATTATAGTCTGCGTAGCTCGCCTGCAAAACATATTGAAAAGAAACAGTGAATAAGTTTCAATCATTCAATGAGTCTAAGGGTACTCTCTAGCACATAGCTCACAATTCAGCCTTGATGTTTGTTGTGGTACTAGTAGGAAATGTAAATCCTACAACAAAATCACTAATAGAGTCGGCCCACCATCAACTCTTTTGTATGCTTTGTTCCACTAATGAATAAGACAGATAAAAAGAGAGTCAATGGATGCCCCCCATTCATTTGCACATGAGAACCCTTGTGCTATTCAGCTAACAAGAAGTCTGATCCTATCCAACAGTTTCAATATGCATGCCTTGGCTGCCATGCCATTACATCCCCTGCCCATGACAGTCGAGGCATGGGTTCCTTGTGCCCTTCCTGTTGACATTACAAGCGGATGCCTAAAGTGCTGAGCCCTAAGCTTGGTTTCTACCTGGGGCTGCTTGTGCAACATAATGACTAGCAATGCCTAAACCATGCCCATGCCAGCATGGCCTTCCCATGGTAGCCTATGCATGAGCCTCATTCGCCTGCTAACAACGCTACCCACCAATTCCAAGATGGTTGAGCCCCATCTTCAGGTGTGCCTTGGGACTGTTCTGCACAACCATGGCAGGGCATTGCCTAGCATACCCAAGCTATGCATAGGCAAGCTGTGGCAACCCATGCACCGGGGCCTCTACTCTTTACAACTAAATTTCTATTAGTGTTAAGAAAGTCTTTTGTGTGTACATGGGATTACCATTATATGAAGCACCTTGTTCCTTCTTGTACAAAGACAGAGCCCTGTTATGGTTTGTACTTGGATGATGTCTTTGATATTTTATTTCTCCACATTCCACTTCAGAATGACCCAAATACGAGAATTTCTAACACCCTTTTCTGTTGTTCCTGCCCTATTCTATGGTTCAAGCGTGGCATCCAAAAGGGAGGATTTGGCTGTTAGGATTATCGCCAGGTCAAGGTTCAAGTATTGAGATTCCCTATTCTCGCAAGACAAACGGGCTAATAAGAATAAATATTAAAAAAAAAATGATCATTGTAATTAAAACTACACTGTTTCGTGACAAGACTTTACATAACATTCAAGGAAACTCATGCATGTACACAGATATAACTACACTGGGAATCCTGGGATTATCTCCTTTGCTTTTCGAATGTCAAGATGGAAGAAAAAAAAATGCAAATTGTTAGGGAGAAAATCAGAGTTGTGTATTTACAATTGTCAAGAGTGATATAACATTAAATGCTGAAATCTATCATCTTCATGAAAATAAAAATAAAAAAGAAGTGCTAAAATCTATCATGTTTCTTTCAAACTAGCTGTATCTTATATTGGTGCTCCAGAAATTGTACTGTGGTGAGTTATGCTTGCCTTATATACACTGCTGACAGGGAATTTGGAGAAAGAAAATTAATCAAGTGCAGCATGACACAAACCATAGTAACAAATCCAGTCCATATTTTCTAGTCTTCACTAACTCCTACACTTTCAAATTTTAAAAAAAAAAAATTAAAAAAAAAAAAGAAAGAAAAAGAAATCACCACTTTTCTAGGGATTTACTCTTGGCTGACTAGAACACCCCACTAGGAAAGATCACAAAAACAGAACAAACAAAACAAAATTGGAGTTCTCAGAAATATGTGACACTAAGTAAATGATGCATCAGTGGTGAGCTTGCTCCTCCTGTCCTTTTAATCCTTTGCTCTGCCAGAACATGATACATTCAGTAGTTGGATAACTTTGCACCCAAAGAGATTAGAATTTTGGTTACTATACTATGATTGACAAGCAAATGAGCACTTTAATGAAGGGAGAAACCATAGGGCATTCAACACATGGAATATATATAAACATCCTCTCATCATCTCGAACTTATTTTTACGATAGCTGCAGCATTGGTAAGATGTAACCATCTGAAGTTTATGCATGTTCCTTCTACCCTATAGAAACCACCATAATTTCCAGAGTCAAAAGCATTTACATATTTTTTCATTCTTGCACATCATAAAGATGCATGCTTGAATGTCAAAAATTAATTTATATAAAAAGTCCAAGGAAGACTGTTTTCCGCACCAAGTCCAGGCTGTGATCCAAGCTTGGTTTCCACATATCCTGTATTCACTTTAAACAGATGGTAGATCGAATTTGGATGAGTACTAGCAGCCCAAACACTAACAACGAAAGAATGCATTGAAGGTTATCAATCTTTGTTTTCTTTTTTCTTTTTTTTTCTTTCTTTTTTTGGTGTAAAACGAGTCATTAATCTAGACATCTAATATATCAAGCTATGTAAAATCTTGATTGACAATGAATACAGCTTGGATGTCTAATTGTCCAGGCAGTAATGATATTCAGCACTGTGCAGAAAAGGTTCAGAAGTCGGATAAATCCTACAATTACAATATGTAGTTCATGCTTCATACTGCACTGACAATATGATTACTGCTCAATGCAATATAACTTTTGTGTTTTTGCAATTTCAAGGCTGATTAACTTTTAGACTACCCAGAAAATAGCCATGAGATCCACATAAGGGAAATTCTGGTGCATGTTCCATCTAAGAGTGTAATCACTAAACCAGAACCCTTTTTCCACCCTCTTTTTCTTTGTTTGGGAACTCAAGGGAAATTCTGGTGCACGTTCCATCTAAAACTGTAACCACTAAACTAGAGCCTTTTTTCTGCCCTCTTTTTCTTTGTGTTTTTTTGTTCCATTTTTTTTTTTTTTTTGGGCACTGCGCGCAGGGGGGGCTCTATTGTTTAGATCACTAAACCAGTACCACTCGAAAAAGACCAGGAAGCATAGTGGCATAGGCCAAAATAACCGCTATCACAGCATTTAATCTTAACATCTATTTAGTTAACCTTTTTTTTCTTTCCTTTTTTCTTCCCCCCTTACAAATCATTATATAGTAGGATTCCGGATTCCAATATAATAAAAAAAAAAAAAAGAAAAAAAAATCCATGTATTAAATTAAGCAGGACTTGAAAGAGCTCACCTGACTTTTTCCTTTTCTTAGATGGGGCATTTCTTGATTTCTTGGGGCATCCTTTGCCTGTCTTAGTGAATAGATCATTAATTGTACTTCTCAAATACCCTCTCTTTCTCTTCAAGTAAGCCTAACATCTCATATGCATTCACTACTGTCTGTACTACTGATTTCTGTAGTGGTTTAGGATCAAAAGCTTCCAGGCCCTTGAAAAGCTTTGGAAGAAGTTAAATCTAATAACTAATCTGAAAAAAAAAACAATAAAAAAACAAACAAGTTAAAACTGATCCAAAATCAACCTACAATTGTGATTAATTCTTAAGAATACTAACCTCACAAACATCTAATAAAGCATATAAGGGTGCAAGATGAATGCATAAAAAATTGAAGTATTTCCTTCATTTTTAGCCAGAGGTTTTTCCAACCTGCCTATTACCATGGATAGGGTAGCAACATTCCCACATTGAATGTATTGCAACCCCAAAAAGAGAGAGAGAGAGAGAGAGAGAGAGACAGTGTCAGATGAGGCCTTTATTCTTAAATTGGGTGTCCAGTTTGCACAGTAGCAGCAGCTGGCAGTTGGGCATCAATGGACTATAGAAGGGAGATGGAAGAAAAGCAGCAGCTATATACATATGACCTTGTGCCTCCCACAATGTTTGGTCCTAACAGGGCCATCTTTTACGTAGTTCTGGCTTGTGCCTGTGTAAAAGGTGGTTAGCAGACAGAGAGCACTAGCAGCAAGTTCTGCATTTAAATAGCAGCAGTAGCAGATCTTTTCATATACCATTTGACTACTGGTTGTGGGAACCTAAACTTCGGTGAAGGAGGTAGCATCATGGTGGTTGGAACTTATGGTTTCTGGAAAAGACATCACATAGAGTAGAAATTCAAAAAAGCACTGCAATATCAATCAAATTAATTTTTAGTATTTAAAAGTTGGTCAAATAAAGGGAAATGCTTCGAATAATTATCAGCAGCTCATTCAAAATTCAACACTACACCATGGCTAGGAGATTGGTATGGAACACAGTTTATTGTCCCTCTCTATAATTAAAGAATTTGAGAAGGTTCCACATATATTTTCTTTTGTGACACAGGAATTGTTTTCTATGTGTAGTTTTTTCAATTTCAAAGAAAATTTTGTACATATTTTTCTTTTAATAATTCTATCTTTTACTATTTAACAAATGATATTTTTTACAAATAAAAAATGAAATAAGTTAGTCAAACAATTCATATACAGTTCATAGGCATAAGCACCAAAGAGAGGAGGGGGAAGGAAAGAAGAAGACATACATTAAAAGGATATCATGCATTCATCATTTTCCACTAATGTCACTGCTTAACTATTTATAACTTAATATGCTTGAGAAGACATACAAAATGATCCTAGAATTGAGATAATTAAATGCAAATATGCAATTGATGATTGGCTAATCATATAATCCCAATGCATGACTTGAGCATATGTTCTTACAAATTATATGAAGCAGGGAAAACATACCTTTACGCGACTCTCCACATGTTGTTTCGATAGTATATAGATATCATAAGTATGCATAAATGCCAAGGCACTTAATGTAGATCAGTTCCAACTTTCTTCATCCAAAACTTGTGTGCTTTTTCTGCTCTATGATCCATATCTAAAGCTTTTATTAACTGCATGCCCATATGTTCCCATTGTGGTGCCCTGTCCCTTGCCTAGCATCCATTTAATTACCTAAAAGAGACTTAAGAAAGGAATACAAATCTCAGACCACAAAAGAAAATTGAAGACTATAATTTTGTACAACATATCCTTGGATTTGCATGCTAAAAATTTAAGCAAATTTTGGGGTACAAATTCATATGGCCTTAAAAGATTTTCTTCAAACTAAAGATTTGGGAAAAAATGGAGAGGAAAGACTCAACATAGTACTAAAACCCTACCAAAAGGTCCCATGAAAGCAAAAGCCAGGAGGAAAATTTTCAAACACCAATTAATAACTTCTTACAATGCCCTCAAAATGATGATTATTGAGCAAAATAAAGCATAATAGCAGAAATATATCATAGCAACTACTCTCAGTGATCCATCTTGAAGATGTTATTCTGTTTTTAATGGTGAGCTACCCGTTAGTATTGTTAAAATTACAATACTAATGACTGATGATCATGTCATAATGAGCTACCCATGCAATGAAAAATCTCTAGGGACAACATTTCACAAACACATGGCAAACAACGCACTACATAGGTATCCATATATATATATATATATATATATATATATATAAGTATTCACGAAAAATTAAACGTCATAATAAATGCATAACCTAGAGTTCACATCCAGAATTGCTATCCAACAAATATAATCCTCACTTTGCTTATTGTTGTTAGTTATGTAGGAAACAAAATTCTAATAGCCACAAATAAATGTTCATGAGAGGAAGGCCTATGTCTACAGTGTGCAATTACTATGCAAATTGTTAAGTTTCCAATCTAAAAGGCTAAAAGCCTAAGCTATTAAGTGGAGGGACCAAACAGGTATATAAAGTTATGTCAAACCTAATATTTGGACGATGTGAGATGTAGAATTTTCCATCACTTTTTTTTATCAACAAAAGGAAATAAGAATTTTTTTTAAAGGAAAAAGGATAATACAAGTAAAGAACAAAAGGAAAGGTTACAAAGGAGAACAAGCAGTCCACCTGAGAACCAAACCAAACAAAAGCACCAAAAATAAGCTAAGCACGAGCAGCCAGCCAATTTGCTTTTATAACAAATAAAGGAGTCCCAGCAAAGACTTTAGAAGAGGAAGACCAAAATGATGCTAAGAAATAAATACGATGACAAATATCCCCCAAACAAGAATCCTTCCCTTCAAAAATCCTCGCATTCCTTTCCAACCAAATGCCCAAAAATGGCCAATCTTGCATAGTTCTAGATCATAATAGCCTTATCCCCTAAACTGAAACCATAAAAATGAATCTCAAACATTGAAATTGCCGAAGCCGCAGCCACCCAACATTTCTCGGCGAGCTAAAAAAGATTCTGCTATATCCAACTAACCAAAGGAAAAACCAGCAAGTATTCGCTTCTCAATCCACTCCTTCCTTCGCTACCCTTTGAACTCGACAGGATTCCCCTCGATTCGGTGCCAAAATCCTCCCGAAAACTGACCACCCCAAACCGATTACAACCCTAGCAGTGCCCCTTTTCTTCCTATTTTTTATTTTATTTAAATAACAAAATATCCAATGATTTTAGAAATTTAAAAAGACAAAAGAAATTGCTTGTGTTACCATTTTTATAATTTTAAGGTAAACCAATCCATTTAACTCATATGCCAAACACTAACTAAAAAAAATATATAATGCGAGTTGCCTCATGAGGTATTTTATTTTTTTCTCATATAAAATTCGTTTTTCAAAGTAAACAACAGCCATCCTACTTCTGCAAGCCTGCATTTCAGAAGCTTTAACTATGAGATGCAGCTACAAAGCTAATTTTTCTGATCTAAAGTTGCCCATGCTCCATGTGAAGGCTTAATGAGGTGGAAAATTGGTCCACTTAAGCCTTTCTATACAAGTTCGAATTAGACACAAATCAAAGACCCAACCAAAAAAAATTCAAAGGCTGACTGAATTCTGCCCAAGTTTACCCGAATATGCATCTCTAATGCTGAATTCATGGGGTGGGGTGGGGGGCCACTTTTTGTAGATAATACTAATTAGTGTTGTGGGACTTCAGCCAACCTGCTAGGCAGTATGGTTCAAGTCTACATGTACACAAGGAAGAGATGGCATATGTGTGATTTTTGACAATTCAACTGCTATTTAGTCTTGAAGTGGTTTTTGTGAAACAATTCAATCATTCAAGATCAAAACCCACCAACAAAGACTGTCACCTCATCAAGAATGGCCTATCTCCATCACTTCACTTCAAGGGAAACTGAAGACATCAGTCTATAGAATTTGTATTCAAGATTCGCAATAGTGTAGCCTACAATATTGCCAAGTAGGTGGTTGGTCATGGTCTGGTTTGGTGATGGAGCACAAGACAGTGTTCCTTCCTCTGTAAAGATTGTATTTTTTTTTAGGGGGGGGTGGGGTTCAAAAAGAGGCCATTTATTGTTATCTTTCCCAGTACATACTACAAACCAAACACAACTCACAATAGAAATTAATCCCAAAATTTGCATTATTAGATGCATAATCAATGTTGTTGGCAGTTGCATACTTTGGTAACTGGGGTGCCAATGCACCATTGGCCTCCCCGTAGGAAAAATAGACACATGTATGGGGGTTGTCGTGGATCAACAAAAGACAGTACTTCAGAAGAGGTAGATGCCAAGCAATCAGAGTGGCTCACCTACAAAACATATTGAAAGGCAACAGTGAAAAAGTTTCAATCATTAAATGAGTAATATAATACTCATGTGCTAAGGGTACTCTCTAGCCCCTATAGCTCACAATTCAGCCTTGATCGAGGGCATGGGCCTCATGTTTTTTGATGAGCAAACCGAAAATATTATTAGGAGAATATGGAGATACAAAAAAGCAGGGGAAAATCAACCCCTACAGTAAAGAGAGAACAACGCTACATATCATAAAAGCCACAACCCAAATTGAGACAAAAGTCTAAGCATAAGAAAGGGAAGAAAAGGAAAAACACCAGCTCAGGGATAAAATGCAGTAATAAATCGAGGGCATGGGCCTCATTCCCTTGCCAATGACACTACCCACCAATTTCAAGATGGTTGAGTCCCATCTTCAGGTGTGTCTTGGGAATATTCTGCACAAAAGTCTTAGCAATTTTTTTTTTCTTTTTTTTAATTTTTTAATAAAGATCTGGAATTTATAAATAATCAAAGATTGGAATCAACAAAAAATTGATCCCTAATACAGTCAAGGACATCTTCAATCCAAACACATAAATCATCAATGAGTCTAGTATATCGTGCGACGCCATGTGCCACCATATTACCCTCACGTCGAATATGAGAAAAAGATACCTCAGTAAAGAATTAAGCCGCATCACATAAAATGTCATCAATGATGAGCCCCAATAGAGTCAACAGCTCCTCAGCTGCAAGAAGTGTATTAATCACCTCCAAACTATCCCCTTCCACTTTAACGGAGTGCAAACCCAAGTCACGCGCCATCCCTACGGCAAAATGAATTGCCATAGCCTCTACCAATGTTGCCATGAAGGAACCAATTAGAAGCTTTGATGTTGCGGCAATGGTGTGGGCCTCCCAATCCCTGATCATAACTCCAAAACCAACAGAATGATGTTCTGCAAAAATAGCTCCATCTACGTTAATTTTGAAGATGCCAAATCATGGTAGTTGCCATCTAACAGGAGATCGAGGAGCAGCTCTCTCCTGGCCAGCCGCCACTATAGAAAACTCCGTCCAAATGGAAGCCACCCTCTCAACAATCGCACTGGACTCGCCCTTACGCCATCAAAAACAAATCGATTCCTTCTATGCCATAGTGCCCACATTGTCATGAAAATCAATGGAACCAATTCCTTGGATGTAAACTGATGAATGTCGTCAAGCCACATGCCGAAATCAAATAACAACACTCTACCAGCCCTACCTTCCCAAACCACTGCATTGCCAAACCCGCACAGCAGAGCTACAATCTTTAAGGGCATGAATAATGGTCTCTTCAACTTGCCCACATCGGGGACACAATGAATTGACAGGTATGTGGCATCTCGCAAGAGAGGCTCTCGTCAGCAAAATTCCTTTGACAGCTCGCCACACAAAAAGCTTCACCTTGTTAGGAATGGGTTGTGACCAAACAAAGGTGCCCACTACACTGCTATTACCAGCATTAGAACCCTCCCCTGCTAGATCACTATGGCATCGTCGCATGGTGTCCATCTCCAACCTATATTCACTGCGGACCGTATAGATACCCTTCAGATGGTAATGCTATATCGACCTATCATCAGGCAGCCTGTGGCTAAAGGGAATTTGGCAAATTATAACTGCTTCATGGGGCAGAAAGATACTATTCACCAATGGTTTCCTCCACTATTTCTTTTCAGCTCGATTAAATCGCTAACCATGGCTCCCTCAGGAAGAATTCATCTGGGCGAGGTCACCTTGAAAGTTGAAGGGATGGGAACCATTTCTCTTGCCAGATGCTTACAGACTTACCGTTTCCTATCTGCCAGCGAACACCTCGACCGAACACCTCTTTAGCCCCCCAAATGCTTTGCCAAGAAAAGCTTGGATTCATTCCTAGATTTGAATTGAAGAAACTGTAGTGGGGAAAATACTTAACCTTAAGCAATCTAGATACGAGTGAATGCTCATTGACTAAAAGCTGCCATGCCTGTTTGGCGAGCAAAGCATTATTGAAAATGCTAAAATCACGAAAACCCAATCCACCGTCTTTTTTAGAGAAGCATAAAAGGTCCCATCTCAACTAGTGAAGCTTTCTTTCATTGGCCTTTTGCCCCCACCAAAAGTTGCTAATCATGGCCTTCATTTCTTCGCATAGAGACAAAGGAAGTTTAAAACAACTCATGGCATAGGTGGGAATGGCTTGTGCTATGGCTTTAATTAGGACTTCTGTTCCAACCTTGGACAACAATTTCTCTTTCCACCCTTGCAATTTCTTCCAAACTCGTTTCTTAAGAATACTAAACACTTCCCTTTTCCGATCAGTGTAGGGAGGACAAATACTTACCATGATTTCCTTCTTGAGAGATGCACAAAATGCTACGGAGAGTAGTCCGCGTATCATAGGTAGTGTTAGTACTAAAAAAGAGAGATGACTTGTCTAGATTAACTTATTGGCCAGAGACAACCTCATATTGGGAAATCTTCCGGCTTCGTCTGCATATAGAAATCCCTATTAACCTATTCTCCCTTTTTGCACTCATTAACATAGCAATCAAACCCTCAGTAACAAGAAGAAATAAATAAAGCGAGAGGGGATCCCCTTGACGGAGACCCCTTGAAGGTTGAAAATAACCGTAATGGTTGCCATTGAACACAACCATATAGGACACAGTACTAACACAAGACATGATCAACCGAATCCACGTCGAAGAGAATCCCAGCTTAGCCATGATTCTATCAAGAAATGCCCATTCAACCCTGTCATACACCTTACTCATATCAAGCTTCAAAGCAAAAAAGCCATCCTTACCTGTCCTTTTGTTTTTTAGAAAGTGCATCAGCTCTAAAGCTACTAAAACATTATCTGTAATGAGATGGCTCGGCACAAAAGCACTCTGACAAGATGAAATTATCTGGGGTAAAATGGTCTTACAACAATTGGCCAAAACTTTTGCAATTATCTTGTAGACCACATTACACAAACTAATTGGGTGATACTTGGTTATGAACTCAGGACTATCCATTTTAGGGATCAAAACAATATGTGTGTAGTTAAAATTCTTTAACATGGGACCACCCCTATGGAAAGCAAGTGCGCTTTGGGAAACGTCTGGCCCAACAATACGCCAATATTTCTAAAAAAATAGAGCCGATATGCCATCTGGACCGGGTGATTTGCTAGAATGCATCTAGAACAACGCGTCACATACCTCATGAGGATGGAACTCCTGTGTAAGGGCCAGGTTCATCTCATCAGTAACACGGCGCTCTACCCCACTAAGAGCACTGTCCGAAATCAAAGGATTGGAAGACGTAAAAATATTCGTAAAATACTCAACCACCATACTTTTCAATCCGATCATTATTACTCTGCCATTAGCCCTGGTTATCCTTTAAACCCTTAATTAAATTTTTCCTTTGACACTGAGAGGCTTTTGCATGAAAAAAAGCCATATTTGCTATCCCCCTCCTTTAACTAAGAAATACGTGAGCGCTATCGCCACATAATTTCCTCTCGAGACAAGACTTCATCCATCTGCTACATAATGTGCTTCTCTTCAACAATAGCTTGATCATTGCTCGGTCCCTGCTTAACAGCTCTAAGTTGCTCTCGTAAGGTCCTTAGTTGTCTATGGACATTTCCAAACTTAGAATAATTCCATGTGGATTATTAGAATAGAATACAGAAATGGAGAAGGGAAAAAGTGGGTAAAACCCTTGTATTCGGTGTGTATAATACATGTATATAGAGACCTATATATAGGTATAGAGAAGGGAATAATACTGGCATACTCTAGGAATAAGCTGTGAATATTCCTAGTTATAGCTATACAATACATGGAGTAATCCTACGCTATATAGTACACAATAACACCCTCCCTCAAACGCAAGTAGGGGTTGTGGAGACCAACTTGAGTTTGGACACTAAATTAAGATGGCATCCTAGGGGATGAGCTTTAGTAAAGATGTCTGCAGGCTGATCTGTGGAAGAGACGGAGAGGAGACGCACAGTGCCACTGTTAATGTGTTAACGAATGAAGTGACAATCAATTTCGATATGTTTGGTGCATTCATGGAAGACATCATTGTGAGCAGTCTGAATAACACTACGATTGTCACAGTAAAGACAATAGCAGTGGGAAGGGGAACTCCAAGAGTAGCAAGAAGCCAACGAACCCAAAGAAGCTCTTGGGTGGTATCGGTAAGAGCACGATATTTAGCTTCAGTACTAGAACGAGCTATAACAGTTTGTTTCTTGCTGCGCCAATAAATAAGAGAGGTACCAAGGAAGAAACAATAGCCAGTGGTAGAATGACGATCAGTGGGATCCCCTGCCCAATCAACGTCAGAGTAGGCACACAGCTCAAAGGGATAGTCAACTGAAAAATGAAGGCCATGAAAGAAGGTACCTTTAATGTACTGAAGGATACGTAGAACAGCAGCATAGTGAGTGGACCGAGGAGTAGACATAAACTGACTGACAATGTGGACAGCATAGGCTAAATATGGGCGAATAACAGTGAGATAGACAAAACTGCTAACTAACTATCGGTACAAGGTAGCATCACGAAGAGGGGTACCATCGAGAGGAGTGAGATGAATATTGTGTTCGAGAGGGGTGGAAGTAGTCTTGCTATCAGTGAGTCCAATACGGGTGAGCAAATCGGAAGCATACTTGGCCTGAGAGAGATAGTAGCCACATGAATCAGAGGAAATCTCAAGACCCAAGAAATAGTTAAATGAACCAAGATCCTTCATCTCGAAGTGCTGGTTGAGAAACTATTTTAGAGCAGAGATTCCAGCGGAATCATCACTAGTGATAATCATGTCATTAACATAGAGAAGGAAAAGGGTGATGCCATGGGCAGTTTTACGAACAAAGAGAGCGGAGTCATATGGACTAGAGGCAAAACCAAAATCCCCAATAACAGAACTGAACTTGGCAAACCAGGCACGAAGGGCTTGTTTGAGACCATACAAGGCACGATGGAGTTTACAGACCTTGTTAGGGGGATGATCATACCCGGGTAGTGGTTGCATATAGACTTCTTCACTAAGATCACCGTTAAGAAAGGCATTCTTAACATCCATCTGAAATAACCCCCATTTGCGAACAGCACAAATGGCCAGTAGACTCCGTACAGAGGTAAGACGGGCAACGGGTGCAAAAGTTTCTTCATAGTCAATCCCATACTCTTGAATGAAGCCCTTGGCAATAAGGCGAGCCTTGTAGCATTCAATAGAACCGTCCGAACGGGTCTTGATCTTGTAAACCCATTTGCAACCAATAGCAGTTTTGCCCAAAGGAAGATCAACCAAGTCCTAGGTACGAGTTTTGTGCAAAGCCTGCAATTCGTCATCCATTGCTTTCTGCTAAAGAGGGTTAGTACGAGCCTCTCGATAAGATTAAGGCTCATGATAGGAGAGAATAGTAGAAAAGCAATGAAAGTCACGAAGATGGATTGGTAGTTCTCTTACCTAAGTAGAACGACGAAGAGATGGGTCAAGAGGTGGAACAGGTGGTGGTAAGGGAGTAGAATCTGGAGTAGGATTAGCAGGTGGGGCAGGCACTATAGGAGGAACCGTAGTTGGTAAGTCTGAACCTGTGTCAACATCATTAGAAAATAAAGGAATAGAGGGGTTAGTGAATAAAGAAAGGGTAGAAGAGGTAGGGAGATGAAATTTGGACAGGGAGGAGAACATTTTATGTTCCCAAAAGACCACATGACGAGAAATACGGAGGCATTTGGAGATAGGATCCCAACACCTATAACCTTTGTGTCCCATAACCCAAGAAGCAGTAGAGACGAGAACGAGGTTGGAGCTTGGTACGCTCATGGGGTTGAAGTAACACAAAGCAGGCATAACCAAAGACACAGAGAGTACTGTAGGTAGGAGGTGTACCATAAAGCCGTTCATAAGAAGATTGATTGGCAATGACAGGGGAAGGAATGCGATTGATAGTGTAAATAGCTGTGAGTGCAGCTCCTCCCTAGAAAGGCTCAAAACAGGAGGAAGATAGAAGAATAGAACGAATAGAGTCCAAAATGTGATGATGTTTGCGTTCGGCACGACTATTTTGTTGAGGGGTGCCTGGACAAGAACGATGAGGAAGGATGCCTTGTTGCTGAAGAAATTTGAGAAAGTCACTGTCGCGATACTCCATAGTATTATCTACACGAAAGATTTTAATAGTACGCGAAAACTGAGTGGTAATCATATGGGCAAAGTTATAATAAATTTGTTTCAGTTCAGAGCGATACTACATAAGATAAATTCAAGTGAAACGAGAATAATCATCAACAAAGATAACAAAATATTTGGACCCACCCATGGTGGTGGTAGGAGAGGGACCCCAAATATCATAATGAATTAAATCAAAAGGGGCGTCAGAAATAGAATCACTATTAGAAAAAGGTAATGCAGGTTGTTTACCAAGCTGACAAGATAAACAATTATCATGTTGATTTATTATAGGACCCAAAGTACCACTAGAAGCTAGTTTTTGTAAACGACTAAAAGAAACATGTCCTAAGCGAGCATACCAAAGAGTTAAAGAGGGAGGAATAGAAGCAGCAGCGGAGTGAGCTAGAAGGGTAAAGCGGGATGGAGTGTGAAGGTTGACCAATTCAAATAAACGTCCAACTTTACGACTGGCCCCAAGCGTCTGCCCACTTTTTAGATCCTGCATAAGATAACCAGTGGAAGAAAAAGTTAACATTAAGACCAAGTTCACAAAGTTGACCCACAGAAATAAGGTTTAAAGTAAGTTGAGGAATGAAATAAGTATCAAGAAGAGACATTTTTGAGTTAGAGATTTGGCCAATGTGATGAATATGCATATGGGAACCATCAGCAGTATGAATATCAGGAAGATGGGAAGTAAAAGCTTTAGTGGTGAAAAGAGAGTTATCAAAGGTCATATGACTACAGCAAGCAGAATCAAAATACTAAAAGGAAGAACTTGGTGTGATGGAGAGAGCAATAGAGGAAGGATTACCAGAAGTAGAGAGGACCTGTTTGAGAAGAGAGGTAAGATCGGCATTAGAGAAAAAAGAAGTGGGAGAGGTAGGTGGAAAAAAATCCTCAGTAGCAGCAACAGCAGTGGAGTGATGGTAAGGCTTGAACCTGTTAGACCTAGATGAATTGCCTCTGGAACGGTCATTTTAAGGTTGTGGGTTTGGATTACGAGAACAGTCATTTAAGAAATGACCTGGTCCACGTTTGTGACAGTGCTTGCAGACTCGAGTAGGGCAGTGAAGCAGAGTATGGTCAGGCTAATGACAAAAATTGCAACTTGATAGAAAGGGACGCCCAGAAGGAGGAGTAGCTAGAGCAGTGTGGGTCAGTGCTGAGGAAGCTGCAAGAGCAAATTTAGTAGAGAGAAGAAGGCGAGTGCAGCGATGAATCTCATATGCAACAAGTTCAGAAACAGCACTTTCCAGGGTCAATAATGGAGTGCGATGCAACAAAATGGCACGAGTAGGTTCAAAGACATCATCCAAGGCCATCAAAAAATGAATCAGACGCTGCTGATTTCGGTAGCTGAGAAACTTTGTCGCATCCTAAGAATAGCTCCAAGTAGGTTCTAAAGTGGCTAATTGATCCCAAAGGGCCTACATGCGGGAGTGGAAACTGTCGATTGCTTCTTTAGGTTCTTGACGCATGCGATGGAGTTGGTCTAGGAGTTGGTACTGATGAGAGAGACCAGCAGTGGTGTAGCGGTCGGCAAGGAAATCCCAAGCAGCCTTGGCGGTTTCAAAACGGCCAAACTGCATACCGATGGATGGAATAGAGGTACTGCAGAATGCGGAGATGATCTTCTGATTCTTACTGTCCCACTCTTTAAGACAATCCACAAATTTTGCGTCAAGTTCTTTTGGCCCTTTTTTTGGTTTAGTGATATCACCCGTGACAATTCTCCAAAGTTTGTGACCTCAAAGGTAGCCAAACATGGCTTGGGCCCAAAGAACGTAATTCTAGCCATTTAAGACCAGAAGGATATTGAAAGCAAGCTCTGAATTACTCATAATTGCACACTCGGAGTGGAATTAGACAAAAAGGAGCTTAAAAATGAATTCAGAGGGCTGAAAATACCTAAGAATAACTATCTATTTGCTGAAAATAGCCTAAAAATGGAGAAAAACAGCAAACATGTGCAGTAAGGCTGATGTGGCAGTAGGTGCTGATGTGGCAGTGTTGACGTGGCAGTAGAGCTGACGTGGCCACTGGGCTGATGTGGCAGCTGGTGCTGACGTGGCAGTAGGGTTGATGTGGCAGTGACATAGCGGATGGCACGGTGTTGGCGTGGATGATGACGCGGCGCTGAGGAGGCCCTAATGTGTGGTTGAAGTGGTGGGGCTGATGCTATTAGCGCATGAGAACACGTGTGGAATGCAGGTAGAGTAGATCTCATGCGCGGTTCTTCAAGTGGCGTGTGAGGGCACATGCGGTGGTTTTTGGTGAAACGGTTGACGGCGTTCTGCAGATCGAGGGGAAGCGAAGCTATTCGAGGTTGGTTGAGGCGATGGTGGTGTGCGGAAGGCTTTGAACTATGATGGACAGAGGCGGGGTGAAGGATGTCTTCGCCGAAAATGAAGGACAGCGATGGTGGGCGGTGATCAACGGCTGTGGAAGGTGGCACTTGGCTCTGATACCATATTAGAATAGAACACATAAATGGAGACGGGAAACGTGGGTGAAACCCTTGTATTCAATGTGTGTAATACATGTATATAGAGACCTATATATAGGTATAGAGAAGGGAATAATACTAGCATATTCTAGGAATAAACTGAGACTATTCCTAGGTATAGCTGTACACTACATGGAGTAATCCTACGCTATACAGTACACGATAACATGGATAACTGCATTCTAGTGTTTTTAATTTTCTCGCTCACACAAAACATAGAAGATCCCACCCTTAACCACAACTTATGAAATTAGATAGAATTATAAATAAATAAATAAAACAACATGAAGCCACTGTTAATTTCATGATAGTATTTTACATTAGAGCAGAACAATAGGATTACAAACTTGTTACATCTTATTAGTTTACTTGCTCATGACGTTCAAGTAAAACTAATAGATATGTATGTGCACTTACGAGAAAGAGAAACGTGTCTTGAATTTGAACAAAATCGGGTGAGTATTTACGAAAAGATGAGGCAATTATATACAAATTAATTTTTATAGAAAGTTTTGTGGTGGAGGAAAATGATAAACTTGAAATTAAAGAGGAAATAAAAAAATATAAAAAAATGGGGGACGCCAATATGTAAAAAATCTAAATTTCATATACAAAATTAAAATTTAAAAAAAAAAAAAATTGTGTGGCTCTATGGCCCCCACTTGCCACCATTTGGCTTCACCACTACATGTAGCACTACCGATTATAGGAGTTTCATCACAGACGATACCCAAAGCACTATTTAAAATTTTACCAAAGGCTTTACGAAGACTTGTATAAATAAAACCTCCAAATCCAAATTGTACAAATAAAACCGTTCAAAATCTTTCGATTATCTATAGAGTAACTCCAAAAATTAGATTAATTCACAACGCTAATAGTTATCCAATACAAAAGTATATAAATAAATAAATCCTCCAAATAAAGCCTAAGTTGATCACGTTATCTGAAACCCCAAACACATCGAGTTAACTATCCGTCCATTGATCACTGATCTAAAAAATAATTGTAAAGGTGAGCATAATATACAAAAGAATAAGCCAAGCCAACCGCACGAATATTTTCAAAAAATCAATTTATACAAATCACATGCTTTTCAATAAAAATCTATTATAAAGAGTTATCAATAAAATATTCAGAATCCATTAAAACCATTATTCAGATACTTCAGAAATTCACATCAGAGAATAGATTGGAAACTAATTTTCATAATTTCATATCATAACAAAATAATTATATTTGAACTCTAGCTAACCATACAAATGACTCAGACAGATTGACCCGAAGGTCCAAACGGTGCTCCTATCAAGAGGAGACTTAAACCAAGCATTGGTACCAAAGATCAGTATTATCCCCTATTGACCGGGGCAGAGCATTAGAACCAAAAGGAACCAAATGCCAATAACTTAACCCCTACTGACCAAGGCTACACATCAGACAGCCAAACCAAAGTTCTAAATACATTCAAAATTCAATTATCAAATCAGAAACATTAACTAAACATACTTTCATAAATCAGTCATTTAAATCAGAGAATCGTTCAAAACAAAATAATGAATAAATATATTTTGCTTGGCTTATGGAATACATTTTCAGATTGATACAAAAATTGATTGCATAATAGGATTAGAATCATTTATTTCAAAAAAAGAAAGCGGCTTGTCATACTTCCACTTACCTCAAATTTGTCCTTCAACAACCCGAATGAAAATAGCTTATGGGCCTTTGAATATTCAATCTGGACCCAATATTTGTCATGTACCCAAAATCTCAAACTCTCAAAATATGCAAAGAAACTCACAAAATTCAACCTCAACTCCTAAACTCTTTTGACAATCGGCACCTCATAAATAAAAATCTCTCTTGTTCTCGGTTTTCTCTTCTCATTCATCATCTTTTTCAATATACTAATAATTATGCGTACAATGGTTTATACGTAGATATAAGGAGACATACAGAAGTAGGAGTAAGAGTTCCGTGTAAATGGACTTCCAATCCATATAGGTTGGTTATTTCTAGTTTTCTTTTCCTATCAAAATTCTATCACAAAAATCAACTTTAATCCACAGCACTAAAATTTTAATTAATTATATAAATCTCTAAAAATGCGGAGTATTACTCCATGCTTATGCCAATGCATCCTTCCCATGGTAGCCTAGGCAAGGGCCTCATTTTTTTTTATGAGCAAATCGAAAATATTATTAAGAGAATATGGAGATACAAAAAAGCAGGGGAAAATCAACCCCTACAGTAAATAGAGAACAACACTACAGAACATTAAAGTCACAACCCAAATTGAGACAAAAGTCTAAGCATAAGAAAGGGAAGAAAAGGAAAAACACCAGCTTAGGGATAAAATGCAGTAATAGAGGACATGGGCCTCATTCCCTTGCCAATGACACTACCCACCAATCTCAAGATGGTTGAGCCCCATCCTCAGGTGTGTCTTGGGAATATTTTGCACAACCATGGCAGGGCATTGCCTCATATACCCATAAAATGAAGTAAAACAAAGAACTCATATGCATGAAGGCCAGCCACAACTCCTACTACTCTTCTAGCTATGAAACCAACATAGGACATCCATGCTCCCACACAATGTAACAACAGAAAGAAGACCAAAACATTCACAAACCCAAGCCACACAACTACTACAAAAGAAAATAATGACACCAAAATCAAGCTAGTCAACACGTTACCAAGAGAAAACTACCAATACAGAAGCAACCTTCTCTCTACAACACCCAATGCTTCCATAGCAATCAGACCCAAGGCCTATTTAAACAAAGGGGGCTCTATTGGCACCCCAAGACTTCCTTGCCACCTAATTGCTCTTGATCTCCACCCCATTTCTAGCTTGTATAAATGCAGAGAAATAATATGACAACTTATTTTAATTACTAACCAAACAATATATTCTACTGGGGCATTATGTTCTATTGGCATTTATGATCTAGATGAAGATGTTGTCTTATCCCATAACAAATGCCTATGAAGGAAATGAAACAAGTGTTCAACAACATTTACAAATCAAGAAAAAAAAAATCAAGAAGAGATTGAACTAGCCACATTTTTAATTAACTTCATCAAGTGCATCCAACATCACACATATAATCATTGGAAAGATCATAATCCCACCCTATGGAGGAACATGAAAGAATAAATGAATTCATGAAGCTAGTGTGCAGAACCCACTCCTATCAAATACCTCAATTCAGGGGAATTCTAGGGCAATGAAAGTATTTTTCTCACATTTCATTGACCCAAAGAAGAGTAAAACCTTTTTCACCATGGATGACTTTACCGGAAAATAAATTAGGAAAAAAAAAAGAGAGAGAGTGTAAATTACCATAAACCTTTACAATGTCTAGCCCTTTTCCACGTAACCCCTGAGAAGAAAATTAAGTTGTAATGTGCCCCTAGACAACTTACAAATTTAGCAATTAACTCCACTGTTAATCTCAACTTATGAAATTAGATAGAATTATAAATAAATAAATAAAATGTCATGAAGCCACTGTTAATTTCATGAATCGCAGTTAACAATGGTGTTAATTGCTAAACTTTCAAGTTGTCTAGGGCACATTCCAACTTAATTTTCTTTAAGAAGTTATGTGAAAAAGGTCTAAACATAGAGAACTCATTGCATATTCACATTTCTACCTTATTCAAATTTATTTGATATCCATATATCTCCTTTTGAAAGCCAAGAAGTAATACCAGTACAGTGTACGTACAAGGTTCTCACCCACGGTAGAATTTGAGAAAGGAAAGGCTAGGTAAGTGGTATCTAGACAACCTTACACCCATATATTTTGGAGAAATTGGTTCTCAGAATCAACTCTATAATGTGTGGCTTGGGTAGTTGAACACTTGCCATTGTTACTCATCACCCATGAAAAATAATCTGTAACTACTATCAATGGCAAAGGTACATGTAACTAGTGGCGGAGCCAAAATTTTATCTTAATGGGGACGATATTTATTTAAAATTTTTCTTTCCAAAATTTTGTTTAGTTGATAGTATTTTATATTAGAGCAAAACAATAGGATTACAAACTTATTACATCTTATTAGTTTACTTGCCCATGACGTTCAAGTAAAACTTACAGATATGTATGTGCACTTACGAGAAAGAGAAACGTGTCTTGAATTTGCACAAAATCGGGTGAGTATTTACGAAAAGATGAGGCAATTATATACAAATTAATTTTTTATAGAAAGTTTTGTGGTGGAGGAAAATGATAAACTTGAAATTAAAGAGGAAATAAAAAAATAAAAATGGGGGCCGCCAATATGTAAAAAATCTAAATTTCATATACAAAATTAAAATTTTTTTAAAAAAATTGTGTGGCACTGTAGCCCACACTTGCCACCATGTGGCTTCACCACTGCATGTAGCACTACCGATTATAGGAGTTTCATCACGGACAATACCCAATGCACCATTTGAAATTTTACCAAAGGCTTTACGAAGACTTGGGCCAGCCTACATATAACATATATAGTTTCTAAAAGGCTATGGAGTGACTATTGCCATCACAAAAGTTCTTCAACACCTCATTTATTTGAAAATTCTTAAGGTTTTATGAAAAACATAGAAGGTTTTCCCAAAAACTAATCTCGTTATCTGTTAGAAAACATTACTTTGAACAATTTTGCAAAATAAGATTTTTCCAAAATTTGTCATTACAGTGGGTTTTTTGGCCATTTTTCTTGAATTCTTTAAATAATAATAAAAATACAAAATACAAAGACGATAATGACCAAAAAGTCCACTTAAATGATAAATTTTGAAAAAACGTTCTTTTGCGAAGTATGATGTTTTCTACTAAACTTCGCGACCAGTTTTCAAGAAAACCTTTTATATTTTCATAAAACGTTAAAATTTTTGAAGTTAATAGAGGGTGTTAAATTGTGAGACTGACAGCGTAATATGGGATTGATTTTTGCTCTTATTTCTCTCTGTGTTAATAAATTTCTTTGGCCTGAAGTAAGTTGAATCATCCATATAACAATCTTTCATAAATAGTTTCTAAAACTCAATTTCTCGTATTTCTTCAAAATTAATTGGCGGCACATCAGGTCAGTTTATCATTTGCCACGTTTCTTAGTATATCGCATCTGGGAGTCCACGTCCTATGCTATGCTCTATATATTAAAGAGGGAAACGTACTCTGTTTTCTCACTTTTTGCATGCTGTGATCGAGAGACTGCTTTCCTTCTGAGATTGTATGCGCGCGTTCGAGAGAGAGACAGAGAAAGAGAGAGACAGAGAGAAGAAGTAGTTGTAGAAGAAGAAGAAGAGGAAGATGACGAGTTATTCATCAATGCCTTTAGGATTTAGGTTTAAACCCACGCATGAGGAGCTTCTACGCCATTATCTGTTGAAGAAGGTACATGGGCAAGAATTACCCTCTGATGCCGTCGTCGAGTTGGATGTCTACGCCCATGAGCCATGGCTGCTAACCTGTATGATCTTCATCTTTTCTTCTGTTTCTTTCATCTTTTTTTTCCTTTTCTTGATCGGTAGTTTCTTTTTCTTTTAGTTTTTGTCCAATCGAGTATTGACTTGCATATATATACGGATTTTGTTTGTGTGGGTATAGGGGATGAAAGTAGGGGAATGAGCTATGGGGACAGATACTACTTTACCAGAAGAGAACGGATGTCAAGAAACGGCAACGGCAAGAGACCCAGGAGAACACTGCAAGGGGATTTCGACGGTGGCTGGTGGAAGGCGAACACAGGAGACAAGGATATTGCAGATGATCAAGGCACCGTCCTTGGTCACATGAAGACTTTGACGTTTTTCACTTACAAGAATATGGAAAGAAAACGCAAAGAAGCCACCAAGAGTGATTGGATTATGTATGAATACAGACTTTCATCCGATGAGGTATGTACGTGGGTTCTCATCCTTTAATTTCTTCGTCTGTTTTGGTAATCTCTCTCTTATTGTTTCAATAAATTCTCTTGCATATCAATCATTGTGAAAGCTCTATCGTTATCTCTGTTTTTGGCAGGGGAGGTTTTGAACCATGTAGTTCGATCATAGTATGTGCATGTTGTCTGAGTTTTCCTTTCTAGCTATGAGTATTTGACTACTATTTATATTTGATTACTGAAATTTAGTTATCAGAAACACATACTGATATTCTCACAATACTCTGCTTCAAGAAAGACTCCCATAAACTTCCATTCTTGTTATCGATAGTGATTTCACCATACAAACACACACACACACACACACACACACACACACGCATATATATATATATATATATATATATATCTATATAACTTTGAAAATTGGAATTTACGAAGTCAAGAATTTCTATTCAATCCGTTTTATATTCACTGTCTCTTTCGTGTTGTTTTCGTTCATCATCTCTTTCTTAGATCTCTGTTTTTAGCAGGGGGCAGGTCTTGAACATGTACTAGCTCTGTTCGAAGTATGTGCTGGTGCCTTTAGGTTTTGCTAATACAAGTCTTTTTTTTCTAACAAAAAATGGCCGGCTCTATCTTTATCTTTTTGCTTACCCAAAAAAAAAAAAGGAAAAAAAAAAAATCTGCATCTATTATGAATGGGGATGAGTAAATAAAAGTATGAGACTTTCTTGTTTCATTATATTGTCATTTTAGCCCATTATTTTTCATGTACCACTAAACATGTTATTCTTATAAAACATATTCATATGTATGTGTTTGTGTTTTTATTAACAAATTGAATCTATTTGGTCATTTTATATATTGATTTACGGGACATACCAGTTTTTTCAATGCCTAATCTTTGGACATATGTGCAGTTCCAAGAATGGGTCCTCTGTCGAATTAAATATGGAGGTAAAAGAAGCAAGCAGGAAGATATGAAGAAAACTGAAGACAGTGACCCGGTCCTGGAAGGATATACAGAAAACACTAAAGAAAATGACATCAATAGAGCGGACAGCTTGCAAAACATGCAGTTGGCTGTGGATGATGAGCATTTTAAGATGTCGAAGAATGAGTGTCATGAACTATTGCTTCTGGAGGAAATGTTAATGAGTGACAACGAGCCACAACTAGCTGAAGATATATTGCTTACACCCGATGAGGTATGTGGGTTGTTGAGTTTTCCTTTCTTGTAGCGCCAAAAAATAAATTTGATTGTCACTTGTGTAATCTTACTTACCAATGCATTAGGCTCAGCATCTTTTTTTTCTTTTTTCTTTTTTCTTTTCCATACTTTCCTTTTGGTTATAGATTAAGCTTTTCTGAAAATTTTCATCTTTGAATACTGAAGTTCATTTATTAGATGCTTTGGCAGGCTTACAGTGGCCAAAGGCACCTCACACTTAGTGGAGCAAAGTAGATTCTTTACATTTTTATTTTCCTCAAAGTGGCAATAGTACTAGAACATAACATGTACACACAGAGACACATACTGACACAATACTCTCTTTGAAGTAGGACTTCTATATGCTATCATTTTATTTGATAATTATTTTTCCATGTGTATTTATATATATTCTAAAATGTGGAATGCAAACTCATTGGCCGGGCAAAAGAACTGATTGTATATATATTGGCCATTGTCAAAGCTCTATCTTTAGCTATATCCAATTATTTTATTATGATTGTTGATGAGTAAATCGGAGTATGAGGCTTTGTTTCCTTCATTTTAGCTCATTATTTTTCAGGTACTATTTAACACGAGTTTTACTTATTAGTCTTATAAACATATTCGTAAACATGTGTGCAAGTGGGTGAGTTTAATTTTATGTTAGTTCCTAACTTGCATGTTTGTCCCCGTACTGAATCTATATGGTCATTCATCGACTTACTTGGGTTACTAATCTTTTTAATGCCTTTTGGACATGTGCAGATCCAAAAATGGCTTTTTTCGTAATAGAAACGTAAAAGAAGGAAGTAAGAAGATATGATGATACATGAAGACATTCACCAGTTGCTGCAAAGTTGTCCATGAGCCACAAGTCCCCCCGACATTATGATTGTATGGCCTTTTTTTAAGGATGTAATGCTAGAAGAGGAGCCACTACCCGTGGAGCATTTTGTCTTGAAAATCCACCTTCAATCACTCTACAAACATATGTACATCAGAATCAAAATAGTGAAGAACACCAACCGCCTTTGGCCGTGGATGTAGCTTCCTCGTGAAGTGAACCACGTAAATCTGTGCCTTCTTTTGTGTGTTTGTGTGTGTGCATGGTTTTATCATTCCCTTATAGTCTGCGTCGCTCGCCTCCAGAACATATTGAAAAGAAACAGTGAATAAGTTTCAATCATTCAATGAGTCTAAGGGTACTCTCTAGCACATAGCTCACAATTCAGCCTTGATGTTTGTTGTGGAACTAGTAGGAAATGTCAATCCTAGAACAAAATCACCAATAGAGTCGCCCCACCATCAACTCTTTTGTATGCTTTGTTCCACTAATGAATAAGACAGACAAAAGGAGAGTCAATGGATGCCCCCCATTCATTTGCACATGAGAACCCTTGTGCTATTCAGCTAACAAGAAGTCCTATCCAACAGTTTCAATATGCATGCCTTGGCTGCCATGCCATTGCATCCCCTGCCCATGACAGTCATGGGTTCCTCGTGCCCTTCCTGTTGACATTACAAGCCGATGCCTAAAAGGCTGAGCCCTAAGCTTGGTTTCATCCTGGGGCTGCTTGTGCAACATAATGGCTAGCAATGCCTAAACCATGCCCATGCCAGCATGGCCTTCCCATGGTAGCCTATGCATGAGCCTCATTCACCTGCCAACAACGCTACCCACCAATTCCAAGATGGTTGAGCCCCATCTTCAGGTGTGCCTTGGGACTGTTCTGCACAACCATGGCAGGGCATTGCCTAGCATACCCAAGCTATGCACAGGCAAGCCGTGGCAGCCCATGCACCGGGGCCTCTACTCTTTACAACTAAATTTCTAATTAGTGTTAAGAAAGTCTTTTGTGTGTACATGGGATTACCATTATATGAAGCACCTTGTTCCTTCTTGTGCAAAGAAAGAGCCCTGTTATGGTTTGTATTTGGATGATGTCTTTGATCTTTTATTTCTCCACATTCCACTTCAAAATGAGCCAAATATGAGAATTTCTAACACCCTTTTCTGTTGTTCATGCCCTATTCTATGGTTTAAGCGTGGCATCCAGAAGGGAGGATTTGGCTGTTAGGATTATCGCCAGGTCAAGGTTCAAGTATTGAGATTCCCTATTCTCGCAAGACAAACAGAATAATAAGAATAAATATTTTTTTAAAAAAATGATCATTGTAATTAAAACTACACTGTTTGGTGACAAGACTTTACATAACATTCAAGGAAACTCATGCATGTACACAGATATAACTACACTGGAATCCTGGGATTATCTCCTTTGCTTTTCGAATGTTAAGATGGAAGAAAAAAAAAATGCAAATTGTTAGGGAGAAAATCTGAGTTGTGTATTTACAATTGTCAGGAGTGATATAACATTAAATGCTGAAATCTATCATCTTCATAAAAATAAAAATAAAAAGAAGTGCTATAATCTATCATGTGTCATTCAAACTAGCTGTATCTTATATTGGTGCTCCAGAAATTGTAGTGTGGTGAGTTATGCTTGCCTTATATACACTTCTGACAGAGAATTTGGAGAAAGAAAATTAATCAAGTGCGGCATGACACAAACCATACTAACAAATCCAGTCCATATTTTCTAGTCATCACTAACTTCTACATTTTCAAATTTAAGGAAAAAAATTAAAGTAAAGAAAGAAAAAGAAATCAGCACTTCTCTAGAGATTTACTCTTGGTTGACTAGAACACCCCACTAGGAAAGATCACAAAAACAGAACAAACAAAACAAAATTGGAGTTCTCAGAAATATGTGACACTAAGTAAATGATGCATCGATAGTGAGCTTGCTCCTCCTGTCCTTTTAATCCTTTGCTCTGCCAGAACATGATACATTCAATAGTTGGATAACTTTGCATCCAAAGAGATTAGAATTTCGATTACAATACCGTGATTGACAAGCAAATGAGCGCTTTAATGAAGGGAGAAACCATAAGGCATTCCACACATGGAACATATATAAACATCCTTTCATCATCTTGAACTTATTTTTACGCCAGCTGCAACATTGGTAAGATGTAACCATCTGAAGTTTATGCATGTCCCCCTGTAGAAACCACCATAATTACCAAAGTCAAAAGCATTTACATATTTTTTCATTCTTGCACACCATAAAGATGCATGCTTGAATGTTAAAAATAAATTTATATAAAAAGTCCAAGGAACACTGTTTTCCGCACCAAGTCCAGGCTGTGATCCAGGCTTGGTTTCCACATATCTTGTATTCACTTTAAACAGATGGTAGATCGAATTTGGATGAGTACTAGTAGCCCAGATACTAACAACCGAAGAATGCATTGAAGGTCATCGATCTTTGTTTTCATTTTTCTTTTTTTTTTCTTTCGTTTTTTGGTGTAAACGAGTCATCAATCTAGACATCTAATATATCAAGCCATGTAAAATCTTGATTGACAATGAATACAGGTTAGATGTCTAATTGTCCAGGTAGTAATGACGGTATCTTGTACCTGAATTGGTCATTAAACTATTCAGCACTGTGCAGAAAAGGTCCAGAAGTTGGATAAATCCTACAATTACAATATGTAGTTCATGCTTCATACAGCACTGAAAATATGATTACTGCTCAATGCAATATAACTTTTGTGTTTTTGCAATTTCAACGCTGATTAACTTTTAGACTACCCGAAAAATAGCCATGAGATCCAGTCAAGGGAAATTCTGGTGCATATTCCATCTAAGAGTGTAATCACTAAATCAGAACCCTTTTTCCACCCTCCTTTTCTTTGTTTGGGAACTCAAGGGAAATTCTAGCGCACTTTCCATCTAAAACTGTAACCACTAAACCAGAGCCCTTTTTCCACCCTCTTTTTCTTTGTGTTTTTTTGTACCATTTTTTTTTTTTTTTACGCGGGGGAGGGGCTATTGTTTAAATCACAAAACCAATACCACCCAAAAAAGACCAGGAAGCGTAGCGGCATAGGCCAAAATAACCGCTATCACAGCATTTAATCTTAACATCTATTTAGTTAACCTTTTTTTCTTTCCTTTTTTCTTCCCCCCTTACGAATCATTATATAGTAGGATTCTGGATTCCAATATAATTAAAAAAAAAGAAAAAAAAAATCCATGTATTAAATTAAGCAAGACTTAAAAGCGCTCACCTGACTTTTTCCTTTTCTTAGATGGGGCATTTCTTGATTTCTTGGGGCATCCTTTCCCTGTCTTAGTGAATAGATCATTAATTGTACTTCTCCAATACCCTCTCTTTCTCTTCAAGTAAGCCTAACATCTCATATGCATTCACTACTGTCTGTACTACTGATTTCTCTAGTGGTTTAAGATCAAAAGCTTCCAGGCCCTTGAAAAGCTTTGGAATAAGTTAAATCTAATAACTAATCTGGAAAAAAAAAAACAAAAAACCAAAAAAAAAAAAAAAAAACAAACAAACAAACAAATTAAAACTGATCCAAAATCAACCTACAATTGTGATTAATTCTTAAGAACACTAACCTCACAAACATCTAATACAGCATATACTGGTGCAAGATGAATGCATAAAAAATTGAAGTATTTCCTTCATTTTTAGCCAGAGGTTTTTCCAACCTGCCTGTTACTATGGATAGGGTAGCAACATTCCCACATTGAATGTATTGCAACCCCAAAAAGAGAGAGAGAGAAAGGGAGAGAGAGGTAGTGTCAGATGAGGCCTTTATTCTTAAATTGGGTGTCCAGTTTGCACAGTAGCTAGCAGCGACAGTTGGACATCAATGGACTATAGAAGGGAGATGGAAGAAAAGCAGCAGCTATACACGTATGACCTTGTGCTTCCCACAATGTTTGGTCCTAACAGTGCCATCTTTTACGTAGTTCTAGGCTTGTGCCTGTGTAAAAGGTGGTTAGCAGACAGAGAGCACTGGTAGCAAGTTCTGCATTTAAATAGCAGCAGTAGAAGATCTTTTCATATGCCATTTGACTACTGGTTGTGGGAACCTAAACTTCGGTGAAGGAGGTAGCATCATGGTGGTTGGAACTTATGGTTTCTGGAAAAGACATCACATAGAGCAGAAATTCAAAAAAGCACTGCAATATCAATCAAATTAATTTTTAGTATTTAAAAGTTGGTCAAATAAAGGGAAATTTTTTGAACAATTATCGGCAGCTCATTCAAAATTCAACACTACACCATGGCTAGGAGATTGGTATGGAACATAGTTTATTGTCCCTCTTGTAATTAAAGAATTTGAGAAGGTTCCACATATATTTTCTTTTGTGACACAAGGGCTTGTTTTCTATGTGTAGTTTTTTCAATTTCAACGAAAATTTTGTACATATTTTTCCTTTAATAATTCTATCTTTTACTATTTAACAAATGATATTTTTTACAAATAAAAAATGAACTAAGTTAGTCAAACAATTCATATATAGTTCATAGGCATAAGCGCCAAAGAGAGGAGGGGGAGGGAAAGAAGAAGACATACATTAAAAGGCTATCATGCATTCATCATTTTCCACTAATGTCACAGCTTAACTATTTGTAACTTAATATGATTGAGACGACATACAAATGATCCTAGAATTGAGATAATTAAATGCAAATATGCAATTGATGATTGGCTAATCATATAATCCCAATGCATGTCTTCATCATATGTTTTACAAATTATATGAAGCAGGGAAAGCATACCTTTACGAGACTCTCCAGCATGTTGTTTCGACAGTATATAGATATCATAAGTATGCATAAATGCCAAGGCACTGAATGTAGATCAGTTCCAACGTTCTTCATCCAAAACTTGTGTGCTTCTTCTGCTCTATGATCCATATCTAAAGCTTTTATTAACTGCATGCCCATATGTTCCCATTGTGGTGCCCTGTCCCTTGCTTAGCATCCATTTAATTACCTAAAAGAGATTTAAGAAAGGAATACAAATCTCAGACCACAAAAGAAAATTGAAGACTGTAATTTTGTACACCCTTTCTAGGGAAAAACAAGAATTTAAGAATAATTACAAGTTTCCACATATACTAAATAAGATCTTACAGCATACCCTTGGATTTGCATGCTAAAAATTTGAGCAAATTTTGGGGTACAAATTCATATGGCCTTAAAAGATTTTCTACAAACTAAAGATTTGGGAAAAAACTAAAGAAGAAAGACTCAACATAGTACTAAAACCCTACCAGAAGGTCTCATGAAAGCAAAAAGCCAAGAGGAAAATTTTCAAACACCAATTAATATATAACTCCTTACAATGCCCTCAAAATGATGATTATTGAGCAAAATAAAGCATAATAGCAGCAATATATCATAGCAACTACTCTCAGTGGTCCATCTTGAAGATGTTATTCTGTTTTTAATAATGAGCTACCCATTAGTATTGTTAAAATTACAATACTATTGGGTGATGATCATGTAATAATGAGCTACCCATGTAATGAAAAATCTCTAGGGACAACATTTCATATACACAGGCAAACAACGCACTACATAGGTATCCATATATATATATATATATATAAGGATTCACGAAAAATTAAACGTCATAATAAATGCATAACCTAGAGTTCACATCCAGAATTGCTATCCAACAAATATAATCCTTACTTTGTTTATTGTTGTTAGTTATGAAGCAAACAGAATTCTAATAGCCATAAATAAATGTTCATGAGAGGAAGGCCTATGTCTACAATGTTGCAATTACTATGCAAATTTTTAAGTTTCCAACCTAAAAGGCTAAAAGCCTAAGCTATTAAGTGGAGGGACCTATGTCAAACCTAATATTTGGGCGATGTGGGATGTGGAATTTTCCATCACTTTTTTTTATCAACAAAAGGAAATAAAAATTTTTTTAAAAGGAAAAAAGATAATGCAAGTAAAGAACAAAAGGAAAGGTTGCAAAGGAGAACAAGCAGTCCACCTAAGAAACAAACCAAACAAAAGCACCAAAAATAAGCTAAACACAAGCTGCCAGCCAATTTGCTTTTATAACAAATAAAGGAATCCCAGCAAACACTTTAGAAGAGGAAGACCAAAATGATGCTAAGAAATAAATACAATGACAAATATCCCCTAAACAAAAATCCTCCCCTTCAAAAATCCTCGCATTCCTTTCCAACCAAACACCCCAAAAATGGCCAATCTTGCATAGTTCCAGATCATAATAGCCTTATCCCCTAAACTGAAACCATAAAAATGAATCTCAAACATTGAAATTGCCGAAGCCGCAGCCACCCAACATTTCTCTGCTAGCTAAAAAAGATTCTACCGTATCCAACTAACCAAAGGACGACGAAGAAACAAGTGATCAATACCCTCCTCAGCTTCCCTACACAAAATGCACCATTGGGGGTATGAATTAAAAGGACTTCTTCTTTGCCACAAATCATCAGTATTAATCCTCTTATGGGCTACACACCAAGTAAATACATGAATTTTAAGAGGCACTTTTGATTTCATATAATTAAACATGGAGAAAATATGGGGATATAGGGACACTCAATCAACTTCTGAAAAAACTATTTACAAGAAAAAACACCTGAAGAATGGGCCCCCATCTCCTCCTATCATGGAACAAAGGTCTCAAACAACAACCATCCATTAAAGATGTTAAAGAAGAGAGTTCATCACATTCCAAGGCAACTTCTAATTAATGCCAACCCTCTCATCACTCCCTTTTCACAGCACCTAATTTCAAGCATGATTCACCTACTTTCAAGCATGATTCCTTAATCCTGCAAGCACATATCAATCCCTCTCTCATAAGATAGACCTTTTCCTCAAGGTTGAAATCGAGGAAACCAAGCATATAATTGGGCCCAGTCCTCCCATGTGGCATCCTCAGGAAAAGAATTGGACCAATGAACCAAAACTTGAGTCACTGCCCGGTTGCGTTTCTTCACAACGCGCCGATCCAATATGTTTACACGTTTAAGCCGTAATTGTCCTTCATCTCCCACAGGTTGTAGTTCGGATTGTATAATTGCTCGTACACCAATTTTCTTCTTTAAACAGGAGACATGGAAGCCTAAGTGTATTCTAGAGGATGCTAGCAGCTCCAGCTTATATGCGACTTGGCCAACCTTTTGTAGGACACGAAACGGACCATAATACCTTGGGGCTAGCTTGTGATTTTTTCTCATAGCAACTGAAGATTGTCGGTAAGGTTGGAGACGTAAGAACACTATGTCATCTTGTTTAAACGCGCATTCAGTCCTATGTAAATCAGCAATTTGTTTCATGCGGTGTTGGGCCTGAGATAAATTTTCCCTGAGCAACCATATCGTAACATCTCTATCCCGTAGTCCTTGGTCTACTGTTGCAATGTTGGAATCCTATGGCATGTACATTTGAACTGATGGGGTGATGCAGATTGCATTGGCATACACACCATGAGCTGTTGGACATTTTGTTGCTGAATCAGGATTCTAGTTTACTTAGATATTTTAGGAGTCTTTATTATTATTATTTAATTATTGCTTTTAATTTAATTTGTTTCCTAGGTAGTTTGATATTTTCTTGTTCTAGTAGAACTAGGTTTTTTCTTCTTACTTATTCTAGTAGAATTAGGTTTTGTTGTTATAGTAGAACTAGGTTGTCTTGTTCTAGTATAACTAGGTTTTTCTTATTAATTCTCTATATAAAGGGATGTAAGCCTTATGGCAAATAGTGTTAAGTTGATTATTTTCTTAGATTAATAATATTGAGACAGAGAATTCTCCTTTATTTTCCTACTTTCGTGTTCTTAAAAGAATATTGATTGTGCCTACTATCTGGCATTGTTCTTGCGACAATCAACAGATTGGTGGATGCTTGTTTGTAATTTGGTGAGCTAGTCTCGACCGCGTATTTTCCGCTGCCTCAGTTGGTATCAGAGCCCAATTCGTTCTTGCCGTCATGCCAAGACGAGGAGAAAGACGTGCCGGAGGCTGTGAAGCCAATTTGGAGGACGTGTATTATCGCGAGGACATGGCCCGAATTAAACAAGGAATCAAAGACGAGATACGAGCCCTATTCAAGAGTTATCATCTTGAGCGGCGTCGTAGTCGTCGACCTCCATCTCCACGTTTATGGATATAGACAAAGAGAGTGATGAGGATGTTTTGGTTAAGAATATTTGTGTTGAGGATGTTGTTGTAGAGAATGAAGATTTGAATGAAGTTGAAGGAGGTAAGAATTTTGAATTCATGGGAAATTTTTCTTTTAATAATTTTGGTGATGATAATTCTGAAAAATTAGTTGATTTTAATTCTCCACCTATTTTTGATGAGTATGATGATGAGGATGATATTGAGGCAAATATTATGGAAAATTTGGAAGAGGCAAGAGGAGACTATAACCTATGAGACACTTAATAAAAATTGTTCAAGCAATAATTTTTATTGTCGTGTTAAACTACTTGGTGATTTTCAAGAAGATGAAATTTTGGTCATTGAAGAGTTAAAGCATTATGATTTTATTGGAGTTGACAATATTTGTTGTGTTGTTAATGCTCTGTTGCTGAAGATTTTGAATGAGATGAAGGGTGCAGAGAAAATTTTTTTTGTTATGAAATTTTGGAAAAATAAATTTTGGAGGCAACTAAAACAAAAAAAGTTTTCAAAGTATTTATTCAGCTGGATTCGTCGACATCAATACTTCTGTGAAGCCAACCCGCAGAATTCGGGGACGAACTCTCTCCAAACAGGGGAAAATAGGGATGATGATGCAAGGTGTGGAACGATCACTTTTGTGTTATCAAACCATTGCGAATTAAGCACTCCATCCGCGACATCAGCAACTGCAAGTGTGGTGGTAGTATTTGTACTCATAGTTTATTCGATGTCAAGCATTTAGTTCCTTATCATGAAGATAGCTCCGAGGATGAGGCTACGAATTCGAGGGCGAATTCTCTCCAAACAGGGGAGAATGATGCAGATTGCATCGGCATACGCACCATAAGCTGTTGGACATTTTGCTGCTGAACCGGGATTCTAGTTTATTTAGATATTTTAAGAGTTTTTATTATTATTATTTAATTATTGCTTTTAATTTAATTTGTTTCCTAGGTAGTTTGATATTTTCTTGTTCTAGTAGAACTAGGTATTCTTGTTCTAGTAGAACTAGGTTTTTCTTCTTACTTGTTCTAGTAGAATTAGGTTTTGTTGTTATAGTAGAACTAGGTTGTCTTGTTCTAGTATAACTAGGTTTTTCTTATTAATTCTCTATATAAAGGGATGTAAGCCTTATGGCAAATAGTGTTAAGCTGATTATTTTCTTAGATTAATAATATTGAGAGAGAGAGTTCTCCTTTATTTTCCTATTTTCGTGTTCTTGAGAGAATATTAATTGTGGTTGCCTACTATCTGGCATTGTTCTTGCGACAATCAACAGATTAGTGGATGCTTGTTTGTAATTTGGTGAGCTAGTCTCGACCGCGAGCTATTGGACGTCTTGCTGCTGAATTGGGATTCTAGTTTATTTAGATATTTTAGGAGTCTTTATTATTATTATTTAATTATTGCTTTTAATTTAATTTGTTTCCTAGGTAGTTTGATATTTTCTTGTTCTAGTAGAACTAGGTTGTCTTGTTTTAGTAGAACTAGGTTTTTTTTCTTACTTGTTCTAGTAGAATTAGGTTTTCTTGTTCTAGTAGAACTAAGTTGTCTTGTTCTAGTAGAACTAGGTTTTTCTTATTAGTTCTCTATATAAAGGGATGTAAGCCTTATGGCAAATAGTGTTAAGTTGATTATTTTCTTAGATTAATAATATTGAGAGAGAGAGCTCTCCTTTATTTTCCTACTTTCGTGTTCTTGAGAGAATATTGATTGTGGTTGTCTACTATCTGGCATTGTTCTTGCGACAATCAACAGATTGGTGGATGCTTGTTTGTAATTTGGTGAGCTAGTCTCGACCGCGTATTTTCCGCTGCATATACGCGGTCGAGACTAGCTCACCAAAGTACAAACAAGCATCCACCAATCTGTTGATTGTCGCAAAAACAATGCCAGATAGTAGACAACCACAATCAATATTCTCTCAAGAACACGAAAATAGGAAAATAAAGGAGAACTCTCTCTTCAATATTATTAATCTAAGAAAATAATCAACTTAACACTATTTGCCATAAGGCTTACATCCCTTTATATAGAGAACTAATAAGAAAAACCTAGTTCTACTAGAACAAGACAACCTTGTTCTACTAGAACAAGAAAACCTAATTCTACTAGAACAAAAAAACTTAGTTCTACTAGAACAAGTAAATATTAACTACCTAGAAAACTAATTAAATTAAAAGCAATAATTAAATATAATAATTAAGACTCCTAAAATATCTAAACAAACTAGAATCCCAATTCAGCAACAAAATGTCCAATAGCTCACGGTGCGTATGCCGATGCAATCTGCATCATTCTCCCCTGTTTGGAGAGAATTCGCCCTCGAATTCGTAGCCTCATCCTTGGAGCTATCTTCATGATAAGGAACCAAATGCTTGACATCGAACAAACTATGAATACGAATACTACCACCACGCTTGCAGTTGTTGATATCGCGGATGGAGTGCTTGATCTGCAATGGTTTGATTGCACAAAAGTGATTGTTCCACACCTTGCATCATCATCCCTATTCTCCCTTGTTTGGAGAGAGTTCGTCCCCGAACTCTGTGGGTTGGCTTCACAGAAGTATTGATGTTGACCAATCCAGCTGAATAAATACTTTGAAAACCTTTTTTGTTTCAGTTGCCCCCAAAATTTATTTTTCCAAAATTTCATAACAAAAAAAATTTTCTCTGCACCCTTCATCTCATTCAAAATCTTCAACAATAGAACATTAACAACACAACAAATATTGTCAACTCCAATAAAATCATAATGTTTCAACTCTTCAATGACCAAAATTTCATCCTCTTGAAAATCACCAAATAGTTTAACACGACAATAACAATTATTGCTTGAACAATTTTTATTAAGTATCTCATAGGTTCTAGCCTCCTCTTGCCCTTCCAAATTTTCAATAATATTTTGCTCAATATCATCATCATCATACTCATCAAAAATAGGCGGAGAATTAAAATCCACTAATTTTTCATATTTATCACCACCAAAATTATTAAAAGAAAAATTTCCCATGAATTCAAAACTCTTACCTCCTTCAACTTCATTCAAATCTTTATTCTCTACAACGACATCCTCAACATAAACATCCTCAACCAAAACATCCTCAATACTCTCTTTGTCCATAGAACGCAGAGATGGAGGTCGACGACTACAGCGCCGCTCAAGACAATAACTCTTGAATAGGGCTCGTATCTCGTCTTTGATTTCTTGTTTAATTCGGACCATGTCCTCGCGATAATACACGTCCTCCAAATTGGCTTCACGGCCTCCAGCACGTCTTCCTCCTCATCTTGGCATGATGGCAAGAATGAATTGGGCTTTGATACCAACTGATGCAGCGGAAAATACGCGGTTGAGACTAGCTCACCAAATTACAAACAAGCATCCACCAATCTGTTGATTGTCGCAAGAACAATGCCAGATAGTAGGCAACCACAATCAATATTCTCATGGGGGTAGCTGGCCATAAACTACTTCATTTGGGGTTATCTTAGTAGCTGTATGAAATAAAGTATTATAACACCATTCCACAAGAGCAACCCATTTGGTCCACTGTTTAGGGCGGTCTCCTGTCATGCATCTAAGGTAGTTCTCAACACATCGGTTGACGACTTCAGTTTGGCCATCAGATTGGGTGGTAAGCGGAGCTTTTGCAAAGTTGGGTCCCTTGTAATTGAAACAATCCTTCCCAGAAGGAACTCGTGAAGACCCGGTCACGATCACTCACAATGGTGGAAGGCATACCATGCAATTTGAAGATGTGGTCTATGAAGAGTTGGGCAACATCCATAGCCGAGTATGGGTGACTCATGGAAATGAAGTGGGCATACTTACTTAGCCTGTCAACCACCACAAATATCACCTCCTTGCCATGTGAGTTGGGAAGACCTTCGATAAAGTCTATGGATATATCACTCCACAACTGTGTAGGAATCGGAAGTGATTGCAACAACTCAGGGGATGCCACATTTTCAACTTTATTGTGCTGACATACATCACACTCCGCAATGTACTAGCGAACTTCTTGCTTCATGTTGGGCCAAGAGAACCCTCTCTTGATATGGTGGAAGGTCTTATAGATGCCGGAGTGACCCTGCTAGTCCATCATGAGCTTCGAGTAGAATACTCGCCTTCAAGGCAGACACTAGCCAAGAACCAGCTGTTCTTATACCGAAGTTGTCTTGCTTTCCAACTATAGCCTGGGTACGATTGCGGATCGCGGGTCAGGTCTTAGATAATGGTTTGCAAATGTATATCTTGTTGCCACTCCACCTTCAAGGAATCGAGCCAATTAGCAACTAGCATAGATAGGGCCATTAAATGCCCCAACTGTTCTGTACTTAATTCTTGGGATGCTTCTTCATCTCGACGGGACAATGCATCTGCTGCCTTGTTTTCCTTTCTGCTTCGATACATGATCTCATAATCATACCCCATTAGTTTGGACATCCATTGATGTTGCATGGGTGTGCTAATTCGCTGCTCGAGCACATATTTGAGGCTAAGATGATCAATTTTTATTTTGAAGTGACGCCTAACTAAATATGGCCTCCACTTTCGCACTGCAAACACCACCGCTAGTAGCTCCTTTTTGACATGGGTGCCTAATCCATAACAATCACATGGGTGCCTAATCCATGTGATTACCCAAATTGTAGCTACCCAAATTTTAAAATGTAAAAAAAAAAATGCAAGCTGGGCAATGTTTGACATGGGTGCCTAATCCATAACAATCACATGCCCATGGGCTGGGCCTAGACGGGTCTGCCCTTTTAAATGATTAATGGTCACACCCAGGCAGACCAATTTGATCTCAACATCATGTCAACAGGCGTTTCTCTGAATCTTAGAGAGCAAGCCAGTTTTTTCATCCTTCAGCTTATCATGCTTCGTGGCAAACTATTTCTGAGGCATCATGAGGATTCTACTTTGAGGCGGGTGTTTCTACGGTACCTTCTATTGCTTTTCGGTATGGTACCGAGAAAAGAATAAATGGTATCAGGCCAATGCTCAATTGACACCTGTTTTGCAAGAATATTATAATTAGATTTTGACCGGTTGCCTTTGGAGCATCTGCCGGTTTGCAATGTACATCACCAAGATAGTTTAATATTTTAATGGGTGTAAATGTCCTTTACACCCCTAACAAATAAATAAGCAGTAGTCCTTCCCCAACATCCCTCAACAACCCATGGAGAATTTAATAGAGAACATAGGACGTAACAAACAAAGCTCAGTTCAATAAATGACATCCCTCAAACAACTTTAAATGCATAATTTAGGATGTAACAAACAAAGCAGATGAGTTCATTAAATATAGAATTAAAAATGATTGGAGCTTCACTTGAATGTGGCAATTTAAATACCGTAACCAGAGCTCCTCTTCAGCTCCTCTTCAGCTCCTCTTCCCTTGAACGTGGCTATTGGCTTGGGTGTTTCTACGGTAAACAATATCGGTAAGCCAACTCTCAAGTTAAAGTTATTTAAATCTATGTTTACATTTTTTTTTAAGAATAATAATGTATTTGATATGCTATACAGTTCAGTTGTTTTTACATCATTCTTTCTACCACTAGATTATCCATGAAATTATCGAGTTTTGTTTAGATTGTAACTTACCCAAGTGGTAGGATTTTCCATTTGTATTTTTATTTGGATGAGACATAGATTGATTGAGAAGAGGATATAGTTGACCATTTTAGTTTATTTGTATTGATTTTTGCAAGGAAAAATGAAGATTTGTTGAATATGAACATTCACAGTTCATTTTAGTTTTTTTTTTTAAAAGGTTCATGCGAGTATCACTTAGTCTTTTGTGTGAACCACTCACTATTTCGTGTGAACCATGGACCATTTAGTAATTATAATTTCCTTACCATTTGGAGTGACCAACTTACCATTTGAAGTGACCAAAAGTTATCAACTTAGTATTTGGAGTTACCTACTTACCATTTGCAATGACCAAAAATGACAAACTTACCATTTAGAGTGACCAAAAGTGACCAACTTATCATTTGGAGTGACCTACTTAACATTTAGAGTGACCAAATTACCATTTGGAGTGACTTACTTACCATTTGGAGTGACCAGAAGTGACCAACTTACCATTTAGAGTGACCTACTTACCCTTTTGAGTGACCAACTTACCTTTTAGAGTGACCAACTGATCGGTTGGAGTGACATACTGCTTATTTGGAGTGACCAACTTACCATTTAGAGTGACCAACTTATCATTTGGAGTGACGTACTTAACATTTAGAGTGACGAAATTACCATTTTGAGTGACTTACTTACCATTTGGAGTGACCAAAAGTGACAAACTTACCATTTGGAGTGACCTACTTACCCTTTCAAGTGACCAACTTACCTTTTAGAGTGACCAACTTACCATTTGGATTGACCTACTTACTATTTGGAGTGACCACAAGTGACCAACTTATCATTTAGAGTGACCAAAAGTGACCAACTTATCATTTGGATTGACCTACTTAACATTTAGAGTGGCCAAATTACCATTTGGAGTGACCAAAAGTTACCAACTTACCATTTGGAGTGACCTACTTACCTTTTCGAGTGACAAACTTAGCTTGTAGAGTGACCAACTTACCATTTGGAGTGACCTATTTATCCTTTCGAGTGACCAACTTACCATTTAGAGTGACCAAACGTGACCAACTAATCATTTGGAGTGACCTAGTTAACATTTAGAGTAACAAAATTACCATTTGGAGTGAACAAAAGTGACCAACTTACAATTTGGAGTGACCTAGTTACCTTTTGGAGTGACCAACTTACCAGTTGGAAGGACCTACTTACTATTTGGAGTGACGAAAAGTGACCAATTTACCATTTAGAGTGACGAAGTTATCATTTAGAGTGACCTACTTAACATTTAGAGTGACCAAATTACCATTGGAATGACTTACTTACCATTTGGAGTGAGCAAAAGTGACCAACTAACCATTTAGAGTGGGTTACTTACAATTTCAAGTGACCAAATTACCTTTTAGAGTGACCAACTTACCAGTTGGAGTAACATACTTACTATTTAGAATGACCAAAAGTGACCAACTTACCATTTAGAGTGACCAAAATTGACCAACTTATCATTTGGAGTGACCTATTTAACATTTAGAGTGACCAAATTACCATTTGGAGTGACTTACTTACCTTTTGGAGTAACCAACAGTGACCAACTTACATTTCTGAGTGACCAACTTACAATTTGAAGTGACCTACTTATCATTTCGAGTGACCAACTTACCTTTTAGAGTGACCAACTTACCATTTGGAGTGACTAACTTACTATTTGGAGTGACCAAAAGTGACCAACTTATCATTTGGAATGACCGACTTAACAATTAGAGTGTCCAAATTACCATTTGGAGTGACCAAAAGTGACCAACTTACCATGTGGAGTGACCAAAAGTGACTAACTTATCATTTAGAGTGACCAGAAGTGACCAACTTATCATTTGGAGTGACCCACTTAACATTTAGAGTGACCAAATTGCCATCTGGAGTGACTTGCTTACCATTTGGAGTGACCAAGAGTGAGCAACTTACCTTTTTGAGTGACCTACTTACCCTTTCGAGTGATCAAAAGTGACCAACTTACCATTTAGAGTGAGCAGAAGTGACCAACTTATCATTTGGAGTGACCAAATTGCCATTTGGAGTGACTTACTTACCATTTGGAGTGACCAAAAGTAACCAACTTATCATTTGGAGTGACCTACTTACCCTTTCGAGTGACCAACTTACCTTTTAGAGTGACCAACTTACCATTTGGAGTGACAAACTCATCATCTAGAGTGACCAAAAGTGACTAACTTATCATCTGGAGTAACCGACTTAACATTTAGAGTGACCAAATTACCATTTGGAGTGACTTACTTATCATTTGGAGTGACCAAAAGTGAGCAACTTACTTTTTAGAGTGACAAACTTACCATTTGGAGTGACCAAAAGTGACCAACTTACCATTTAGTGTGAGTAGAAGTGACCAACGTATCATTTGGAGTGACCCACTTAACATTTAGAATGACTAAATTGCCATTTGGAGTGACTTACTTACCATTTGGAGTGACCAAAAGTGACCAACTTACCATTTGGAGTGACCTACGTACCCTTTCGATTGACAAACTTACCTTTTAGAGTGACCATCTTACCATTTGGAGTGACCAACTTACTATTTGGAGTGAACAAATCGATTCCAACTTACCATTTAGAGTGACCAACTTACTATTTGGAGTGACCAAAAGAAACCAACTTACCATTTAGAGTGACCAAAAGTGAAGAACGTATCATTCGGAGTGCCCAATTTAACATTTAGAGTGACCAAATTACCTTTTGGAGTGACTTAGTTACCATTTGAAGTGACCAAAAGTGACCAACTTACCTTTTTGAGTGACCGATTTACCATTTGGAATGACCAAAAGTGACCAATTTACCATTTAGCGTGACTAGAAGTGACCAACTTATCATTTGGAGTGACCTAGTTAACATTTAAAGTGACCAAGTGACCATCTGGAGTGACCTACTTACCCTTTCGAGTGACCAACTTACCATTTAGAGTGACCAAAAGTGACCAACTTATCATTTGGAGTGACCTACTTAACATTTAGAGGGACAAAATTACCATTTGGAGCGACTTACTTACAATTTGGAGTGACAAAAAGTGACCAAATTACCATTTGGAGTGACCTACTTACCCTTTCGAGCGATCAACTTACCTTTTAGAGTGTCCAACTTACTATTTGGAGTGACCAAAAGTGACAAACTCATCATCTAGAGTGACCAAAAGTGACTAACTTATCATCTGGAGTAACCGACTTAACATTTAGAGTGACCAAATTACCATTTGGAGTGACTTACTTATCATTTGGAGTGACCAAAAGTGAGCAACTTACTTTTTAGAGTGACCAACTTACCATTCGGAGTGACCAAGTTACTATTTGGAGTAACCAAGAGTGACCAACTTATCATTTGGAGTGACCCACTTAACATTAGAGTGACCAAATTATCATTTGGAGTGACTTACTTACCATTTGGAGTGACCAAAAGTGACCAAGTTACCATTAGGAGTAACCTACTTACCCTTTCGAGTGACCAACTTACCTTTTAGGGTGACCAACTTACCATTTGGAGTGACCAGCTTAGTATTTGGAGTGACCAAAAGTAACCAACTTACCATTTAGAGTGACCAAAAGTGATGAACTTATCATTTGGAGTGCCCAACTTGACATTTAGAGTAACCAACTTATCATTCGGAGTGACCAACTTACTATTTGAAGTGACCAAAAGTGACCAACTTACCATTTAGAGTGACCAAAAGTGACCAACTTATCAATTGGAGTGACCAAATTACCATTTGGAGTGACTTACTTACCATTTGGAGTGACCAAAAGTGACCTACTTAACATTTAGAGTGAGCACTTAGTCATTTAATCACTTACCATTTCATTTGAAAATATCATATTGTAACTGCGTTGTTATGTTTGAGCATTATCTATTGCAATGAGATTTGAAGTGACCTACTAACAAAATCATGATTTATCATAGGTGTAAAGTAAAAAATATCTCACTGTGTATAATGGCTTATTCTAACATTTATTACAATGTATGGTTGAAGTGTGGATAAATCTAGTTGCCATGGAGCAGTGCAATCGGAGAGCTGGAAAGGAACCAATTATTGATTTAAATGTAGGCAATGATGGCTCGAATAGCGACAGTGATGGTGGCATGAACACTGCTGGAGAAAACAACAATGAGTATAATTTCCGTCACAACCATAATGGGCAAAATTTATATCCCCCATTGAATAAAAGGTTAAATGAGGTGACACCAGATGAAGTTTTTAGCATGACATTCAACAATATTGACGAGGCAGAATCATTTTACAACTCGTACGCCAAAGTGGTTGGTTTTAGTGTGCGAAAGGACGATTTATCAAAAGACAAAGATGGCATCATTGTTTCTAGAAGCTGGGTATGCTCAAAGGAGGGAATTCGATTACAGAAGCACTTACAACGACCAGATAGACAACAGTGAAGCAAAGTCCATCACCAGATGTGGATGCCTTGCTGCATTTCGGATAGCGTACAAGCAAAAACTAAACGTGTGGGTTGTGAAAAAGTTCAATGCAGAACACAACCATGAATTAGTTCCCATATCTGAAGTGCAATTTCTTCGATCGCATAGGGCCATGAGTGGTGCTGACAAGGCACAAGCAGATGCAATGCGTAAAGTGGGGATAAGGACTTGCCATGTCATTGATCATATGCAAAGTCAGTCTGGAGGCTACCAGAATATTGGTTTCACACCCAAAGATCTATACAATTACGTTGATGGGCAGCGCAGAAAACAAATTGTAGATGGTGATGCTATGGGTTGTTTGGCTTATTTGACTGCGAAAGCGGACTCAGACCACGGCTTTTTCCACAAATACACGGTTGATGAGCAAAACCGTTTAACTCAGTTGTTTTTTGCAGATTCGAAGTCTCGTCTAGATTATGCATGCTTCGGCGATGTGTTGGCATTCGACGCAACTTATAGCACTAACGTGTATAAGAAGCCTTTTGTCATTTTGATTGGGGTAAACAACCACTTTCAAACAATTATTTTCGGCTGTGCTCTATTGGCTGATGAGACTGTAGGAACATATAAATGGGTGTTGACGAGCCTACTTGAAGCGATGGACAACAAAAAGCCCATATCCGTCATCACTGATGGAGATAAGGCCATGCGTAAAGCGATAAAGCAAATTTTTCCAGAGGCTCGCCATCGCTTATGTGCATGGCATCTTCAGAGAAATGCTTCTGCCAACGTTCACAACAAGAATTTTCATAAGGATTTTAAGAGGCTAATGTTCAATGAGTGTTCTATAGAAGAATTTGAAACTGATTGGCAGTCTGTCATCGAAAAGTATGAACTTGACGGTAACAAGTGGATTGAGGACATCTACGATGATCGTTTTAGGTGGGCAGCAGCACATTTGCGGGGTCAATTTTTTGCAGGAATGAGAAGCACACAACGGAACGAGGGCATGAATGCATTTTTCAACGAACATCTCACTCCCCGTCTTCAGCTTTTTGAGTTTGTGCAACACTATGATAGGGCACTCGTAAAATTGAGGCACGCTGAGACACAAGCAGAATATGATAGCAATCACACCTCACCGGTAACTAATTCTGCATTGGTTAGCATAGAGAGTCATGCCATCAGAATATTCACTAAAAAGATGTTCTCCAAATTTCGCGAGGAACTTAAGTATGAAACATTGTACTTTGTTCGCCATACAGAAGATCATGGAGACCAACGTATTCACATACTGTCTCAACACTCTAGTCCTGAAGCTGCAATCACAGTTGTGCATTATCGTGACGAAGAAAAGATGAAATGCTCATGCTTGACATTTGAAACCATCGGGCTTCCATGTAGACACATAATTGCTGTTATGAAAGTTGAACGGTTGCAAGAGATTCCCACTAATTGTATATTGAAGCGGTGGACTAAACTCGCGAGGGGAGGTATATATTGCACATTTAGCACTGAAGTTTCAAACGATGAGACCGAACAGATGCGGTATAGTGCATTGTCAGCAAGCTGTAATGAAATGTGCTACCTTGCTTCGAAGTGTTCTGAAGGCTTCCATGAGGCAAGGAATGAAGTGGCCAAACTAACCTATCGAATGGAACAACTTTGTGCCATGTATCGACGAGGAGGTACGGATGCAGGAGTTTGTGAAGGAGGCCCAAGGCGTCGCCCCATGGTTCAAGATCCTGATATAGCCAGAACAAAAGGCAATACTAGAAGCATGCCAACTTCGATGCCAAAAGCAAGAAGGTGCAGTCACTGCAAGTTCGAAGGACACGATATTCGTAGGTGCCCACTATTGGGCAAAGGTTCTACCTGTGAGGATTCCAATATTGGTTCTGATATACATGCTGAAGGTAGTGGGTTCGAGCAACCAAATCTTTATGCATATAAATCATTTTCCCAGAGCCACTCAATGCATCATCATAGTTCAATCCCATCGACTCAAGCGGACTGGTCATGTGATTCGATGCGAGCTGTGTCATATAGCTGTGATGCCCACATAGTTCAAGAGAAAGACAACACATTCGATGGCGCAAGCCAGGTAACAGAGCATAATTTATATTGATGACTAATTTTGTCATAATTTTCATTATGAATAATTATTTTCGACCATCTGACAAGGATAGTATTTCATGCAGTGTGCTAATAGGCAGTTTTCCTTTAACCAAACACATGGAGCTGAAGGTCAACATGACGGATGGTGGTATAGTTACAATGAATGAAAAATCCGATGTATATGTTGAATGTGTGTGGTGCTATCGTTTTAAAGCATGGTGGACAATCATATAATATGAGCTTTCAAGAAACTGCAAACCATGTGTGTTCTAGATAAAATTCTTATTAAGAATAACCAAGAGTAACATGAAGAGACAATAACCAAAATAAATACAAATAGATATTGGTCTTGGTGACTTATAAAAAACCCCATTCCATGGAGCGTGTGACCACCATACTACACCATGATGATTTTAAAAATACAATAACAAAGAACGAAACCGGCATGTGGGAGCACGTATAGAAAATCTATTATGATCTCGAAGACGTAGATTGTCAGTACTGAATCGCTTTTTATCCATAGAGAAATCCATCTTTTGTCTTATAATCAAATGACACCACTCCTAAATTACCCCCATCAGATCTGCAAAACAAAAGATAAAATAAAATAAATCTTTTAAAAAATGGAATGCCCAAACAAGCTGTAGCATAACTTGCGTTCAATGACCCCAACGTGTGGGATCAGAAGTATGAAGTAGATACATATTATGAGAAATATAGCATGGGACCAGATGTATGAAGTATATCTATACATAAAGAAGGAATTAATATTTGGCATAGTGATTGCTATATCGAAAATTTGTTAAAAAGCCGCAATTAAATGAGAGTCAACTATACCCCTATATATAGTTGGTAAAACACCCCAATAAACTGGGCTAATGTTAATCCTAATACGTTTGAGAAGCACAAATACAATTTCTACGAAATCCATTCGATTGCAATGAATCCTAATCGATTGGGAAAAACAGTAAAGAAAAACAAAGGTCTTATGCAATTCCCAATTGATTTGTGTTATGTGTCAGTTGATTTGGGTAAATCAGAATCAAAACCCATGGTGAGGAGTGTTCGCACTAAAAAACTTGGGCAACAATGTGTTCACTCGAGATGTATCCAAAACCATTGACCAAGTAATGTGATTCGCAGATATATGCAACCAAAAACAAGAAAAAACAAATTAAAAAAAAAACATAATGAAAGCAAGAAAGAACGAAACAAATAAAGAAAGAGAAAAACAATTTATCTAATATTAACCCATCACTCCAACAAAAATGGAATACCGTTAGTCCCAATAAGTCTGAGAACTAAAAATTCAATTTTGTATAACCCCAATCGAGTGCAATGAATCCCAATCGATGGGGCAAAACAGTGACGAAATATGAGTTCATAGGCAAGTCCCAATCGATTGAGTTAGGTGTCAATCGATTGGAAAAATCAGTGAACAAATTTGATCTTAAAGGCACGTCCCAATCGATTGGGTTAGGTGTCAATCGATTGGGAAAATCAGTGAACAAATTTGAGTTTAGAGGCATGTCCCAATCGATTTGGGTAATCGATTGGGAAAATCAGCGAAGAAATATGAGTTTAGAGGCACGTCCCAATCGATTGGGTTAGGTGTCAATCGATTGGGAAAATCAGTGACCAAATTTGAGTTTAGAGGCATGTCCCAATCGATTGGGTTAGGGGTCAATCGATTGGGAAAATCAGTGACCAAATTTGAGTTTAGAGGCATGTCCCAATCGATTGGGTTAGGGGTCAATCGATTGGGAAAATCAGTGAAGAAATATGAGGTTTTTCGACCAATCCCAATCGATTGGGTTAGGTGTCAATCGATTGGGAAAATCAGTGAACAAATATGAGTTTAGAGGCATGTCCCAATCGATTGGGTTATGTGTCAATCGATTGGGAAAATCAGTGAAGAAATATGAGTTTTTCGACCAGTCCCAATTGATTGGGTTATGTGTCAACCGATTGGAGGCAATTGTGAATAAATAAGAGTTTAGAGGCACGTCCCAATGGATTTAGGTATTCAACCTCCAAGTTTAGGAATCATTACGGGGTTTTATTTGAAACGATTGGATTTTTGTACGTAATTAACTACATTAATTGTCACAAAAATTATGAATTAGATAATTTGAATTGAACAATTCGTCTTTGATTCCTAACAATATTCCACAGGACCATTCCATGCCAATTTTTTTAAGGGCCGGGCTATTGCCACCACATTACATACTTGAAGCCCCACACTTGGTATATATTTTTTAACATTTTATAAAATATAAAAAGTTTCTACTAAAAGTATTCATATATTCTACTAGAAAACATCAGCCCAAACATCCAAAATATGTCATTTAAGTGGACTTTTTTGGCCATTTTTCAAGGAAAATGAAATAGAGTATGTAAATCGTCTGAAAAAAAATATAAACCATTGTCGATTATGTGTCTATCGATTGGGTAAATTACAATAAAAAAGCATTGTCAGGTTGTACCCACTAAAAATCTTGACATATATGTCATTTACTCATCATTTCGGTGCCCAACCATATTATTTTCAACTAGACAATTAACGTATATATAAAAATGCAATAGTTTAGGGTCACATACCGACTTATCGACTTCGTTGTCACTTTGTTCATTGTCCGATCCATTGTCGGATATGGAATAATCCGATAGTTCAGGGTCTGACATTAAGTTTGGCTTCTCCATAATGCTTTTAATCTTCTCCGTCGGATCCACCTCATTCTGTTTATGGTAATAAATCCAAAAAGCCCGATCCAACCGTCTTCTCATTTGTTCTGTCTCGCGCTCTAATCTTTCACATAGTTTGACAACATTGCCCGGCTCTTCCTTTTGTATTTGCACTGATCGTGCTTTTGGAACTCGCAGTCCTTCCCACCGGCATTTGGCCTCGTACTCATATCTTAGATGAAAGAGTAATGGCCACTTCAATTCTTTTGCCCTCAAGCCATAAATTCCGGTTGTGTTGAATGAGTACCCATACGTACGGCCATTATGCTTAAAAGTCGGATCCCATGGGTCACCAGGGAAATAAAACTTACGTTTCCCCATACAATCAAACAAAGCACCAGAATGGTCTGTAATCAAACTAACAGGCTGAAAGTTACCCATTGAAATGCATCTTTCTCTCCGACGTCGTATACGAGTCCTATCAGCATTCACAGGTCGGCTAGAACTCTCACCCAATTGGAATCGCCTGCCTCCACTGCTATTGCCATCCCCGTCCATGAGTATGCAATTGACTAGGCAAGTATATCCAACTATTATGAATTTATAGTGTGACCTATAAGAATGATTTGTCACATCATGTCATTTATACCTCTTAATCTCAATGAAATCAGACAAGTCTGATTAGATTCCTCCTAATTCTCTCCAAATAACTAACTCTAATTTCTGGGGATCCTTTGTAAAAATGTGGGGACACATCAGTTCATGAACTTCTGCACTTGTTGGCTACTCTTCTCCATGGAGCGTGTGACTATATAGTAAAAGTGTGCATGATTTGTCACCTAACGTCATTGATACCTTCGAATCTCAATGAAATCAGACAGTTCTGATTAGACTCCTCCTACTTCTACCCAAATAACTAACTCTAAATTCTGGGGATCCGTTGCAACAATGTGGGGATCCATCAGTTCATGCACTTCTGCCCTTGTTGGCTATTATTCTCCATGGAGCATGTGACCATATAGCAAAAGTGTGCATGATTTGTCAAATCTGGTCACTGATACCTCCGAATCTCAATGTACTCAGACAAGTCTGATTATATTCCTCCTACATCCGTCCAACGAACGAACCCTATTTTCTGGGGATCCTTTGTAACAATGTGGGGATCCAGCAGTTCATGAACTTTTGCACTTGTTGTCTACTCTTCTCTATGGAACATGTGACCATATAGCAAATGGGTGCATGATTTGTCAAATCTGGTCAGTTGTATCGCCAAATCTCAATGAAATCAGACAAGTCCATGTATGATTCCTCATACTTCTCTCCAATGAACTAACTCTAATTTCTGGGGATCCTTTGTAAAACTGTGGGGATCCATCAGTTCATGAACGTCTGCACTTGTTGGCTGCTCTTCTCCATTGAGCGTGTGACCATACAGTAAAAGTGTGCATGATTTGTCACCTCAGGTCATTCATCCCTCTGAATCTCAATGCAATCAAACAATTCTGATTAGATTCCTCCTACTTCTATCTAAAGAACTAACTATACTTTCTGGGGATTCTTTGTAACAATGTGGGGATCCATCAGTTCATGAACTTCTGCCCTTGCTGGCTAATATTCTCCATGGAGCGTGTGACCATATAGCAAAAGGGTGCATGATATGTCAAATCTGGTCATTCATACCTCTGAATCTCAATGTAATCAGAGAAGTCTGATTAGATTCCTCCTACATCCGTCCAATAAACGAACTCTATTTTCTAGGGATCGTTTGTAACAATGTGGGGATCCAGCATTTCCTGAACTTCTGCACTTGTTGTCTACTCTTCTCCATATACCATATGACCATATAGCACAACTGTGCATGATTTGTCAAATATGGTCATTCATACCTCTGAATCTCAATGAAATCAACAAGGCTGATTAGATTCCTCCTACTTCTGTCCAAAGAACTAACTCTAATTTCTGGGGATCATTTGTAACAACGTGGGGATCCTGCAGTTCATGAACATCTGCACTTGTTGTCTACTCTTCTCCATAGAGCATGTGACCATATAGATAATATGTGCATGATTTTTCAAATCTGGCCAGTTATATCTCCAAATCTCATTGAAATCAGACAAATCTGATTAGATTCCTCCTACTTCGCTCCAAAGAACTAACACTAATATCTGGGGATCCTTTGTAAAATGTGGGGATCCATCAGTTCATGAACTTCTGCACTTGTTGGCTGCTCTTCTCCATGGAGCGTGTGACCATATAGTAAAAGTGTGCATGATTTGTCACCTCCAGTCATTCATATATTCGAATCTCAATGCAATCAAACAATTCTGATATGATTCCTCCTACTTTTGCCCAAAGAACTAACTCTAATGTCTGGGGATCCTTTGTAACCATGTGGGGATCCAGCAGTTCATGAACTTCTGCACTTGTTGTCTACTCTTCTCCATAGAGCATATGACCAATGGGTGCATGATTTGTCAAATCTGGTCAGTCGTATCTCCAAATCTCATTGAAATCAGACAAGTCTGATTAGATTCCTCCTACCTCTCTCCAAATAACTAACTCTAATTCCTGGGGATCCTTTGTACAAATGTGGGGATCCATCAGTTCATCAACTTCTGCACTTGTTAGCTGCTCTTCTCCATGGAGCGTGTGACCATATAGTAAAAGTGTGCATGATTTGTCACCTCAAGTCATTCATACCTCTGAATCTCAATGCAATCAAACAATTCTGATTAGATTCCTCCTACTTCTGTCCAAAGAACTAACTCTAATTTCTGGGGATCCTTCGTAACAATGTGGGGATCCAGCAGTTCATGAACTTCTGCACTTGTTGTCTACTCCTCTCCATAGAGCATGTGACCATAAAGAAAATGGGTGCATGATTTGTCAAATCTGGTCAGTTGTATCTCCAAATCTCATTGAAATCAGACAAGTCTGATTAGATTCCTCCTACCTCTCTCCAAATAACTAACTCTAATTCCTGGGGATCCTTTGTACAAATGTGGGGATCCATCAGTTCATCAACTCTGCCCTTGTTGGCTACTCTTCTCCATGGAGCGTGTGACCATATAGTAAATGTGTGGATGCTTTGTCACCTCAGGTCATTCATACCGCTGAATCTCATTGCAATCAACAATTTTGATTAGATTCCTCCTACTTCTCTCCAAATAACTAACTTTAATTTCTGAGAATCCTTTGTAACAATGTGGGGATCCATCAGTTCATGAACTTATGCCCTTGTTCGCTACTGTCTCCATGGAGCATGTGACCATATAGCAAATTTGTGCATGATTTGTCAAATCTGGTCATTCATACCTCTGAATCTCAATGTAATCAGACAAGTCTGCTTAGATTCCTCCTAAATCTGTCCAAAGAACGAACTCTATGTTCTGGGGATCCTTTGTAACAATGTGGGGCTCCAGCATTTCCTGAACTTCTGCACTTGTTGTCTACTCCATAGAGCATGTGACCATATAGCAAAAGTGTGCATGATTTGTCAAATCTGGTCATTAATACATCCAAATCTCAATGAAATCAACAAGATGACCCACATTCCTCCTACTTCTGTCCAAAGAACTAACTCTACTTTCTGGGGATCCTTTGTAATAATGTGGGGATCCAGCAGTTCATGAACTTCTGCACTCGTTGTCTACTCCTCTCCATAGAGCATGTGACCATAAAGAAAATAGGTGCATGATTTGTCAAATCTAGTGAGTTGTATCTCCAAATCTCATTGAAATCAGACAAGTCTGATTAGATTCCTCCTACTACTCTCCAAAGAACTAACTCTAATTTCTGTGGATCCTTTGTACAAAGGTGGGGATCCATTAGTTCATGAACTTCTGCCTTTGGTGGCTACTCTTCTCCATGGAGCATGTGACCATATAGTAAAAGTGTGGATGATTTGTCACCTCAGGTCATTCATACCTCTAAATCTCAATGCAAGCAGACAATTCTGGTTAGAATCCTCCTATGTCTCTGCAAAGAACTAACTTTAATTTCTGGGGATCCTTTGTAAAAATATGGGGATCCATCAGTTCATGCACTTCTGCACTTGTTGTCTACTTTTCTCCATGGAGTGTGTGGCCATATAGCAAAATGTATGCATGACCTGTACCTTATAATCTTATGATAGTGCAATCCCCACCCTGACATGTACTTCATATACTACAACCCTCCGTACAAAATAATTGTCATATCTATATATATATATATATATCCATTCCAAAACATAAATTCTCAGTTATTCAATCCACTTTCCAACATTTGCCCGAGGTTTGCATACGAATAAGCCCATTAACAACATAGCTGTATGGATTTTTGTTCATTGGAAGCAATTTATTGACACTACAAAATATCTTGTTTTGTATATGTTTTTCTTTTACGTTTTTTTTTTCTTTGTTGCACATTGTTTGTTTGTTTGAGTTGGTTTGAAACATTCATTCAGTATTCAGTTCAATATAGATATGTCGTCTCAGACAACATATGTCGTCTTAGATTTCTTGTACTTCTGTCCAAAGAATGAACTCTAATTTCTGGGGATCGTTTGTAAAAATGTGGGGATCCAGTAGTTCATGAATTTCTGGCCTTGTTGGCTACTATTATCCATGGAGCGGGTGACCAAAGAGCAAAAGGGTGCATGATTTGTCAAATCTGGTCAGTTATACCTCCAAATCTTAATGAAATCATCAATTCTGATTAGATTCCTCCTACTTCTCTCCAAAGAACTAACTTTAATTTCTGGAGATCCTTTGTAAAAATGTGGGGATCCATCAGTTCATGAAGATCTGCCCTTGTTGGCTACTATTCTACATGGAGCGTGTGACCATATAGCAAAGGGTGCATGATTTGTCAAATATGGTCATTCGTACCTCAAAATTTCACTGAAATCAAACTTTTCTGATTAGATTCCTCCTACTTCTCTCCAAAGAACAAACTCTAATTTCTGGGGATTCTTTGTAAAAATGTGGGGATGCATCATTTCATGAACTTCTGCACTTGTTGTCTACTATTCTCCATGGAGCGTGTGACCATATAGCAAAAAGTGTGCATGCCCTGTACCTTATGATAGTGCAATCCCCACCCATCTGAACACATGAATACAAATTGTCATTTCAAAGTTAAACATTGTGAAATTTTCATAAACACGACACAATGTACGAAGAAAATAACTTCACCCATTCTCTTGCCGCGGCACGGGGGGGGTTTCAATGGGAAACTTGCTGAACTCATGTAAAGGTTGGTTCACTGCACATGACCTTTTGAACATCTCATCACAGAATAGTACCTATTAACAACACTAGATGATCAATACTAAAATAACACATAAGAAAAACCTTTCATGTATAAATATCAATTACTAAAATTACCAATTTTTTGGCTGAATCTTTTCGGATCCGATTTCGCCTAGGGCTAGGAAGAGGATCTAGTATATGAACCAAACATTGCTTCACTTTGATATTGCACAATAACCAGTGCGTCCCATCATCATTAAAGGGGATATAAATCTAAAAATATCATTGAAACTAGATTAGAAATCAATGCACCCACATTGCAATGCGATGTAATGTTGAAGACAACTGTATGCCAATCAAGTTCTTGTACTTAGAGCATGTATAACCAATTAACCCAATAAAATAAATAACACATACACTCACACACGTGAAAATTAACATGGGTAAACTCATTTGCCCCCAACATATGTGGCATTGATGATGTTGGTTCAAAAGCTACTAAGTAGTTTTAGTGTGCTTAACATTTTTGCTACACCCCACATGGGTAGGGTAAGAATAATTGTGCAAAATGTGGAGTAAATAGTATAAATCAATAAAACTTTATGAACAAGCATTGTTCATAAACAGCCACCCGACAAACATGCGCCAATTTCTGTATGGCCACGTATTATTCAGGTGAGGTCAGGAATTAATGTTCAGGTGAGGTCACGCTGGCTAATAATCAGTGGCATATTATACATATAATGAGGGATCGGGGATGGTATAAATTGTGGAAGCTCCAATGGGGAGGGAGGTGACGATGAGGTATTTAGTATGGTTATCTAGACAAAACAGGCTTCTAAATGATAAACTGATGGTTTCTCACATACCTCCTCGCAAGCACTCCAATTTACATCGGCAATACCATATCTCTTAATGTATCTGGCCACATCCGCTTCTTCCTTCAAGACACAAGCCTGTAGACAAAAAAGGAACTATCAGATACATTAAAACTCACATACATTGGTGCAATTATGCATTACAATGGCAATGGAATTACCGAGAAATGAGTTGGCAAATACCACGTCACCATATCACCCATCTCTCTCCTATTCAGCTGACCCACAACCAAATTTATAATCTGTTCAACCCAAAAATTGAATAAACATCATATATATATAAAAAAGTAATAATAAACTATAACAAAATGATACACATATGTTAGTATGCAATAGTATGCTTGCCTCTGAAGAGATCCATTCATGCGGTAGAAGGGAACGGATTGAGCCACGCGTGGCAGTTTCATCATCAATCTTGACTAATAAATCACTGTGAGAAATAAACAACATTTAATAACGTGTGCATCTTTTACCTACATTAAATTAACTGATTGGTTGTAGGCCTTATGGACAAACCTTTGTTCCAATGAACTGCTAAAGATAAATGCGTTCATAGGGCTGTCCTCAAAATACGGGCAATGTTCCAACGCATTGAAAACTCTCACCTTTTGCTTCCCCTTCCTTCCCTGTGGTACATTTGCTGAGTTTTGTCGCCGGCCAGACCGCCGTAGTTGCCCAGATGTACTAGCCGATGGTTGTTCGTTTACCAAATCAACAATCTGTTGGCTGCTCACTTTTTCTCCCTTATGGATTTTAAATTGTAATAACAATGTAATCATCAATTCTGCGTGAGGGGTATACCCCAATCGATTTGGAATAATAGACAAGGAACTAATTATCTAAAAACATCCCATTCGGTTGGGTTCATATCCCAATCAATTAGAGAATAATAGTAAAGAAACTGGTTATCTGGATGGTCCATATACCTCATTCGATTTGGGATAACAGTCAATAAACTAATTATCTAAAGAGATCCCAATCGATTGGGGTTACATCCAAATTGATTTTGAATAACAGTAAAGAAACGGATTATCTGGATGGATCCCAATTCATTAGGATACTATACCAATCGATTGAAAGCACCATTATAAAAACTAATTAATGTATATGATATTTCCCAATCGATAAGGAACAACATCCAATGATATGGTTAGGGACCCACATAATGGCTGAAACTCATTCGATATGGTCTCCTACTTCTGTTTTCTCCAATTGGTTGGGATCATAACACAAATCGATTGGGACCATAAACTCACTATTTTAACACCATGATGTTCATATTGTTTCCCTAAACGATATTGATTGGGCAGGAGATCATACTTCAATATCTTTTGACCCAGCTTTATCCTCCGATGCATATCGGGAACCACCATGCCCATCTTTACCATCTGAACTATGCATCCTTTTTAACTCTGTCACCACCTCATCCATCTTTGCGAAAAGTTCTTCCTTCATTGACTTCATTTGATTATTCAGTGTTTCCACAGACGATGCCACCATCCTTCGGATGTCCTTCACTTCCTTCTCCAAACGGGCGAAGCTCTCCTTGGTAATGCCCTTAAGAAACAAATAAAATGGAATTTTTAACATACCATATGTGTCTGCAACATGCTTACATAAGTATAATGTAATACCACAAAACTTATAATACCTTAGCATCCCCTCCATCTATCGTTGGGCGTGATGCACTATGGATTGGAGCCATCGTCTCATTAGAATCACATATCATATCAATCTACCATTAACAAACAAAAATTACAAAGTCAAAATACAAAGTAATACCGAAAAACGATAAAGGAACAATAATTTCCACATATTAGGAAAGGGTACACTACCTTTCCATTCTCATACCCTCCCAACTTCTTAATGTGATTCATTAATCTACGAATCTGTTCATCTCCCCAATTTCCAACACGTGGCATTTGCCTTCCGACAATAGGCACCACACGTTTCCCAACAGACACATGCTCAAAATAAAAAATCTGGATGGAAATGAATTATATCATTTTACTTTTAAAATAATAACTAAGTTATACATCATCTACTAATGTTCTAACATATGAATTACCATTAAAAAGAATATACAACAATTAATCCCTTTTTAGTCCTTCTCTTTGAAGTGCTTCACCCCTTCAACCATATAATCAAACACCATCTTTGCCCAATTCATATTCCTTAATGAATTAACTTCTCGTAAAGCATATAAAAAAGATCTTTTTGCACACAACTGTTGGGTGGGACACAATAAGGCACCCAAAACATGTAGAGCAAACCGCACTTTAAACCCATCTCCTGCGGTTTTATCCTCTTTCAATTGGTTTTCCAACATTGTCAATGGAATCTCCCCCTTTGTATTACAATACTGTTTTGTCAACTCAATAATGTCTTCCTGGTTTCCCACTGTGGGCACATCACAGCCCCCCCCATGTAGCCCCATGATTTGCATCACATCAATGTGTGTAACTTTGAAGCTCTTCCCATAGACATCTAATGTGCAACTGTATGGGTTAAAGTTCTGTACCAACCACTGACACAATTCCCTTCGGAGATGGGTGCATTTTATACTCAATATGCCTCCGAAACCAATCTCTTCAACGGCTTTCCTCTGATTTTCATTTAAATTTTCAATAACCTTGAAGACCCGTTCAGGAGCACACCTAGTACGCAAAATTTCCTGCTATACATAATCACCAATTAATGCTGGTCACGAAATATACACTTAATAGATGGGCCAAGAATTTTATATTACCTTTTGGGGTTTGCAATCAGGCTGAACTCTATTCGCAGCATATTCAGCGTATTTTTCTTTTATTTGCTCCTTATATATTGCCTTCTCTCCAGTGGGAAGGTTGTTCCATTTTTTCACCATCTCCTTTCTCACCATAACATTATATTTATGTTATATTGAGATGACAGCTATGTGTAATTGAAACAGCTCGCGTTATTAAACTAACTTATAATGAACTATTTGCTTACCTGTCGTGAAAATTTCTCTCCTTTGTGTGCTTGGCATTCTTTTTGACTATACAAACACAATAAACACAAATGATAGTATGTTACAATAAGCGAAAAGAATGTAACATCTTGCTTTGGTGTGTTTGGGCCATAGGTATTAATATCTTACCAGAACAACACAAACGAAGTTGCTGGTTTCTTTGGACCAACTGCTTGTCTTTTTGGGGCGGGTGCTTCACCTGATTTACCTCTCAGAGGCCTTTTCCTACAACACAAATATTATGGGAACCTCATTAAATACAAATGGGATGTCATATGTTCTAAACTTATCAATATAATATATTGCAACATAAAATAGACAGTGCTTAACAACCAACCCATGTGATGGCAATCTAGCAGCCGCGCTCTTCATCCGTGCCATCTACTTCAATTGCAATCGCTAGCCTGTAGAAAAATTATACCCCAAAAATGTTGAGAAGCATCACAGACACTTAGGGATCGACAAAATATATTGAATATGATGATCTAAAATTGTGTACAATGTGCATGAAACGGGTTATTCCAAACGTGCTTAAGTGCGCAACACTTAAAAAATAATTTTTTCAAGTTACGAATGCCAAAAAACAGTCTACATAAAATAAAGATTTATTATTCTTAAAACTTACACTCTTATCTACTAATTTATAGTAAAAATTCTACCAAAACATTTTCTAACAATGTGGGGAAATTATAGTTAGGGGTTGGTATTAGGTTAGGCTGCCCCATCCTGACCTTGGGAACTTAGTAGGCTCACTACTAACAGAGACCAGGAACAACAATGCTGGCCCCTCATGCTTGGCACAGACGACTGAGCTGATCAAACACCTAAGGTTCTAAGAAATGGAAATTGGAACAAACTGATAATCATTGTAATTATTACAACCCGGCACAAACAATAATCAAAATTCACAAAACAAACACCCAAAAATTAAAACCCGAGATGAGAAACCCTACAATTGAATCCCAATTCCTGAAACCCTAAAAATGAAATCCTAGAATCTAACATCATATTCTAGCAAAAATAATATTTATCATACCGCAACACAACCCAGCACAAGCAATAATGAAAATTCATAGAAAAAACACCCAAAACTTAAAACCATAGATGAGAATCACTACAATTGAATCCTAGTTCCTGAAAACCTAAAAATGAAATCCTAGAATAAAACCCAACAACTTGACACACTTGATGGAGATGAGTACGAAGAGAAATTCAATCAATGTAAAGCCCAAGTAAGAGGAAAAATTCTATCAAAGCAATTTCTCAAAGCAATTTCATCAAACAGGTGGCATGCATCATCCTCAAATGCTCAACATTAAACAATTTTTTTTCATGTGGATCTAACGGTCCTCTTGTGTTTCAGGTATGGTACCCCAAATTTTGCTCGGGTACCGTAGAATTTGCCCTCTATTAGTATCACAACAAGGGAATATGTTCGACAAAATACCCAGTGAATGGTTATGGCAGCTTTTGTACATTTTATCACATGAACCACAGTACCAATACTATATATTATGATAGAAATTTCATCAGGTGGTAAAACATGTTGGTGTCGAATTCGTCTTTATCCTACTAATCCTGGAGCTATACGATCACCATACCCTAACCCCCTTCCACACACACAAAAAAAAAAAAAAAAATTATTAAATAAACTGTAGATGACATGTACCATTATATGATTGATCAAATAAGAAACAGAGAAATTACACAAGTAGAAACCTGCTTTTTGTGTCCAATTTGGTTTCTTACTTACATATATACAGGATCCCACTACCCTTATCAAGAGGCCGAAGTGACCAAGACTCTAAATTTTCCTAAAACAACACTAGGAATCCTATAATGGGTGGTTTATTCACATAATGTTTGCAGCTGCCTTAACTAGGGGTTTAGAAGAGCATTCACATAATGATTTTTGCTCACCGTCTGGCAATTCCTCCACCAATCTTGACAACCAATAAAAAAATGCCAATCAATGTAAAGCCCAAGTAAGAGGATGATGCATGCCACCGTCTGGCAATTCCTCCACTCAAACCCAAGACCTACAGATCTTGAGGCGCGATTCTTAACCATTTGAGCTACTCTCGCAGAGTCGTAGGTTCATACCCTTTGTAATTACCCTTTATCATTATTATCATTATCATCATCATTATCATCAGTATCAAGTCTGAAATACATATAAAAATTTTTATTTAATTTGTTAGTGAATCATTAGTAGGTTAATCAGAACAGATGCCCCCATGAAAATTCTAACCCATGCATGGGTATGACACCTATATGCTTTACCATCCGATTTAAATGACATTCATTTTTATCCTTTATTTTGATTTATAATAATGTATGTTTGTGTATGTACGTGTCGAATCCTAATCCACCTCTTAACAGACAGTGAATTAAACTGAAGAAATAAATACATGCACAACCAAAAGGAATGAAAATTTTCCTATAAATTTTAATTATCTGGTTGGTAGAACAATATCATACACGTTGATGTGTTTATCTCCACTTGAGGGAACATGAATTCAAAGAATAATTGAACAGTGCACCTTTTAAGTGTCTTTCCATCATTTCCCACAGTTAATGTTTGTGTATAGTGTATGCACATGCCCTCAAATGGTAGTGCTTTAAAAAATTATGCGGCTTTAAGACCACCCGGATATGGTTTGCCATTCAAATTCTGCCATGTGGTAAAAAAATTTGAGTCACCACCATTTAACAATGGTTAGATAGTAATTAATTAGGTCAGAATATTAATTTCACCACTTACATGGCATAACTCAATTAGTTGATCAAGAACGTTATATCATCTTCATATATGAGCAGGATTAGATAGGTGATCTCGTTCATCCCTAAAGATTAATCTAGATCCAAACCTCAGTATATGATCGAATAAACCTATAGTACCCTATGTTATCAAAAAGGAAAAAAAAAAAATTGTTTCTCCCTAGCTCATTAGAAACGAATCCTACTCCAACCGAGGTTTAAGCACATTTTAGTCCTACCGGGCAATATATGTTTTAGGAACCATAATATTACTCAAGAACAAGGAATTTGAGATAATTTTTCTCACATCTCGAGGAAGCTAGCTTGAGGGAATTTTTCTCACGGTGGCATTCATTATAGGCTATATGTTCAACCTCATTTTTGCAACCAATAAAAAAATGCCAACCAATGTAAAGCCCAAGTAAGAGGAAAAATTCTATCAAACCAATTTCTCAAAGCAATTTCATCAAACAGGTAGCATGCATCATCCTCAAATGCTCAACATTCAACATTTTTTTTCACATAAACAGATTCGTATACATAGTTCCATTGAATCAAAGGTTATATAGATTATGTAATGTTCAACAAGTGAAGCAACGCGAAAAAAAAAAATTCGATTCAAAAATTGATTTTGAAGTAAGGGTTAGCTCTACCACAACCCAGCACAAGAAGCACCGCAACACAACCCAGCACCATAACACCCAAACCTTAAAACCATAGATGACAAACACTACAATTGAATCCCAATTCCTGAAACCCTAAAAATGAAATCCTAAAATAAAACCCAACGACTTGACACACTTAAAGGACATGAGTACGAAGAGAAATTTCATTGAAAATAGAAACAAACCGAAGAAAAACCCACAAAATACTTAACGTACTCACCTTGCTATGGAGATGATGAAGGCAGTGACGGGAATGAAGGCACTAACGGGAAGACGGCAGCAACGGAGATTCGCAGCAATGGTGAGGGCGGCCTTGGTCGACAGCGACGGCGATGGCGGGGTTCGTATGTGGTGATTGACGCATGAATGCTCTGGGAGAACAGAGCGATTGTGATTCGAGAGAGCAAGGGCGAAAGCGAAAGCGAAAGAGTAGCCAGATGCAAAGGTCACTTAGGTCATTTTGCAGAGTTTGGTAACTGGTTACCAAACAAGTAGCCAGTTTATGTGCTTCAAAAATGTTGGACGGCTGAGATCTATTCCATGTAAATCTAACGGTCCTCTTGTGTTTCGGGTATGGTACCCCAAATTTTGCTGGGGTACCGTAGAATTTGCCCTTTGAGGCAAGCTATGTGCAATTTTTTCTATGGTTTCGATCATTGCGCAACAACCGCACATGTCGTGTCATTATTCAAGCTGTCCGTAACAATGACAACTCGAATCACTGTGCAACATTATGCAAATTATCCAAACCCATAAATCTCTGTTTTTTCAATAAAATTGTTTAGTCCCATGGAAAAACAAGGCATAAATACATAAACATAATTTTCTTTTCAAACCGACCCTGAGTAGAATTTTTTTTATAAAAAAGAAAATAAAATCAAAATCAAATGGCATTGAAAGAGTGAACCCTAATCTAATTAAAAATTTCCAAACAAGTCCTATGAAAAATTATGGCCTATCTCAATCGACTACACTACATAATAAAATCAAGGGTAAAATTGCACTTAAAGATCCAAAGTTTGGGTAAAGTTTTACTTTAGGGTTTAAAGTTTAAATTGCGTCAATTCAATATATGAATTATTAGTTGAGTTGCAATTTAGGATCTTGCAGTATTATCAATATTTTGCCTTTTTTATGTGTTTAAAAACATTATTTTTCCCCTATCAACATTTAATAAACCTTTATATTTTAACCAGATCTGAATTACACTACTGTCATATTTTTGTTTCGTAAATATAAAATATAAAAGTTTATTAGATGTTGATAGAGCTCTAATATAAAGAGAAAAAGAAGATAAGATTGATTTAGATCTGGTTAAAATATAAAAATTTATTAGTTGTTGATAAGAGTAAAATAGAGTTTTCAAACCCATAAAAAGGGCAAAGTAGGGAAAATAAAGAAAATTTTAACAACAGACCCCAAATTGTAACTCAATTAATAATTCAGGTACTGAATTGACCTAATTTAAACTTTGGATCCTAAAATAAAACTTATCCAAACTCTAGACCCTAAAGTGCAATTTACCCTAAAATCAAATATAATTCCTGTAAATGAAATTATTATGTCGCCATTTGTTAACAGGCAAGAGGAAAATTCAGTAGGTACACTCAACTAGAGGTTGCGTACGTTCCAAATAAGACCAACGAAGAATCAAGAAAGAAAGAAAGAAAAAGTCCTTGATGAGAATTACTTTTTTCTTCTAAAATTTTTCAATTGTGGTAGTGATATGTTTTGATTGCAAGAAGATTAAGCGTGTTAACCTCTACAATAGCCAAATTAATTTAATCATGCACGCGTCGTTGACTGGCAAAGACTCCCACGTGGACATGTGAATGAATTCATTGAATGCTGCATAATTTTGGAATCCGAATATTACTTTGGCTGTAGCAAAGCTAATTGAAAAGGAAAGGGTTTTTAGAGTCATAATTCAAAGTAGAGAAATAATCAATGCCATATCCAGAGGGTAAGAGTTATTGAAAGAAAGAGATTGATGCGAGGTATATACATTCAAAACCAATATGAGACTCATCATCACCAATAGCAACACCATTCCTTTGACTACTTGCCTGCAGCATTAAACACCCTATGGCCGGAGATAATCAGAAGCATTACAGTGCTTCAACCGGCCCTATTGAAATCCACATAGGAAAAACCTTTCCCCCCTGAAGCCAATCTTTGACACGGCTGTCAAAAATTGTCTTCAATTCAAAATTGCAAGCACTTGCAAGAGAGACTTGGGATGAAGTTTGTGATCAACTGAATAACAAAAACTCTCGCCCATTTTCCCCACTTCTCCTTTTGCCTCTGCAAAATTTGGCAAGTGGGTAATAGTCTGACCATGGATAAAAACAAAAAATCATCAACCCATATAACATCAGGGTGGGGTCATCATAGAGAGGATTTACCCTGAATTGATGGCCTCGGGCAATGCACAGAGGTCTGCAAGTGGTTGATGAAGCTTTTAACAAAGGCTCTTACCACTGCATAGAAATCAACAGCTGATGTTGAGAACTATCTATCTTTAACAACAATTAACTGATTGTAGTATGAACGCAATGAAGAAGAAAGGAATTAACTCATATCAGAATTTATTCACCACGAAATTTTTTCATTTCAGAATTTATTCAATTTACTGGATACAATTTTCATACAATGTCTTAGCCGCTGGAGAATTAAGACAAGACTCATATGGGTGTTTGGTTAATCTCAGACCTGAAACATTCTTCTTCCTCTTCTTTAAAGCCGACCCATGACTGCCAAATATAGGCATGCCCATCTCCAGCTAAAGAATTTGCAGAACTTCCATTATTCCTGCAAGAATTTGTCCTGGAACGGATTAGTGGAGCACAAGCTCCACATGAAGGTCCAGGCTATCAATTTACCACGGCAAAGAAAACGGCCATCCATTTTCCCCACCCAACGAAAATACATCAGTACAAGATCTCTACTAGCTGCATAATCTGACAGTGCATGCCACAGCCTGCGCCCAAAATTTGAGTCTTGCTTTAACGTCTTCCGGGTGATCACCTGAATGTTAACAAAAGGCAACAGAGTTAAAACACACGCCTTAAATCAAAAGGGAAGAAAAGATAGATGGAATCATGTTATTCAACAATTACAAGTAGAAAGAGAATCACATTTCAAATCGAGTAAACCCAGCAATTCTATTCAAATCAGAGGGATAGAATGATAGTGTTCGTTTAGATCTCAATCATATTGCTTTAATCAGCATAAAAACAGAGCTTCAATGCAAAGGAAACCAACAATACTTTCATAAATTACATGGTGGTTTTTTTTTAGCAAGTCTAGCTGAAAAAAGTACCCAAATCACAATTAGATCTGACATTTACTTCTTAATGTTTATAGAACCCAGTTCATACAACACCCAAAGCTGATCAAATCACAGAAAGAAACAAGCTTAACTTCAAAAATGAAAGTACCATTCCACCATTTCCAACTACAAACACCCAGCTATAACCAAATTACTATCAAAAACCAAAATTTAATTCGAAAGTTAAGAGCACCCAGTTCTTCATTCCATTGAAAAACACCTTAACTAGACCCAAATCACTGTCAAAAACCAAATCTTTCCCTATGTTTTCCAGCAAGAAAATTCAATTCTTCGTAAAGCAAAGACGAACCAAATTTCTTATATTAAAAGGACTGATATGCATTTATGTGTGCACACATATCTCAAATTCCAATAATCCAAACGACATGCCAAAATCAAAAACCACAACATGTACGCACATTTTCCTCGATAAAAGAAATCAACAGGAAACTTAATTTCCAACGGAGAAGGCAAATTCTAAGAATCCAAATCACATTCTACATCAACAATTTCAGTATTTATTCCTACATGACGAAAAAAAGAATCAAATTCACCACAAGGAAATCAAATTTTAAGAATGCAAACACTCACCAGGACTAGAAATCCTCCAATTTGCAATTGGACCCGATGCCGAAGAACACGTGTCGGTCTCCGCCGCTGCCGCCGCCGAGGGCGGAGTCTCCGGCGACTTTTGCTGCTCGTCAAGAAACTTCTGGCTCATCGAGTAGCATAGCTCGAGAGCTGGCAAGGTGTTGCAGAGCTCGGGAATCTCCTCGTAGCTGAACCCAAACCCTAGGTCCAAACACCCCTTCAACTCATCAAGATCTTCGTCCGTCAAGCTCTTTGTTCTCGTCAGATCATCCTCATCTGCTGCTTCTACGTACCCTTCAAGTAACACCTGGTTCTTCTTCTTCGTCGTCTTCTTGCTCTTCATCTTTGGCCATGGATCTTCTTGCTTGAATCCACATACTAGGGTTTCTGCTTCTGGGTCCTTCTCACATACACATTCCAGGGTTTTTGCTTCTGGGCCAGTCGTAGAATCAGCAAATTCAAGGATTTTGTCCTCTGGGTTTGTTGTAGACTCTACAGATTCTAAGGTTTCTGCCTCTGGGTTTGCCTTAGAATCTGCAAATTCTACAATTTTTGCTTCTGGGTTGGTCTTACAATCTGTCATTTCAAGGGTTTTTGGTTCTGGGCTTTTCTTTTCTGCAGATCCTAGAGTTTCTGGGCCCTCTAGGATACAACTAGAGTTCCATGAAAAAACAATGGATTCTGATTCAGATGAACAGCTCACCATCTCTCTCTCGGCTTTCTCTCTCTAAATCCTCCCTCCCTCTCTCTCTCTCTATCTCTCTCTCTAAGGAGGTTCCGTGAGAGGAGAAGAGAGTGCGGGACTGTTTTTAAAGGTACACAGAAGAGAGGGAGGCTCTTGAAGTCTGATGGATGTGTATGTATGATGCCATGATGAAGACATACATAGGTGAATGTGTATACGTGAACACGTGATGTATGTATGTGTGAATGGGATGACATGGAAATAGACAGCTGTACTGGGAGTGATAGTGAAAGAAATCAAAGTTAGACACGTGTTGTTGGTTTGGGACACTAGATTTTGTTCCTTTATCCCGCACGTATAATTATTGTAAATGTAAAAGTGCAAATAAAAGGAAAGGTAGTGGTGTCTTACGGTCTTACCGGATGAGCTGGGGTTGTCTTTGGTAGGACACCAGGGATTGTGGGACCCAAAGAGCGGTGGTGAGGCCCACCATGTTGATGATGTTGATGAATTTGTTTGTATCTAAGAAAAATAATATTATTAATTTATTGTCTTATTGTCCCAAGAACGGTTACGTTTGAATGTATTATTGAAAGGTTATCGTTTTCAAATCTTATAAATTTATACTCCCTCTTCCAATCACTCAAGGATAAAGATAAGACAAATTTGATAAAACGCAGTTTAGGAAAGTCATATTAACTTGTTATTTATTAAATTTTTTATTTTTAAAAATATTTTCTTTTACATAGTACTGGATTTTGTGTTAAAAATAAACATTGAAATAATAAGGGATAATATAAGAAAAAGTTGAAAAAGTTATGATTTGACTTTTCTAAATGAATAAACATTTTGGAACATAAAAAAAAAAAAAACAAAAATAGCATATCTAAGTGGGACAAAAGGAGTAGTTATTAGTGTATCAGAAAATATAAAGCCCCACATATAAGTGATACCCTGTTAAAGGATTAGTCAGTACTTAACCTTCGAAATGAGGAAAAGGCCTAGAACACTTCTTATTGTTAATTCTAAATAAATAAATAAGTTATTATCCCAAAAATTTTCTTTTTTCTTTTTTTATTTTTGGTCCTATTAGAGAAATGATTCTTCGGTCAAGTAAGTTAGCAAAGTAGTACATCCATAGCATTTCAGTAAATAAAGTTACTCTCTTACAAGATGGTGATGAGGTAAGCACGTGTTGATGTAACTTATATCATCACCTGCTTTGTAAGTTATACCTTATACATTAGTGGGATATATAAAATACATTAAACCAATGCAAAGGGTACAACCTTCAATACATAGTGCTAATATAATTTATCTATACTACCTATAAAAAAATGAATGTAAGAAAAACTTTTGATTGACTAATATACTCTTATTTTAATTTTTAAATACACAACTATCCACCATTTTGCACATATAAAAAATATAGCAATATGGAAATTATAATTCTAAAACACATACCTTAATATATTCTAAAACACATACCTCTTAATATATAAAACACAAATGGGAATTCAAAGAAAACCCTAAATCAAATACTCATTGAATACTATACATATAATTCAAAAACACGTTGACTTCGTATCTCTCTCTTCCTCTCATTCTCTAGCAAACGAGAATGGCCTATTAGAGGCACACCTACTTCCCAGCGCAGTCACAAACCAAATATCCACATCATGGAAACGATACATGGAGACAATACCGGATCTCAAGGGGCTGTTGCTTGAGTATTTTATACTTTTATTATGTATTTTTTGAAATTTGGTGAGAATTCATATGATGCTGAATTTGTTTGTGATTGGAGGTGGTTGTTTTCGAGGATTTTGGGTAAACTAGGAAAACCCTTGAATGTGTTTTGATTGTAACGTGGAAATTGTTGAAATGGGTCATATATGTATATGATAATTATTATTATTATTTTGCTTGAATTTGGTTGTTGATGGAAAGGAAGGGGGAAAATAAAAAATAAAAAAAGAATGAGGAAAAAAATAAAATGAAAATCTCGATCTCCACTCTCTTTTCAATCTCTAAGTGAACAAAAAAAAAATGTAAATGATGATACCATATAAAAATAAAATTGAGAATTTTTTTAGAAAAAATAAGAAAAACTATATCATGAGGGATCAATTTCACTTATTAAAAAAATAAATTAAATAATATTTAAAAGTATCAAAAATATAAAATATAGAAAATAAAAATAAAATAATTATGTTTGCTACTTCCCTTTGGAATGCACATCTCAAATTGAAGTAGCTAATTGCCACAGCCCACATAAGATAGCAAAAGACAGATTTGTTACTCTTTTTTTTTTTTTTTTTTTTTTGCTACCTCCCTCAAAGATGCTCTTGTATCACATATTAAATTATATTATATCTATACTACCTATAAAAATTTATACTTTAGAAACACTTTTGATTGACCATTACATCCTTATTTTAAATTTTAAATATTTATTTGCCTCTCATATTTAACCAATTAAGAATGTTTTATATTTAACCAATTAAGAATGTTTATTTTCTAGCAAAAAAATAGGAAAAAAAATGACACAATTTATGTTCACTTCATAAATTCTATACAGCCTCCATTACTATACATGTGTTCTAGCTAAATTTTTAGTCCTACCATAACTCCTAACAATTGAAGGAATTTTGACCTATTGTGTTGAGTGTTTATCCTAATAAGTTAAATTAACACAAAAGTAACAAATAATTATATTTTCATGTTCAATATATATATATATATATATATATATATATATATATATATATATATATAATTTATAAATTTTTTTATTTAAATAATATTCATGTGCAACGCACGTGTACCCATATCTAGTATATCAAAACATGTTGATGGAAGCATTACTACTTTCTCACAACCGTTTTTTTGTTTAGGTGGAGTTAATGTCATTTGCATTTTGAAGCTTAAAATTATATTTATGATTTCAAAAATGGCCAGCCTGCTTTGCCGATGTGTGAATCTTGAAATCTACAAACGTGTTGCGATGCAACTGATCAGTGTTAGGCTTTTCTTTCTTTTTTAGTTTTAGGATCTGTTTTTTCAAACACATTGGTAAAACGTGATTTAATATTGTGTGTTTGGTAAAAGAAAAGTAACGGAAATTGTGAGAAGAGGTGTTGAAAAATTGCTTAATACGAGTACGTGTGAAAGGGTATCCTGTGTTTTTTTCCTCAAAAATATGGACGGTGACCCTATTATTTGCGGCACTTTCTAGAAGATAGGCGCACCAATATTATGCACAAATATATATATATATATATATATATATATATATATATGATAAGATAAACACGTATTAATATAATTTATATCAGCACTCATATTAGGGATTGTATCTCGTGCATGAGTGAGTAACAGGATGCATTGGACCATTATACGGAGTATAACCCCCAACACATACATGGTGCTGATATAACTTATATCAATACATGCTGACCGTCTTATTTGTAGCACTTTCTAGAAAATAGGCACACCAATATTATGCAAAAGATATATATATATAAAACAGAATATTATGCGAATTATTTTTTTAAAAGAGAAACCGAACCATTTACATAGTAAAAAAATAAATAAAAAAAGAAGAAAAGAAAATGGGCATAAACCATCATGGAAATTAAAATCCAAGCATTCCAACTAGGTTGGTATCTTAGGACCTCAAAATCATGCGCCTACAACCCTCTTATAATTAAATTAAAAAGAAAAAAAAAAATGAATACAAAAGAAAAGGCAAGAAAGCAAAATTAAAAATTAAAAAATTAAAAAAAAATTATCAGGTATTGATGACTTGTAGAAACATCACACTCCAACTCACAGCTAAAGACCTCACGTAACAAATCAATAAAAAGGAAGTCCATACATTTATAGATCTAGAGATCTCTCTCTAACAATAGCCCGGATACGTAGACGTCAAGTAAGCTGAGCAAAACTAAGAGCATGATTGCCTATCCCATCTGCTGCATAATTACCTTCCTCTAAATAAGAGTACAAACCATTCATTTTACCCATAAGATGCAAATAGTTATACCGCTGCAGTAGAAGAGGTCAAGGAAGCTTAAAAATCCTACTGTGAAGACGAGACAATTGTAATAGAATCACATTCAACCCACAAATTGTGGTAACCTTTCTCCCAAATATAAGAAATAGCTATGAATGCGAATTATTCAATAAAACAGATTTCAAACAACCAAAAATTGCACAAGGAATGGTGGTAAGTCAGAGAAATATTCAACCACTCCATTCCTTGCATATTTTTTTGAAATTGCACAAGGAGTGGACTCATGGGGCCCAACAACACCATCAAAGGTGCCTATTACGCCACATTATGGAAGGTTCTTTGGGAATAGTTAAGGAGATCCAAAAGCATTTTTTTGAAAACTCGACTAAGGAAAACATAAGATTTTTTTTTTCTTTTTTTTTTTGCCATTTTTCCAAAAAAAAAAAAAAAATCAGTGGAGGAAAAAGCACTAATAGAGATTTCAGTGCAAGAAATGAAACTAAGGAAAGTATTACATGCCTCAAATTTTTTTCTAAATTCAACTTCCCAGATGATGCAACAACATAACAACCACAAATTTTAATTTTGAAATTTGACTTTGAATAGTTAGATGCAATATCAAAATGCTACCTCATTTAAGATGTTGAACTTGAGAATTTTTTTTCTTTTTTGCTTTGCCAAGCAACGTACTGAAATGTCCGGACTAGTCAAAGCTCGACTAGTCCCCAGCTTCCCACGTGGAACCACTACCCTATGATGTCATTTAACATCCAAGTTAATAGCTCTGGTGGCTAGTCAAGAGAGATTGGTTGGTTTCGAACCCAGAACATCTGACTTTACAGCTCATCTCTTTGCAACCAGGTCAAAGAATTTTTTATTTTTTTTTTTTGGATATACAACATTGGTCTAAAAATAAATAAAATAAAGGGGAACCTAACTAGACCTTGATAGCTTAGATTCAATACCTCAATACCAACGGTCGGTAGAGTGCTACTAGTCTAAATACCAATTTTATCTTCTTCTTTTATCGCTTAATGTAGCAATTAATATGGCATCATCACATTAGCACATAAATTAGAGATTTACATCAAGCATTTTTTATTGTACTTATGTGACAATTTTTTTTTCAAAAAAAGGCAATAAGACTGGCATTACCCATTTTGATATGTACCCAAACAAAAAAAAAGAAACACATAATTAAAAATCTTGATCCAAACTGAAAAAGGAAAATTCATTTATAAATATGGACAAAAAGCTAGGCAAGATTGAAAATCTTGAATCAAACAGATAGAAAAATATCAACAAACTAAAATTTAGACAGAATTCAAACTTTAAAATGCAAAAGAGAAGTAAAGAAAAATGGAATTGCAAAAGTAAAATCGAAATAAAAGAAACCAAAACGGATAAAAAGATGCAATTAATTGTGTTTGGTTGCTTTGCTGCAAAGGAATCCAAGCCAAAATTATTTTTTCTGGTGTAAAAGAAAAGTATCCTTTTAGGACCACATGATCGAGGAAAGGATCAAGATCCTGTGGTTCACAAAAGGATAAAAAAAGTGTTCCACGTGATATAATATTGAATGCTGTTGATATATGAGACACGAAGTACGTGAGGTTTGTCTTTGCATCAAGCCTTTCAAAACATGTGGGTCTCCTTCTCCTCCTACTTATCAACAAATTAAAGAATAGAAAATACATAATTGAACATGTCTCAGCCACAGCAAATGATCGACATGGGAAATCTTCCATTTTAGGTGAAATGGTGACATCTAGTGTTTTAAAATTTGTGGCCAAAAAAAAAAAAACCTATATATATTAATTTTTTGGTATTATCAGGTTGCTAAATAATCCAATTACATTTAACTTGTTACAAATGACCTATATTGTATCTCATTTGTTAGCCATGACCTTTTTCCTCCTTTTTTTTTTAAAAAAAAAAAAAAAAAAGATTTGCCACGTGGACAACAAAACGAATATGAAATTGAACATAGCAAGTGTTGTGGCTCTATGCGATGAGTTGCTATAGAAGGGGTGACCACGTATAGGCTGAATTAAGTTGATTTAGTATCGTGTATTGGCATTATACTATCTCATCATATACTTCTTCTTTTTTCTTCTGTTTTTTATTTTTTTTATTTTTTACTATTATTATTATTTTTTTATCATCAAAATATAAATTTCTATTAGAGGAGAGTAAACTAGAAAGATACAAGAGATATATTACCACCTAAAACAAAACAAACCAACAAACCACCCAAACAAACAAACCATATCCATAGAACCATCCTCCAAATCAATTCTCAGCAAGATGCTGAGAAGAAACCTACAACTTGCACACATCCAAAACCACCCGAAAACTCCAAGGCATCACAAACTTTTCACTTATACCCAAGCTCGATAACCAAGACAAATCTAAATTTCGATATTCCCCGATAAGAATGAAAACATATACACGCAAGGTATGTTAGAAATTAAGTCATGATTATTATACTAAATTATGCGGAAGTTTAGAATTAACTTTGGTCATTGTTGTCCAAGTAAAGTTATAGATTACTTTGATGCAGAAATTGAAAATTACAAACGTACGTACAATCCTCTAAAAATAAGTCTTCTAGTCTATCCAAATCTCTCTCTGTCTCTATGCATAAGATTTGATGAAAATTAATCACAGGCTGTATTTTTTGGTAGACTACGAACCCTTTTTGTTTCCAATGTTAATTAATATAACTTCTTCGCATCAAGAAAGTTATCATGGGAAGTTATCTACTATAAAACAGTTATGGAATTAAGAGTAGTAACTTCTCAATAAACTATCCACTAATAAGAATTTAAATTTAAATGAGTTACTGTATGTGAAATAGTGGCATGTGGGTCATAAAGTCTCCTAAAGGAGACGTCTAACAAGGCAAGCCTCCTAAAATTGAATAATCTCCTAAGAAAACACTTTAAAAATAATAAAAACAAGTTCCAGCCTCCCACATCAGATACAAAAATTACACAACATAGCCCAAATTGACACCCAATTAACCAAATCCTAAGTCACTCCTAAAATCACCTTGATCCTATTTAGACAAGCATGTTTTTGTATTTATACATGCACTTCACCTAATCACTTTGAAAAGTTAAACATTATCATCTATATATAATAAATAAAGATAAATTTATTTATCGTCGTATCCTTGATGTGTCGTGTAGATGTTCATTATCATTTTGTACCTACTAGATATATTGCACACGTGCATTGCGCATGAACTTTTGTCTAATTGATTATATGTATATGATTTTAATTGATTATATATATATATATATATATATATGATTTTGTCTAACGTGTTTCATGCATCTTTCAAGAAGTGTTGTACGTAAATACAATATTTTAATTAACAAGAGTCATAATGTCTTAATAATTCTAAATATATTTAAATTGTATTTGTTGTAGGAGAAGGGTAAGAGAATTCGTATGATTTTAAATAAAAGGTATTTTAGAGAATCAAAAGTTATTCAAAGATTCACACTTATAATAGTATAGATCGGTATAGATATGATTGACTTGACCAATGATTTACACATGCATAGTCTGCTAGTGTCGTATCCGTTTTGAGTTATTGGTTTTGGGAGTAAATGTATGTCGGTTATCCTGCAAGAAGGTGTTTGTGGCTCATATAAAAACTACAAATCTAAAATTATGACACAAGCAATTTATTTATAATAAATTAGGAGATAAAAAGGAAGTGGATAATATTCCAACCCAAATGAGATTGACAAGTAAGAAAATTGGAACTTACTTGGATCGCTCATGATGCAGGAAGGTTCACTAAACGTTCCCATCTTACGAATAAATTATAAGAAGACAAAGAATTCACACAAACACTACAGGTTAAAGAGCTCAACCCTATAAATCATATTCAAAATCAACACGCGTGTTGACGGAATTGACAACTTTAATGCAAACAAGAAAATTCTACTAAGTTCGTATAAAATTGACTTTAATTAATCATTCATCTTCAAAATGGGGGTGCACCTGTTCTCCCTTATAAATAGGCATACAATTATTGATCATACATGCGAGAGCAGACATGACAATCGAATTATCCGATTAGACATTATAATCATATTACTTGATTAATGGATGCAAGTTGCATGGCAGATGAATATTTATCTGCAATTTCAGGTTGGTGAATTCATCTATGAGGTTGCATTAGGTAATTACTTATTATATATATATATATATAGATATATATATAAAGTTTTGATCATGTGAAGGATATCTCGGATATCTTATTCGATCATGATCATCTGTGAACGACGCACGTGGACACATGAATGAGCGCGTGTCGTTCACGGACTACCGTGATCAAATGGGATACTCTGAAATATCCTGCATATGATCAATCCTCTATATATATATATATATATATATATATATTTATGAGATACATTGAATCAATATAAGATATATAATCTCTAATACATAGCACTGTTTATTTATTTATTTATTTAAGGCCGACACTGGATAGCAAGATGTACGAAGGAAAAGCATCAAGAAGTAGTCCTAGCATGATCGAGGAGATTCTTTACAATTGCTTATAATGGCCTGTGAATAGGGTATAGTCGTATAGATGGTTAAAGGAGTAGACGTCGCATGAAGGGATTCTTCCAGATATTCAACGGGCTATAAATAGGGCATAGGTAAACATTTTCAGAATGCAGCTCTTGGATAAATAAGGACAGGAGGAAAAAGGTGAAGTCCACCGAAAATAACCTCGCCAATCATTACCACTGCACAGGAAGGTAGCTTTTCCTGTGGTAATTAAAACAAAAATCATATATTATATTAGGTACAACAGCTAAATGATTGGTCGGACAGATTTTACCCGCAGAACTATCTAGACATATTCATGGGAAATTTTTTCCTATATCACAAACACACCTAGTTTCCTGCAGCTAGCAACATGCTGCATGGGGGTGATTCAATCAAAGCCGATATCAGCCTTGATAAGGGATTCAGGGGTACTTCTCCTTTGCATTCCTATTTTTGCATCTTAGTTAATTTGTCAAATGGTGGGTAGAGTTTAGCCATCTCAACCTTTTAAAATACCGTTCGATCTGGTGAATCTAATAGTTTATGAATAAGATGTAAAATTAAGTCCATGGATCTTGATCCCTAAATAAATGAGCATGTATTGATATAACTTATATCTATCCTGTATTGGGGGTTATATCTCATGTATTAATAGATTATAAGATATATTGAACTAATACACAGGGTTCAACCCATAATGCATGGTACTGATGTAAGTTGAGTAAATATATTCTTAATTGATAGGGATTGTATATAAGTTAGGTGAACATCATCTGATTGGGACTGTATTTATTTATTGGTTTATGTTAAACAATTAAATTCTTTACTCGGCCCATCCCTTATTTTCAATTGGCATGCATGCTCATACTCCCCCACTTCCCGGGCCTTCTATTAATATCTTATTGCCAAACAATGTAAGAGCTCAATATCCATGTAAGCAAATTTTTTATAATGAAGTTTAGAATTCATAATTTTTCTTAATAAGAGAGAGATCACCTAAATTAGAAAGCCAATGGAAGGTTTTTTTATTTTTTTTTATTTTTTTTTATTTAGGCTGGGTGGGTAGGGGGAGGGGAACATTAGGAGGCCTCTATTGACACCAAAGACTTGCTTTTCATCGCCACTTATTTTACACTTTAAGATTTTATGAAAAATATATAAGGTTTTCATAAAATCTGATCTCATAGTTTATTAGAGAACATAATTTTGAATAACTTTTTGGAAGAAAGTTTTTCTAAAATCTACCGTTTAAGTAGACTTTTTAATCATTTATGAAGCGAAAACTATAAATGACAAAAAAGTTTACCTGAACGATAGATTTTGGAAAAACTTTCAATTAAAAAGTTGTTCAAAATGATTTTTTCTAATAAAGTATGTGATTGGTATTTATGAAAACCTTCTATATTTTTTATAAAATCTTAAAGTGTAAAATAAGTACAGGATGAAAAGCAAGTCTTTGGGTTCCAATAGAAGCCCCCGGAACACTATTAGCACGCCCATTAAATCTTCCCACACTTCTTTCATCCTATCACTTGAGGAGTGTGAGAAGCTTTTATAAAAATGTATGTCCATAATATCTTCTTTTAATTTTTTTCTAATACAAGATGAAACTACTAAATATCTCCATTAAGAAGATAATAGTACGTAACTTTCCACAATCCTTCTACCCTCTCAGACCATCTCTAGCCATGTAAGTTAAATTAGATGTGCTATGATTATTTTAGCACATGTTACAGTGCCAAATGCTATAATTTAGCACACTGTGCTCTAATGATGCAAATAAATATAGTGTGCTATTTTTTGTCACAACTTCAACTCTTTTACAGATTTAAGATCTCGTAAGATAGTGAATAAGGTATATCGTGAATCAAATGTAATGTTGCTTGAGTGAGATGAATGAGTTAAAAAAAATGATATGTTTTTTGATTTTTTTTTATTTTTGATTTTTTATATATAAACTTTTAATATTATTTTTGAAAATATCGTATCTATTTATGGGTTGTTTGGTTACTGAGAAAATTTTGGAAGAAAAATAGAGAAAAAGAAGCTATTGATGTGTTTGGTTGTTGAGAAAGGGAGGAAAAACTGACATGGCAAATATAGCAATTGCTCACCCTTATGTCAAATATAACACAAAGGTGAACTATTGTTATATTTAACACATGCATTTATCACACCATTAGAGCATCTCAAGTTGTGTTAAATGTTATAATATAATAATAGCACACTATATAGCTCACTCTTGAAAATGCTCTCCCTTGAGGAGTGTAAGAAGTTTTTATAAGAATGCCAATAATATTTTTTCTTCTTATTTTTTTTTTTTAATAATTAAAGATGACAATACTGAAATATCTCCATTAAGAAGATAATAGGACATTTGACTCAAAGACATGCCATTAATTAAACCAAGAGGCAATTGGCAACCCGAAGAGTTTATGTTTGTGTTAAAATTTTGTCCCCACCAGCATTGTAAAGCTATGGTGTGAATACACAGTGTTGGGGCCTCATGCAGGCGCATTAATTAGGTTCACCAGAATGCTGACTCGTGTTTCTTGCGAAATTATTGAGAGACAGTGACTGGCCACGTGGGTTGTTGGCCTGTAATTGTCTTACGCAGTATGTGACCCAATCCCAACCACTCACGTGGCTCATTTTGAGTCACGGCTCACATGGCTTTTTCGTGCTATGTCCTATACATGCACATCAGCACATGCATATATGCATGCATGATGGGTACATTCAGCATGATAACCACATCAAAAAGATGACGTGATGGGGCTGTTTGGACAAAACAACAGAAGTGGATAACCCACCACGTACGCCCAAAGCTGATGGCTGTGCTCGGCTGCTTTTTTCAGGTGTGAACACTCTAACCTCCTTTGTACATGCATGTATAGATACGTACATATACTGATATACATATATAATTTTGTATAAATGATTTATTCATTTATAATAATTAATGTAACACTGTTTGGAACTGGAAAATCAGAGAGTGATCTTTTGTTTGGGAAAGGATTTGGTGTTGTGATAGCATCAAATTGTTCGTGATCGCAAGATTAGTATGTTACTAATCGTACGATGATGCACTCACTATTCACTATGTATGATTGCATGATTAACAAAACACCAGCCATACAATCACGCAAAACATTTACAGTACCAAATCAAAACCCCTTCTGTTGATGGGGTATGGTAATTGGTGATAAAGTTAATGCGAGGGCACGAACTAGATTGAATGCAGATATCTAATTCATTAAAGGCACATTTAATTTGTTTGGATAGAATCGGAGAAATCAGAATGAAATGAAATGATAATTTTAATATTGAGGGGTTGTATTTATTATTGAAATCTCATTCCATTCTGTTCTAATTCTTCCAAATTCTATTCAAACTAATGTGCCCTAGCCTAATTGTAACGGATGAATTGTTTACATTGATGTTAAGAGATAAAAGAATGGTCAAAATACTCGTAATTGAGTTCATAGGTTAGAGGGTAATTGCTAATTGATCTTGATATGAAAACCATCAAAGTGTCATGTATTTTACCTTGAACAGACATTTTTATAAAGCCATTAATTTCATTTATATAACTTACACTGGAAAGAATAGGAGTGCCAAATAGGTGTCTTGTCATCTTCCAATGGGCTCTCACCATTTTTTTTCTTTTTTCAAAGTAAGTTTGGGCATAGAATCCAACACACTTATGTCATCCAATTAACGTGTTGAAGCCATTTTGATTGTAAAAAATTAAATCAAAATATTTGTAAATGGGATTACATGTGCGATCAAAGTTGATGGAAAATTTTAATAAAATATTATTGGAAGAGAAAAAACATCAATTTTGATCAAACATCTGATCAAATTACATGATATTTTTTATTAAATCTTTGTATGCGGGATCATTGGAGATTCCTTCATCCAATGTTGGGCACGAGTTTCAAGATTTGTGCAATATCTCTTAAATTAGGAGGAGAGCTCGTGAATACAATTATGAATGAGCCCTCATAGTAGCATTTGCATGTCCATTGAAAAAACCTAACTTGAACACATCCCCATTAGGGGTTAACTTGAAATCAACTTATCCAGCTTGGTCGTGCTAAAAATTTTAAAATTGAAGAGATTTAATTGTATATTTAAGTTAAAGAAACAACAAATTACTAGTAAGATACATCTTGGTGGATTAAGATAGTCTTATAGTGCAATTCTTTAACTGTATTTCTTGGGATGTTACTTGAATCCCAAGATATGTGCCCTACCTGTGGACGAAGGATTCTACAAGGGCTATATGTACAAAGTTCATTATAAAATACCATAAAGTTTAATCACTCTCAATAATTAAAATCTATTGTTCTCTCTTATCGGAAAGTGTATAATTATAATTTCTTATCAACTTTGACTGATTCATGTGGGCTCATCTTAAACATAATTTTTAGTGACTATACACTTGTAGAACGGACTCTATCAATCTAATATATATATATATATATATATATATATGATTGACATAAGTACTCATGACTGGAATTGCATGCCTAAAATAATTATGGAAAAAAAATAAGGAAGTTATAGCAAGGGAGATGAGGATGCATAAGAATTTGGTGCATGATCGTATGACTTGTAAAATACCAGCCTTGCAATTACGCATAGCATATAGAATCGAGTGATAACTATTTCATTTAAAATCAAATGGCGTTTAAAAAGACACCTTATAATATTTTAAAGGGCAAACCAATGGGTATATTGGCTAACCCTAATCCTGTAACCCCTACAATCTAGTCCAACAGAACCGAATCCCAACTTCACAAGGATGCCCTAATTATTGGACTCTAATAGTATTATATGATATTTCATACCAAAAAGGGAAAAAAAAAATGTCAATATTGTGTAAGAAACAAAGAAAAGGATCTCTCTGTGGGCCTGCGCACCAGGTAACAGCAAAGCCGAGGTAGTAACCTGTTTTTACTAGATATAATTATTTGCGGCAAGTGGGAATGAGATTTAAATATGAAGAAAATGATTGATTTGGTTGACAAAGAAAAAATTCGTGTACTCCACTTGTAATATAGTATGCTATATTAAGATTTACTCTGACCAGAACAAGTTGATGGTGTCTTTGAACATTTGGAACCCAACGGCATTATTCCCGGAGATACCGGATCAAAGTTTCCTTTACCTAGAAGCCTCCAAAAGACCAGGATTTGGGATGTCAAATGTGATCAACACCAACATAATTCAAATTATTTATTATATTATATTATATTATTATTATATATTATACATGTGAGACTTAGAGATAGATCTACCATGGTAGGCGCCTCATCCTTTGTATATTATTTTTATGGAACTTGTAAATTAAAATAAGTGGAAACGGCCGACTATCGCGGAGTGACTGACTTATTCTCACCTTTTCTTGAGGTTTGTCATTAGTCTAGTTTATCTTAGGTGTTAAGTGATATAGAGTACACGTTGATTTATCTATGATCCAAAAAATTAGTTGGACGAAAGGTTTGAATACTGCAATAACAAAAATATAGTAATTATAAAAATATATTTAAGAGAAAATAGAGATGGCCATGCCATCCTATATGTAGGGATTCTATTTACATGAAATTAATGCTTTTTTTTTTTTTTTATTTAATCAAGCTTCACATTTTATATGCTCAATAAATGGTTGGCTAGTGAATCATTTTACACAATCCACTTCATAGAAGACCTTGCGTAGTCCTGTGTTAGTGACAATTAAAAAAAAAAAAAAAAAAAAAAAACCACCAAAGAAATCATATATGTATTAGCCATTTGGCCTGGTGGTTATTTAGAATGGGAAGACAAAAAATAGAGAAAGAAGCAAAGCAGTATTGTCAACCATTTGGCATTGTAAAAGCCATGTTTAAACTTGTTGAATAATTTAGATCTTGCGGTCATCCCAGTTGACTTGTCAAAGGGAATTTCTTAAATAAATTTATCATATTCTTACTAATGAAAATGCTCCAGCATTTTTCTAACACTTTCACCCCCTAAACTTAGGATACCTTTTACCCCTGTAAACTTAAGAAGTTAGTGGGGGTAGTTTTTGAGATTATAGGTAATGACCTCCTTGGGGCTACCCTAAGGATTGGGATGACCTGGTAATATTTTCTCATGTGTGAGATGGGGGCACTGCACGAGTTTGGGCGGTTAGTCTCATCCCAAAGTGGTGATACGCCAAAAAAAAAACAAAAAAAAAAAAAAATACAAACAAACAAACAAACAAAGAAGGGGGGGGGGGGTATTATTTTGGTTTTTAAATATGAAATAGTAACATTGCAACATGTTTAGAGATAAATTGTATCATATTATATATTGACAGCTTCGAACCTTTCTGTCTCATGACTCAATCAACTCATATTAGGCTCCTTAATTGATACGATTATAAGGGGTGAAGGATTCAGTTTGTTAGGCCTCTCGATAGTGTCACTGAAGATATCTGTATGCTTCATGCAAAAGTTATAAAAATAAAATAGAAATAGAAATTAAATTGAAAAAAAAAAAAAAAATCACTGCAATAGCTCTGTTAATTATTCAAAGGCCCCTATTCAATAAACTCTTGAAAGTAGATATTCTATGTTTTGATTTTGTTAAACTTAGGGCCTGTTTGGTTGTACCAATTCGAAATTAAATAATTCAAGAAATTTGACATAGTATTGAAGGTACATTCCATCATCTTGAATTAACAAATTTGAGAAAATGATAATTATCATCTCAAATGAGAGTGGCAATTCAAAATAATGGTGTTTCATGAATTCCTTAAAATTGATTCTACAACATCAAATATAGTGATAACTACAACATTTTAAAATATTATAATTCAAGGTGATAAATTTATGCCTTCAACCTTATGTAAAATTTCATGAATTGTTTAATTTCGAATTGGATAACCAAACAGGCCATTATAGATTTGGGAACCAATGTGGATGATAAAATTCTTATATGTGTCATCATATCTTTTCTTCCCAAGAGAATCAAGTTTTTTCTGTTAATTAGAACTGATAAAAAATTAGTGTCCTCAAAGAAAAAAAAGGAAAAAAACATAAAATTGCAATGGGTTAAATAGTCCCTAAGGAATTGCTTGGAAAATGGCTGGCTGAGTGAGAGTGAGAGCGAGAGTGAGAGCGAGACGAATTAGGGATGGATAGATATCGACGGGAATGAATAGGGGAAAATGGGTTTTTGTGCGCTTAAAGCCAAAATCAGAGACGGATATGTCCTGTTGGGAAGGATATATCAATCTTAACCCATAAAAAACCCTTTTGTTTTGACCTGAGTCGATCTCAAACCTCTTTTATAAATAAGAGTGAATCATTGGGACGGATATATCGATCAACATGGTTCACATATCAAATATTTAATATAAAAAATAAATAAGGACGGATATATTCGTCCTAAAGGTGTTTATTTCTTTCCTTTTTTTTCTTTTTTTTGGTTGAAAATGGGGCAAAAAAATTGGATTTAGGTTTTACCTATTGGGACATATATAACTGTCTCATATTTTACCAAATCTTTAACAATTGGGACTTATACACATATCCATCCCAATTTGAGGGTTGCAATTGCTATGTTTTCTTGTAGTGCTTGTAAGGTTGGTTGAGTGGTCAGGCATTGGGTGTCCTCCCAAAAATCATTGTTTCAACTCCTCGCCAAAATCGCTGCCTATGTGAGTACAAGGGTGTCTCACACAGGTCGTTAGAGGAATAGTCTGGGTTGAAACATCGGTAAAAGTAAGACTTAGGATACCCTAATCATTAATTTATATATAATAAAAAAATTAAAAAAAAAACTGGTTAAATATTAAATCTCCTAAGTTTATACATTCCAAATTTTCATTTATCCCAATAAGTTTGGCGAAATAAATACATTGCACCCTAGAATTTTGCCATTTCGAACCAATCAATAAGGAGCGTTTCTATAGCAAGAACGTACATTTACCTGCTAATTTATTTTACTTTATATTTTGATAGGAAGATGATAAATTCTTGAGCAAGAGAAGAACAAGAGTACATATCAGCTTGGACTTGGTTCTGGACAAGCTCAAGGACCACATCCATCCGAACAATAAAATCATCAATGTTCTTAGCATGCCTGGCAAACCCATGGGCAATTCTGTTGCCCTATTTTTTTTTTATAAAAAAATTTTAATTTAGAAGTTTTATTAAAATATCGAATTGAAAAGGAAAAATAAAAGAATAAAGTCTGGTCTTGGTGGCTTATAAAGTGCCACAATCTAGCTCACAAATAAAATGAGAGAAAAATGAGCGATGAAACTCCAAAACTAAGATCTAAATCGATAATATATAAGGGAGACCATTGCATTCATATGCAACGTTAGGAGCAACGAAAGCTGGAACAAAATCCCACCAGGTAAAACTTGAAGAAGCAACACCTCTATTAGCTAGCTTATCTGCTGGAATATTACCTTCCCTGAAAATATGAGAACATCGAAAATTCATTTGGTGAAGGAAAGACATACTATTATTCCATTGGGTCCATAGCTGCCATGGGATATTAGGTTCAGCAAGATCTAAATAACTTAAAACCAATGAAGAATCACATTCCAACCATAGCGAATGCCACCCTTTCTGCCAAGCCAAATCAATTGCACGAATGACAGCCATCAATTCTGCAAACTCTGAAGAGGAAATCCCCAATGTATCAGAGAAAGCTCCTAACACAAAGCCATGACAATTCCTAAAAACACCCCCAAAGCCCGCTGGCCCTGGGAAACCTTTAGCTGCCTCGTCAGTATTAACTTTAATCCAGCCCGTTACCTTGTTTACAAGTATGTGAGAGAGAAAATTCGATGGAAGGAATATTTCGTCACATAAATAATCTTTTCATGGATCAATCCCGGTGCTGAGATTGAAAAAGCCCGTTTGTAACATGGGGTGTAAAAGACCTTAGGATTTGAGTGGAGCACTAGGTCACCACAAAAGCAATAAATCCTAAATACTACATAACTCTAGGAACATGAATGACATAAAAAAAAAGATCAAACCTAGAGCACTATGGATAGTTTTAGGTATTTGCGGACCATAGGTAGTTTAAAGTCATTTCGGAATAAAACCCACCTCAACTAAGACCTTGCATAATGCCTTTACCCTTATCACTTTGACCAACACCTACCGATTGGGTAAGACATCTATGATCTCCTTTTATAACCCACTCTTTCCTCACATTAGGTCTTTCTCTAGGAATGTTTACAACTTGTGTAGAGTTTCTATAATGATCTTTCTTCCTAGTCGAACCAAAATTTCTATCACTTTGTCAACTACCTCTCCAAGTCGAGTTTCCTCCAAATTGGGTCCTAGAATGATGAAACTCTAAAGGATGCCTATTGTAGTCTCTCTTAGACACATGAGGAGGAAAGCCTAATCCCCTATAAGCTAATTGTCTCAAGTCAGAGACCTCTTGAAATAGAGTCCTATGACGGTCACTTACATTCTCTTGACTCAAGATAGGATTCCTAGAAAGCTTAGGTGAACCTCTCCTAAGATGGAAGCAATTTGGTAGAATGTAACCTTTCACATCACAACGGTCACACACAGGAGGAACTTGAGGAGATGGCTTATCCCTAAACATAAGGAATATTATGATCACTCTTCCTATACTGATTGGTTCTAGTCTGAGAATTGTTAAGAAAAACCCTTCCAACCTTGTAACAATGATTTCCAGTGTATCCTTCTATCCCACAATGAAAGCAGACTGGTACAACCCTAGATACAAGGTTAGTAGGAATATTTTTGAGAACGTCTACAAAGATTGGAACTAGCAAAGACAAACATAATATCGGATGAGGAATGAGTAGCACGATCATTCACAAAGCCTAGACCATGCACGCTTATCTTGAGTAGACTTTCTGACACTTAACATCTTGTCCAATATTTCAAAACTATCTGACATTTTCTTTAAAGCATCATTGGACTTAATTAAGGCTTTTTCAATTTTATCTTCCAGACTTTTCTTGTTTTCAACATGAGTATAGACTTCCTTCTCAAAGACATCAACTTCCTCTAGGAGATTGGTCCTATCCTTTTTGAGTTAGGCTACCAAGGCGATAGACTCACTCACCTCCAGCTTCAAGGCATTCTTTTCTTTCTCATCAATTTTTAACTTACCGGTTAAGCTCAAGTTAGCCTTTTTATTCCTCAAACTATCTTGATATAACTCACCATACGCTGCTTGAAGGTTAAGGAGGTCAATGTTCTCATCATAGTCACTGTGACTATTCCTAGATTCACATTCACTCAGAGTATCCATGTTATCAGAATTGAATGTAAAGATCAACATTCAGACTGTTAAACCTTAACAGTGAACCTACGCTTTGATACCTAATTGAAATTCTAAGAATACTAATACTTTAACCCAAATGGGGGTAAATAGGTCTTTAGAAAAATTACCAAGTAATTAATTTACCCAATACAATTTTCTATAACTGTTAATCATCAAATCATCAAATTGCTTGCTAAGTATCAAATTAATATATGAAAATATGATGAGTTTGATTAACCTACTTAATTAAATATATCAATGATATATTTTGATCAAGCAAGTTAACAAGACTCAAGATAGACAATCAATCACAAAATACGCAAGCAATTTTTACATGGAAAAAAAAAAAAAAAAAAAAAACCATGGGACCTCAGTCCAGTTTGAGCAATCCACTATGAGCAATCAGATAATACAAGATTTACCCGACACAGAACAGACCAAGTCTTCACTCCATGCGATGCTCCTCAAGTCTTATTCCGTGCAACTGCTTCTAATCTTCGATTTATAGCCGCACTTGTCAATTCCCTCAAATCTGCCTCATATAAATCTACTCTCATGAACTTGCAAGTTCGATCTCCGTCGCAACGGCTCCAATAAACACCGGCCATACACACTCAAGGTTGTATATAGGATATGGTTTGAATGATCTCTAGAGCATATAAGTGAAAACCTTAAGTTGAAAAGCTCTAGAGAGAAGGAAGTAAAATATTCAATGAAAACCTAATAAGGAGAGGCTTGCTTAGCCTCCTCTATTGTAATAGATTCTATACATAGAGACTAAGAGACCCCAAAAGAATAGGAGTCGAAATTAGATTAAATAGGAAGGTTTTAATAAGTTGAAAAATCTGATTTTCATGAACCCCAATCAATCCGAGTCTAAACCTGATTAATCGGAAAAAACAGTCGCAAAATGGCATTTGTAAAATAGCACCGATCGATCGGCCCTCAATCCTGATCGATCAGGTTGCTCTATTTTGCTTTAAAATCCTTATAAATCAATTTAAAAACCACTCATCCTTTGATAAAAACTTGTAAATGATTTGGGATGATTTAAAACACTAAGAATAGGGCAACTATGGACATTTACCTTTCCCATGAGCTAGTATGAGCCTCATTGCCTTGAAATCTTCATTTGGATCAATCTTTGAAGCTTCATTCAACTTGAATCAACAGTAAGACACATAAAGACACTTTTGACACAGGAATATGTCAACACAAAACATGGACTTTACACATTATAACCCCTATCACGGGCAGTTGACTCCGTATCTTCTCCTCATCATTATCATTATCCGAAATTGGTGACATCTCATCTTTACCAATAAGATTTAGGTTATCTCCAACCTGATACAACCTATACTCAATATGATATAGACAGGTAGATGTGTGAACTGAAAATCTAGAAAAGGCATTATGAATGGATTCTAATGTAACAGGCTGTCTAGAAGATGAAGTAGCAAAAGGTCCAATTGGAGGTATACCCCTACTAAGATTCATGATCTAGAATCTTGACTCTGGCCTCAACTCAAAGTGCTGCCATCAATCTTCCCCTTACCAGTGCTTAAAGTAAAACAATGATGTCAGAACTAAAAATGGTTTTGGAAAAGGAGGTCGAAAAAACTACTGTTGGTAGAAGCTCTTCTCCTTCGTAAATCGCTAGTTCAAGAACTAATGCTATGTAGCAATTTCTATCACAATAACTGGGAAGAAAAAGAAGGTGACTCCCTATTAAAGGTATCGACTCCATCGGACACTGAAGCGATAGTGTTAGAAACAGAAGGTGATACACCAGACCAGTCTCAAGGCTTTAAGAAAACCATGCACAAGCAAGAAGGCACACAATTTCCTAACATAAAAATTGATGATCGATAGGCAAACTTAGAGGGAATCAACGATAAGTTGAATCAAAAGTGCTTTAAATATAGGATCATTAGGAAGGACCTTCCCAACCCATTATCTAATCAGGTGATTTTAAGGACATATTTTATGTTTTTGCCATCAAATATTGTTATGGATTCACAGTGCTAGTTTTTGACACTTGATTGATGATAAAATAATGGATAATAGCTTAAGAAAAACAAAGAAATCAGTTCAAGAACAACCAGGTATGAAAACATAAGGTAAAATGGAAGAGGAAGGGATAGCAATGGTTTGATCTCCTTCATTCAACTTCAGCAAATTACAAGAAGTTCTTATAAATACTTACATAACCCAATGCAAGACTAACTTAACCACAGTAACTAAACACACAAACCATAGTTATATAGAGTAAATAAAACAGAGCAATTGGAGAAAAAGATAACAGCACATTAATTAATTAACATTCTCCCCCTTAATGTGACTGTTCATGAACTCTCAATGCTTTTCTAAGATACTAGAACTTCTCCTTTGGAAGAACTTTTGTAAAGATATCAACCAACTACTCATCAATTTTACAAAACTTGAGCTGAATTTCACCTTCTTCAATGGCTTCTCGAATAAATGATGTTTGATTGCAATATAGCAAGTACGACTATGAAAAACTAGGGTTTTTGGCCATTACAATGGCTGATTTGTTGTCGCGAAAAATCTCAGTTCCTTCTTCTTGATTCTCTCCAATATCTTCAATGATTCTTTCGCAACCAAATAGCTTAAGAAGCTACAAGAGCTGCTGAACGCTTCGGTAGAGGACTGAGTAACTGATTGTTGTTTCTTAGATGCCCAAGAAAATACTCCAGACCCAAAAGAAAATGCATAACCTGATGTGCTTTTCATATCATCAAAACAACTACCCCAATCACTATCACAATATCCAACAAGTTTCAATTGCATGTTCCTTTCATATCTGGGGACTCTAAAATTCACAGTACCTTGAAGATACCTTAGCACTCTTTTCGTTGCACCAAGATGAGTTTGACTTGGACAATTCATAAATCTTGAGAGTAAACTTGTTGCAAACATGATATTTGGCCCTGTAGCTGTGAAATAAAGCAAATTTCCCACCAAACTTCGATACAAAGTTGAATCCACCTTTTCTGTGCCATCATCTTACATTAGTTTCTCATTTATAGCAAATGGAGTTGCTACATGCTTGCATTTATGCATTCCAAATTTTTTGAGAATTTTTTTAGCATAATTCTTTTGAGAAATGTAAACTCCTTCTTCTTCTTGATATATCTCCATGCCAAGAAAGTGATGTAGTAGCCCTATGTCACTCATTTCATACTTCTTCAGCATCTCATTTTTGAAATATTCAACCATTTTTCCATTGTTTCTAGGTAAACACCAAATCATCTACATAAAGAGCAACAATTAGAACATCAAACATACCTTGCTTCTTCACATACATAGTAGGCTTACTCTTACTTCTTTGAAACCCTTTCTCAATGAAATATCCATTAATTTGACTATACCATGATCTTAGCGCTTGTTTCAGCCCATACAACGCTTTCTTCAACCTGTATACTTTTTCTTCATCTCCTTGAATGACAAACCCCTAAGGTTGTTCAACATATATCTCTTCTTATAACTCCCCATTCAATAAGGTTGAGTTAACATCAAGTTGATATAGTACCCAACCTTTATGAGCTGCAAAGGAAATAAGTGCTCTAATAGTGTTAAGATGTTTAACAGGTGCAAAATTTTCATTATAATCAACACCAGGCTATTGTGAATAACCCTTGGTAACTAATCTTGCCTTGTTCCTTCGTACTGAACCATTTGAATTAAACTTCACCTTGTAAATCCACTTCACTCTATTGATTTCCCTATCTTTGGGTTTGTCCATTAGTTCCCAAGTGTTATTTTTCTCAATCACTTCAAGTTCTTCATTCATAACTCGCCTCCAAGCCTTGTCTTTCACTGCTTCTTCAAAGCAATCTGGTTCAACAACACAGAAATTACAACTTTCGTATACATCACTCAAACTCCTCATTTTTCTTGGAGTTGAACTTGGTGAAGATGAGTTCAATCTTTGAGAATTACTGGGTGAGCTTGTTGGAGATGATGGTGGAGTTGACGCAGGAGATGAGGGAGCAAATTCATCACCATTTTCTTCTTCATTTGCTGATTTTTGCTGCTGAACATCAATAAAAACAACCTTCCTTTCGACCTTTTCTTCTTTCCACTTCCAAGTAGCGTTTTCATCAAACAACACATCTCGGCTAATGATAACTTTCTCACTTTTCAAGCTATATAGCCGGTAGCCTTTAGACTTTGAGCTATAACCAACAAATATGCATTTTTCACTTGCTTCATCAAGCTTATATCTCCTTTCTTTTGGAATTTGTGCTAACAAACATACCCGAACACCTTGAGATGCCTCACTGATGGCTTCCTTTCATTCCATGCTTCAATCGGAGTTTGATTCCATACAGCTTTAGTTGGACACCTATTTCGCAAATACACAATTGCATATACAGCTTCAACCCAAAATGATTTAGGTAGTCCTTTTCCATGCATTATTTATTTTGCCATTTCCATCACAGTTTGATTCTTCCTTTCGAATACTCCATTTTGTTGTGGAGTATAACCAACAGTTAGTTGTCTTTCTACGCATTCATCTTCACAAAAACAATCAAACTCATTTGAGTTATATTCTTTTCCCCTATCGCTTCTCAGCATTTTTATTAAATGAGCACTTTACTTTTCAACAAGATTTTTAAACTTCTTGAAGACTAAAAAAACTTCAAATCTTTTCCTCATAAAATAGACCCATGTCATGCGAGTAAAATCATCAATAAAGAGGATAAAATAATGATTGTTACCATATGAAGGAGTCCTCATAGGTCCACATACATCAGTGTGAATTAACTCCAACACTTCATTTGCTCTCCATGCCACTCCTTTTGGAAAAGGTTGCTGATGATGCTTCCCAGGTGCACATCCTTCACAAACATTATTGCTCTCTTCAATGACAGGCAACCCTTCTACCATTTTCTTTTGATGCAATAGCTTAAGATTATGAAAATTCAAATGACCTAATCTTTGATGCTATAGCCACGATTCATCGCAAACTTGTGCCTTTAAAACAACTTCACCCACATAGTTGAAAGTGAATAGAAAACTCATTTTCTTCTCCGTCTTTATTTTAGCAATAACCTGCCTTGAATTTCTTTCATCATAAATAATGCAGCCATCATCTTCAAAATGAACTGAATAACCATGCTCAACAAGTTGTCCAATACTTAGTAAATTTTGCTCCAAGTCCGATACAAGCAACACATCTTGAATGTACTTTGTGCCTCATTTTATTTCTATCCCAACTGTGCCTTTTCCTTTAGCTTGAACAAGAACTCCACTACCCAATTTCACCTTGGAACTGATGCTAGTGTCCACATCTAGAAAGATACTCTTATCTCCAATCATATGATTACTACAACCACTATCCAAGAACCACACACTGTTCTTCTTTTCTGTACCAGCTTGACATGCAAAAAACAAATTTCCTTTACCTTTTTTTTTCTTCTGTGAAGCTAGCTTGCTGATTATTCTTGAACCAAAAATCTTTTTGTACATGGCCAAATTTCTTGCAATTGTGACATTGTGGCTTTCCCCAAAACCAACAATCATTTTCAGTATGGCTGTTTCTTTTGCAAATGTTGCACCTTTGTGAAGACTCCTCATCATTTGCTCTCCTTTCACTAAAATATCTACTTCTTCCTCTTGAACTTCTACCTCTTCCTCTTCCTTGTCTTCCTCCTTAGATGATTCTCCTCTACTTTGTTCATGAGATAATGATTTCCTTTCAGCATTTTTGGGACTGAAATTAAGCTTGGACTGGAACCTCTAACTGGAATGCACTCTCAATGGACTTTTCAGAGTGGTTCAAAAATCTTTGCTCATATGATCTCAAGGAACTAAGCACTTGTTGAACACTCATGGCTGAAAAATCTGGTGTATTTTCAATTTTGGCCACTGAAAGGATCCAATTTTTCAAGGTAAACTTACCAACAACTTCTCAATAACTCTCCCATCACTAATTTCATCACCATACATTTTCATTTGATTAACCAATTCCAAAAATCTAGTTGAGAAATCATTTAAACTTTTATTTTCCTTCATCCTCATGTTTTCAAACTCTCTTCTAAGATTCTAAAGCTTGACAGCTCTTACCTGCAAGTCGCCTTGATATTCTTGTTGAAGAATGTCCCAAGCTTGCTTGGCCCCTGATGCTCTCATGATTCTTGGAAATACAGAGTCAAAAACACCCTCTTGAATAAGAGTTAGTGCTTTGGCATCCCTTTGTACATTCCCTTTCAACAACTTTGCTTCAACTTCTAACAAATTTGTTGTCAATTCCGACTCCGCAAATCCCGATTCTATTAGATCCCATAGATCTAGTGAAACAAAAATGGTTTTCATTTTAATAAACCAAAAATCATAGTTCTCACCATTAAAAACTAGAAGACGTGATTGCTGAACACTTGAACTTATGCTGGCCATAAGAGTTTCTTCACTCATATCACTCTCTTCTTTTGATTTTTTTAATCTCCAAACTTTCTCCAAAGAACCTAGAGCTCTAATACCAAATTATGTTGGTTTTTGACACTTGATTGATGATAAAATAATGGATAATAGCTTAAGAAAAAGAGAGAAATCAGTTCAAGAACAACCAAGTATGAAAATAGAGGGTAAAATGGAAGAGGAAGGGACAGCAACGATTTGATCTCCTTCATTCAAGGTCAACAGATTACAAAAAGCTCTTATAAATACTTAAATAACCCAATGAAAGACTAACTTAACCACAGTAACTAAACACACGAACCATAGTTATATAGAGTAAATAAAACAGAGCAATTGGAGAAAAAGATAACAGCACATTAATTAATTAACACATAGCAAGGCAAGTGTTTAGCATTTCTTCATTCTCGAAGCTGTTTGTGGGGGTGGTTTTTCCTCAAAGGGGACCTAGGTCCTCAACAGCAGTGAAGGACATGCAAATGGCTAAAGCTAATTAAGGGAGAGAGGTTCTGTTACAATTGCAAACCACGCCCACGCCAAAGGCACCATTAATGACTACTTGTGGATGTGGATTAGGCCCTGTTTGGGCAAACTGTAACTTTTGCTTTTAGATAAAGCAGAAGAGAATTAGAAGTTACGAGAAGCAGAAGAGAATCAATCTCTGTTTGGAAACTGTATTTCAAAAGTGCTATTAGAGTTGAAAGTGATTTTTTGTCTGTTTGGGAAGAACATTTGCTGAAGTTGTTATAACCCTAAATTGATTGAATTGTCCCTTATAATAAATGATTTTTTTTTTCTGTTTTTATTTTTATTTTTTACTAGCTCTATTTGGTGTTAGTAATCATTTTTTATTTTTATATTTTTAATATTAATGATTGGGGGTATCCTAGGCCATACTCTTATCAAAATTTGAGCTCAAACTATTCCCCTAACAGCCTAGGTGAAACGTCACATAACCACACAAGCAACAAGAGCGGCGAAGAGTCAAAACGACAACCTTTGGAAAACACACACAAGAGTACTTGACCTCTCAACCAACCCCACAAAGGTGTATTACCAAGGATTTTGTTTACGTTTGCTTTTTATTTTTTATTTCTTTGCTTAAAACAAAAGGGAAAAAAAAATATAGCATGAATCGACTTTTTTTTTTTTTTTTTTTTTTAAAATTTATCACATCCAAATTTTATGAAATCAATTCTTAAAAAAATCCAACAAGTATAAATCAATGAATATATGAAGGGAGAAAAAAAAAAAGATTTGAAGTTTAAATTAGTATCCTATGGATCCAAGTTGATTGAAGTTACCAACACATTGACGCCGGCAAAAGAGAGGAGTATAGCCGCAAGAGAGAAGAGGAGTTGGGTTTAAGATGGGGCTATTATCGTTTTGTTAAAGGACATGGGTTGAAAAAATTGTTTTCATACTCAAGTATTAAGGGTAGTTTTGGAAATATAAAAAATTATTAAAATCCTTTGCAAAAGCTGACACTAACTTCTAATCAGAAGTTGGAAACAATCTACTTATTATAAAATCACTTTTTAAGCTTAGAAGTGATTATGATTTAGGTTGCCAAACAGGACCAAAAGTGATTTTAGACTTCAAAAGTAATTTTGGACTATCTAAAAGCTTAGCCAAACAGGGCCTTAAGGGTGAAGGTGATCAACAGATTCTAGCGGACATTCTAAAATTGTAGTCCCATTCAAAAAGTCAATAAATCCTTTGATTGATTTCCTAAAATACATTTTCTAGTGGATATTTTATCTTTTTCCAATGTTTGTACCATTATGGGCAAAATTAGAATACTAAAACACAAGTATTGATATGAAAGCATTTAATATGTTTTCTTAAATAATTAAATAAATAAATAAAAAGTGATTTTTCAAAGAGACAGTCAATTAGAAACTGAAGGAAATAAGTTGTAACGTCAAAAGAGAGAAGAGAGAGAACTCTTCTTTTATTAGAAAACAATGTCCCACGTTGGAATACTTTTGCACATGTGGAAAATTCCAGGGAAAAAAAAAAAAAAAAGGCTATTTTATATTCAATAGATGTAACTGTTTTGAAAAGTGGTTACCTTTCTTTTTTTCCGAATAGTGATAACTTTTCAGACCAATAGACACACTGTTTCAAAGGCATCTCTACATGGTTTATAGATAACCTACTTCCGATTACAGGTAGGATATGTAAAACTCTCTCCCTTCTCTCTTCTTTCTTTAATATATATATCAGTTTTACAGTTTCATATAGAATTATGGGAAAATCTAAAATTATTATTTGTTGATTTTCAGGCTTGGCTTCGTTGAATCCTAAAGGCGATTTGCCTAAAAACCCATTAGCAAACTCTCTTGAGTGAGGGCAAATATCATCTTAAAGACAGTGATTATTCGCGCCTTGAAACATAATGAGAGTTATATTTCTTCAACAATTTCACTCCGGTGAGGTCTGACAAACACAATCCCCCTGTCGGCAATAGGGGTGAAGCGAGAGTACTAGCAGGTGGGGCATGGCCTCTAGTGCATGACACACACGTGCCATGGTCTGAGAGAGTTAGCGAGATAAGTGGTGGACCTACTGTGTTGCATGGATATGGAAGGGCCAGCTGCTGGGCACATGTCAAGACTCGAGAGTTAGGAGACTGTAGTGGAGCTAACTTTGTGACGGGTTCTATGAGTAGAGTCATGGGCTCCGATTTGCCCAATGATGTTTTGGTTGGATCAATCAATACACTAAGCCCAGCTACATTAGTTCAGGAGGCCAGGAGGGATGTTACTTGCTTGGTGTGGGCTTCGGTTTCCTTAAGGGTTGGGTTTCCTAGGCGGGGGAATTTCTACTGTAGCAGAAGCTTGGAGGAGTGGGCTTTATTTCTCATGCTTACTGATATATAGTTCTGATTTGTTTCCCCTCGTTTTGATGTTTTGTTTGGCTGTTTGTTTCTTTTTAAACTAATTCTCTTCCCTCGGTGCTGCAACTTGGGTGGGTTAAGCCCGCCCAACTCGAACCCAATCCGGTTAATAGACGGGTTGGATAAATAGTTTTCATACATTGGGTTAGGTTTGGGTTAAAAAATATCAACTCGATCTAAATTGGGTTGGGCTTGGGAAAGGGGTTGGTTAACCCAAACCCAACCCAAACCCAACCTATATAATATATAATTTTTTAAAATATTTTTATATGCATTAAATATGACATCATATGGTTTTTAACTATTGATCATTTGGTGTAGACATAGGGGGCTTGTATGAGAAATTGTTGGAGGAAGATGTGCAATCGGTTGGAGAAAGATGCGTAGCTTGATTATCTTCTATTGCTTTTTCCTTTTTCTTTTTTTTCTTTTTTTTTTGTGGGGGGTTAAAAGGGGAGCTTTATTTAGTGCCTATTTGGATGAGATTCTGGGAGGCTCAAAATCTCTTCTGATAGCTCATAATCACTTTTAAGAGTGTTTGGATTAAAAAATGATAAAAGTGATTGTAAGCCCAAAATAGATTTTGAGGCCAATTTGCTCAAGCTGCCTCCCCCCTGATTCTGATTCAGTTTCTGATTTAGCTTCTGATTCTACTTCTGATTCTACTCTGAAGCTATCTCAAACAGGCACTTAGACTGTTAGCCCTAATCCCAATTGTTAGTAACTATAAAATCTCTTCTCTTAGCAAGAAAAAGAAAAAAAAAAATTCTATAAAATTTACTAGAATCATAGGATCATAATCCATGTTTGACCTAAAAGACTCTTTAAATAAGTGTCCATGAATGTCAATTTTTCTTATTTTTCTGATTTAGTTCTTATCATTTTGGCATCAGAACACTTTGTCGCCACTTCTCTCATCTTTCCCCAGTCCCCATCGGCTACTAACAAGTAATGCCATTGATTTTATTGAAGCAGGTTAATCAACTGAGTTTCGGATGATTAAAATTTTTAGGCATATGTAACAATGCATTTTTATTTTATTGAAGCAGGTTTACTAAAGATGAAAAATAAAAAATAAAATTAATAAACTAACCCGCTCAACCTTGCTTCAACTCACTCAACCCATGTAACCCGTGCCCAACTAGAGCACGGGTTGGGCCTGGGTTAGGAAAGTTCAACCCGAAGTATGAGTTGGGTTGGGCTTGGGCGTAAGGGATTTACACTTAGGATTGAGCTTGGGTTGACCACTCAACCCACCCAAGTTGCAGTCCTGCTCGGTATGGTCTTGGTTTATGAAATGAAGTTGTCTTTTTTTTTTTTTTTCCAAAAAAAACAAAAAAAGTGTTTCAAGTCTCTCATCCAACCCTAAGGGACTTTGAGAATAATTATTACCAGATAATAACACAACTGGTAAAAATGTTTAGACACACTTAACCTTAGCCATAATAGCCTGACTCTAACTGGACAACTAGTGGCAAACCCTTTTGCACCTCTTGATGGCTGTGTAGTGCCTTGCCTTTGTGAGCAATTGATTACATACTCTGCAAGCATGAGATGCTGATAGTTTCTCAAATTTTAAAATGACTCTCCTAATCTGGTTTTAAACATTCTTCTTGGAGTAATTGTTTAAATTTGTTGCATAAAAGGGAAGGGGAGTAACGCTAATGGATTAGAGGTAGACATTATCATGGTATTCTAGCAAGTTGCACGTTTATTTTTTTAGGTTGGAGAAAGATCATCACCACCAATGCAAACTAAATCTACCAATCAAATCTTCTCAAACAATGGACAAGATTTCCTAAACGAAAATTAGCCCCCCAAACAATATTTACTTCTAAAGTCATAATGTAAATTAGCTAAAAAAGTCTCTTGTGCTTTACTTCCTTCTCTATAAACATGATAAATTGTAGCATTCATATCTCCCTCTAAAACACTCTTATGCAATTATATATAATACTAAAAATAGCCATGGGCATCATTGTATATTACAACTCATGAGAACTTCAGATGAACACAACTTCCTCCCTTCAAATTACTCCTAAACTACCTTGGAGAGCTTTGAAACCCCAACCTACTCTAGGTCTTATGAGAAAGCCCCTCTGGATACCACTTGAGCTACAAAGCCCATGGCCACTAGTGCAAGTTAGGCTCATAATCTTCATAAACTCGCTAGATAAATAGATAACAGTTACAAATTGTACTAGCCAGTATTTTAGGATTCATTCCTCTCCAGAAGACCTTCTGTATCAATCTCATTGCCCCAAGCCTTGGCCTTCCAAATCTTCTCCACTTCCTCAAATGACAGCCCCTTAGTCTCCGGCAGGAACACTATCACAAATACAAATGCAAGCACCGCCACAACAGCGAGTATCAAGAAAGTGGGACCAGTCCCCACAGCATCAGCAACTGAAAGAAAAGACTGGGCCACAATCAGATTTGAAACCCAATTAACAGTGGCTGACATGCCCCCACAAATCCCTCGATATGCCTCAGGATATATCTCCGAGTTCACAGCCCACGGCACAGGTCCCATTCCAGGTGCAAAGAAAGCAATGTACAGGGCTAATCCTAAAACTGCTAGGCACCCATAGAGCGCACTCGTAGAATCAGATGATTCAAGCAAGAACGCCCCAGACAGGAGGACGAGGGATACAATTACACCAGATAAGCTTGTGAGGACCAACTTTCGCCGACCGACATGGTCAATAAGGTAAATGCCAAGAATTGTTCCGGCAGCATTCAAGCCTGAAACAATGAGAGATAGTAGAATTGCTAACCGGTTGGAATGGAAGCCAGCCATCTGGACAATTGTAGGGCTGTAGTACATGACAGTGTTGATACCAGTGAACTGCTGGAATGCCTGCAAATTCAGATTTCTTCACCATAAGAATACAGCACTCTGAAGCAAAACTAGTGAGTTCCCCATTTAATGCAAGGACTTTCATTCTCCTTATAATACTTTTGAGGAATGTTTGTGAAAAAACATATGTACACAATGATTCAAAACTAACTCAAGAAAACAAAAATGCAGCTAAAGTTCATGCAATCACTAAAATACAAATTCAACAATCTGCAAGGGAAAATATATCAAAGTAGATGGCAGCTGATAAGCTTTTACTCAGAATGAATCTGAGTCGCAAATTAATAATGAATCTGAGTCTACTTTCTTGTGGCTTTATTGCCATGAAGTTCATATATCTTCTCACCACTGGAAAAAATTTTATAAATCAAATAAAACAATGGGAGATGAGGAAACACAGCACACCAAAAATGATTTTAATCCATAGAATCTGGATTCAAACTTAATAACGTCCAATGCAATAAATTCTTGAAGGGTCTATTTTTCCCAATTTTTTATATTGTCCAATTTCTCTTATTTTAAAATTTAAAAAAATTCGGAGTTGAGGCCTGAGGGTCACGAGGGGAGCAAGCAGGGAAAGAAAACAGAAAGTCAGCAGCTTCAAGAAAGAAGAGGAAGGGACCTGTATGGTCAAGAACCCACCCTCAACAAAAAGGCATGCCTACTTGGAGTAGGATGATGTTGCCATTCGAGGAGACAACTTAAGCATTGATGCTTATGCCTTAATAACTCACTAGAGAATAAAAACTCTGCCTCCAGCACTCACTTTTAAAATAATGTTTCATTTCCAAGTTCCAACACTTAGGTGTTAAATCCCATGGGAAGGGACGGCAAACATATCAGGTCCAGATCAGACAATGAGCAAGTATCATGTCATGTGTCTATCTCAAACCCAGATCTCAAAGACACATGCCTGAAATTATCCAAATCATATTTGAAAATCCACTCCCAAATGGATTTGTCCAACTTATACTGAACTTTGGCATCATAATCTGGGAAAGATTCCGCCTGAACATTTCCCGCACAAGGAGGCAATGAGGGTGACGAAACTATGCCCGAAACCAGCTTAATCGACATTGGGCAGGGTTAATTAGACAGGTCAAACAAAAAGTTATCGATGTAGGTCACAGGAACTGAGATGTATACATACAGGTATACAACTAAACTGGTACAAGTATTAGAAGAGGTCGAGCAGGGTAAATTAGTGCAGGCTACAGAAATAGAGTTGTACACGTACAAGTATTGGAATCCACAACACCGGAGAAAAAAAAAAAAAAAACTGCTTACTCTATTGGAACTCCAAAATAACAAGGCTTTTGAACCATGGAGTATGGATGAGTCTTATAGAATAGATAACTTGTGGAACTCACTCTCACAATTTTATGTCTTCTCCTTGTAAAATTTGGTAGCAGAAAATATACCTTTAGGTGGTCTTAATTTAAACTATAGACTTTGTAAGTCATATTCATGTAGCAAGAAATTCAAAGCCAATAACTACTCTGTCCATTTAACAAATGTAACAAATGACGTAAGCATTACAAGCAATCAAATACTTCGCAGTTTAGCTTGCAATCCTACTTCTTTCCTTCACTTCATTAAGAAGCAACATTTCATTAAAGTATAAAATGAATATCCAACAATAAAATGAATTAGACAGAATAAGGACTATATTGATGTTGAGAAATTATATGTATATCATTTTTCAGTTGTATTTGCTATGTTATTGGAATTTTCTGTATAAAATGAACTAGACATGGAGAACTGGCCTGTTTCTGAAAAAGCAGCCTCACAAAAATTATGAAGGAAGCTATTCCACATTTCAAAGGATTTAAAATGGTTTTTTTTTTTTCTTTTTTCCATAAAGTGGCAATATTCTCATGTCAGAAAAACAATGGTAATGTCAATTAGCTAAAACCATTTCCTGATCTAGTTTTTCCGAACACCAGAGAGCTTAAGCATCAACAAACTAATTTAAGTCCTTATATAAAAAATAAAAAGATCACTACACTCACCGCCACTTCTTACCACCTCGATGCTAGAGGTGGGTCCCACATGACTCTGGATCTCACTGCTGTGTATAGGCAGTAAGAGTGGTATTTTCCTATTTTTTAAATTTTAAAATAAAATAAAATAAAAAAATCAAAGGCCACCCGTTTCAATCCAAGAAGACCACAATCCCTTGAAGACGAATGAGAGCAAGAAAATGTTACTGTAATATCATCAAAGATGCCATTCCCACTTGAAAAGCCTCCGTGAATTTCACAAGTTCCCCCGGTCATGAAAATATCACAAAAAATGATTGATTGCAACAGCACTTTGATTGAATGGAAGAGAAAAATCTAACATCTTAATTGCGACACTGCAGATGATGCTTGCTTGCCAACTTGTAATAGCAGCACGGAAAAAACAAAACAAAAAATAAATAAAAATGCTGATGCCGATGGAGCATAGTCATTTGGAACATGAGAATGAGAATCATTGTTTAGAACATGGGGAGATTTATAGTAAACTCCTAATCTTACCTGAAGTCCGGCCCCTGCCAAAAATGCAAGTCTGATTTCTTTCAATTTGAAGACATCCAAGTACCTGACAGCATTCTTCCTCTGGCGTTCTTCCTCTAATGCAACAGAAAGCTGATCAATCTCCTCCTCTAACCGATGAGGGTCATAAATTTTAGCAAGCACGGAAATAGCTTTAGATTTATCATTCTGCACAACAACAGAAAATATTTTTATTTGGTAATGTGTGAAAGGAAAAATAGCTGGGAAACAAATAGAGCTTGAATAGAAATTTCACAACAAGGATAATTGATTTTGTACCTTCATGTAAAGCCAACGGGGAGACTCAGGCAAACAGAGCATTAAGGAGAACTGAATTATTGCTGGCAGACCAGAAACTCCAAGCATCCATCGCCATGTCCCTGGGACCTGTTCAATCATGAAATAAAATTATATTAAAAAAAAATTAAAAATTAAAAAAAAATAAAAAAGGGGTGAAAACAGTATGGGCAACATCTTTCATCCCCTCAGATTGCTCATAAACCAAAAATTCTCTAAAAACCCGATGCTCACCCCATCACCCTTGTCTAAACCCCAAGAATATCAAGACCCTATAGATTTCTAGGAAAGGGGGAAAAATACACTGGAAGCCATTAAAAATCTCAGAAATCAAGATTTTAGAAGGCAAAGGCCAAACCTCCCTATTAGATGGTGGGGTGCAAACACTATTGATCGGAAGATCTGACAAATAAGAGATTTTGGAATCACTGCTGGTTAAGAAAACATCAGTAGTGACTTGTCTTAAAATGATTTCTTGACTTGTTTTAAAATTAAGAAAGAGTCCTGTTAGGCATATGCCATGCCTCATGTGACCTATTAACACCTCAGCTCAAGAGGCACGTACCTCATGCGACCTAATGTGACCTATTAACACCTCAGCTCAAGAGGCATGTTCCTCATGTGACCTAATATTAAATCTTTCCTTTTACTCAATTTTGATGTGACCAACCATGTTTCTTTTGTTATTTATTTGTGTTTACAAGGCATAAATACTTGAAAAGGAGCCAACATATGGCATCCTAAACTTGGTGACACGTGACAACTAAAGTAAAATGACCTCTCTCCTTCAATAGGAGCTTATCTAGGCCTAAGGCCTCCCTATTTTATAGGATCTTATAAGATATTATCAAGGCAGACTCAGCTTGAGGTAATTCAACCCCTCATGGACCCATCCCTTAACCCTTCATTTTCACCTCAACACTTAAATACCTCCCCAGACCAATGGCATGACCTAGGAACATCATTACATATGGCTCGATGGTAGCCAGAATGCTGAAACCAGCCACCCGTCCATTATAATTAGGATAGCTTGACATCTTGGATTGGTACCTGGAGCAAGGGCTAACCGAGCAAGTTGAGTGGCTCGCCCCATATATGAGGCAAAATACCTTCTGCCGCGATCATTGTGGGGGAACGAGGTCCATATTTTAATCAGAAACAGACCATACTCAACGCGGGCTCTCATTGGCATGATTAAACCAGTAGAACTCCACTACACGGGACCTTGAATTCCTATATAATATTCATCCATGGCTCATTTACAAGTATTGGAACTTTGGAATTTACAAGTATTGGAAATTTACAAGGACCAAAAGTATTCCCTCTCTAGATCCTCCCACCACAACTCAAGGTTTTCCTCGATTACCTTGTGCTTCCCCTCTGTAGCACCCTCTTACTATCTCAATCAACCCATACAAAGTTTACCTTAAATGTTCACCTCCCTCTCCCTCAAGAGACTACTTATCAACAAAATGCATTTAAGAACTTTTAACTGTGTCTCTCTTTTTATCTTTTTTATATTTAACCATGTTTCTTCATTGAACCATGTTTGCTTATTGTGATATGTTTATGGACAATATTCTTCTAGTTTAACTAAATATTTTCTTTGTTTAACTATGCTAGTGTTATTGTTTAACTATACTTAGTATTTTCTCTCCTTAATTACTATATTTAATTATATATTTTCTCTCCTTACGCCTCACCTCATAAGGAGTAAAATCTCTCCAAACAAATAATTCTGTTAATAAGATTTCCACAAATCTACAATGGATGAGATCTTTTAACGAACAATTTGACTTTCTACCCAAGTATTTGTAGAAGTACAGGTAACAGGGTATGTAATAATAGTTCTGCCATAGCAATGTGGGAATCTAGTCCATTTCTCAATAAATATGGGAAAAACAATAATAATCTTGTACAGGATGCAACATCATTAATCTTCATTCGCTCCCTAACATACAACCACTATAAAGAACTAATTACTCAACTGTTTAACATGAAAGAATAGATGACCCTGTAGTTTAACATGTTACTTAAATAAAATGAGGCCACAAACACCCAATCTTAACAATAATACAATTTTCCCAAGCATTGTTCATATCAAATTACATGTATTGTATTCATGTTTAACCTCAAAAAATTCGAAGAATTTCTTTTTAACAAGCCTTCAAAATGAAGAAAAATGGTATAAACAAGTATTCAGTCATAAAGCTCTCATCCAGAAGACCCCAAGTGTGATGTTTGTCAGAAATGTTTTTCCAATGAAAGCAAAGAAACAGAGTCTCTTGCCAAAATTCGAAAATGAAAAATTGTGAAGCAATTTCAGGTTGAGAGCTTGGGCCAGTAAGATATGCAAAAGAAGATAAGGAGCACAAGGCAAACTATAATTCTGGCAAATAATTAATATTTTGTAAATCATCTTAAGCTTTAAATACTGTTACCCATACCATGCTTTGTAAATCATCTTAAGCTTTAAATACTGTTACCCATACCATGAGGCAACTATTTGAAAAAAGGTTATAAAGTAAAAAAATTAAAACTAGAAAAAGATACTTACAAATCAATGCAATGGATAGATAGAATGACATGATCACACCAAACACCCAAAAGATGCAAACATTAACTTAGGAAGTAGATGAGTGGGGAATGACCATAACTATATTCAAAAGGACCAAATGATTGAAGTGAAAGTCTACAGTTGAGGACAAGGGCAAATGCCTTCCATAAAATCAATCAACTACCATCTACAGATCAACCAAGAGGATGAGCGAATATGGTTTCTAGTAAAGTCCTCAAGAAAAAGTTGCACAATGATAAAACACTAAAATTTAAGTTTCAAAAACTCACACCTCTGATAAACTGATACCGATAGTTATAGGTAAGAATAAAATAATGTACAAGTTATTGCCAAAGATATTTGGATTGCTTCAGTCTTTCAAGTGGAGATGCCAATCAGCTAATGTGAATGGCCATGAAGCAACCAAGTTTCTCTGGCAAAATACTGCAAAGAAAACGTCCAGATTTGCTATTCTGCAAAAATCCGTAAAGAAGAGGACGTGATCAACTATAATTACTTTAATCAAGGAAATCATCGCATGCTATTAACAACCACAGCTACATACAACATCTATAATAAGCAGAAAAGAACAGGAGTTTCCTTCATTGATGTTTCTCATTGCGAAATCTTAAGATGCAAGTCCAAATTCTATCCTGATGCTGCCTCTTCAAAACTGCACAATGGAAAACCTTTCATGCAAACAATATATTTGTAATGAACATGAAAATAACAGAAATATCTCCTGCAATAACTTCTGCATCAAATGAAAAAATCATTACTCCCATAATTTTCTCTCAAAATGCTTGCTGCCATAGATATTCTACTCAATCATGGGTTGCAGATAAAATGCAAAAATGAGGGGGGGTTACAAAAAGAAAGTCATAAATATGAAGATCATACAGATTTTAATAAATAATTTATTAAGAATGTCTCCTTAGTTCTATCATTCTATAAAGTCTCCTCATATGCAGTCTAGATTCCAAAATGAGTAGAGGGCAATTCTAATCAAGTCAAATTAAAGCCCATGAATATTGTACCATATCATATAATTTTAATCCCAATAAATTTCCCCATAATATTAAAATGCAAACTAAGGCTTTCTTTGTCTGATGAGCGTATGAACAAAAATTTTCCATTCTCTAAAATATTACTTGTGCTTGATTTGAGAAAAATTGTAAGTTGACTAAGAAATTTACTGAACATAGGGGAAACAAACAGAAAAATAAAAATAAAATAAAATAAATCCACTTTTTTTTTGCAACAAGTTAATTCATTATGTGGAGAAATTTTTATGGAAACCAAGGGAGTCAATTGGGTAACCTATTAACAAACAGAACTGACCCATTAATCAAGGAGTTGACCCTGACCACTATATCAAACCAATTATAGTAAAAACCACAATTTTTATTTTTTAAAAAAAAAATTTATAATAATTAATATTAAATAAAAACAGATTGATTTTAAACTCTGTCGAATTTGAAATCCTGACCTGTTTATAATTGGGTTTAATTTTCATAACCAAACCTAACCCATTAGGGACATAAATAGCGTGGGTCAAGCGGGTAACCAGAACTGCCCTCCTTTATTAGAACTGGTTTGGGAGATTCAATAATTGAACTCGAGCCACAGCCAGGTTTGATATTTTGCTCAAAGACAAGAACCTTAACACATAACAGAAGCTAAGATATCACAATTTTACAATTTTATTATTTTTTACACCTATAAATTACATTTAAATAAATCTATTTGATAGGGTTAATCAAATATCATTGCTATTGGGACGAGGTTGAAACAAGAGTGCCAAACTGGTTTAGGATGCAATTCCAAAACCGAAGACAGGTTTGGCAAGGCACTGATGATGTGAGATTCGCATTGGAGTCACCCCTTCCCAAACCAGCCCCATTGCCTTTCCTACAGTGTTGGCCTTGGATTGCTATATATATTCCTTTATTTTGATTAAAGCCCAATTTTCTCATAAAGGATAAAAGGATTGTTAAAAATTGGTAATTCTATTCCTCACCCCCCACCCCACAAAAAAAAAAAAAAAAAGAAAAGAAAAAAAAGGAGGACAAAACCTTTAAATTTTGATTTTTTTGTGAAAATACTCCTAAAACTTTTGCATTTACTTCTAGGTTTTCCAAAGCAACAATACCATTCAAAAGTGAGCCCAAACCATCCATAAAAGAACTACATAGGTTGAACCATATCTTGGAATGTCAGGCTAACTTATATATAGAGCTTAGAATGGAATTCCAAATCTGATTTAAGAAGATAACATGAGAACTATCTTTAGTTGTTCACCCCCTCACACATGTTTAGCCAGTTAATAAGCATATGGATATAGAAATGGTAATTATCAGCATCTATTACCAAAACTTGAGGTTGGAAAACTTTCTGAAGTATTTGTAACAATTATATAGTGTCCTATATCTTTAATCATATTCTAGATAAACTATATTTAACCATATAGATATATTTTTTCTTCATACAGTGGAAAATGTTATCCAACCTAATATTCTCTTCTAAGCTTTAGCATTCTTCCCACATTAAGTGAAAGATATTAGAGAGCCTATTTCATTTCAAAACCTAAATTGATAACAAAACGACTAGTCTAGCCTAGATTAAAATAGGAAAATACTTCCTCACAAACAGAATTGGAAAAAAATAATAAATTAAAAATTTAAAGTTAAAGTTAAAAATTATTAATTTGTGGGGCAGGAATATCATATACAGGGTTCTCTGCAAATTAAAGCAGAATATCAAGATGCATCAAAAGGAATGCTACAAGATAATGAGAGCAAATCAAATGACAAAGCAAAAAAAAAATCTGACCTCTGTAAAAGCAAGATTTACGAGGTAGGAAAGAAACTGTCCACCAGTAATCATAAGCACATTTGTGCTTACTAATCCTCCCCTTATTTCTGATGGGGAAGCTTCCGCAATATATACAGGAGCAGTAACAGATGCTACACCCACACCCAGACCAACCAAAAGTCGTCCAAATATAAGAACATATGGATCTGGTGCAGCAGCCATAACAATCGCTCCAACTATAAAGACAACGTCAGCAATAAGAGTAGCTTTCTTACGTCCATAAGAATCATTAATCCAACCCCCTGCTGCGGCCCCAATTATTGCACCAACCAAGGCCATACTGACAATTGTTTCCTGCCAACTTAAAGAATCAGAATATTCAAGAGAAGAAGAAGCTCAAAAATTATTTATTTATTATTATTATTTTTTTTTTTTGATAAGGAAAAGAAGAAGCTCAACATTAATCATTTGTTTTAATTTTATTTTAAATAGTGACTAGGGAAGAAACTATGTCATATGGGAAGGAGAATTCTTAGTCTTGCAACTTCCTATTCTCCAGTAAAATGGTGAGAGAAAATGGCCTCTCTCTCTCTCCCCACAATAAACCCCCCCTCCCCCCCACCCAATAAGTCAGTAACCACCACCACCACCACAACCAAGCTGCCAACACCTGACCACTATCACTACCATCAACCCACCAACACCATAGGTGTCCCCACCACCATTACAGGACCTCCTTATTTTTCCCCTGCTTTCCTCACTCAACCAAAATTACAGAATTATTCTCATTTATTTTACTTTTACTCATTCTAAAGAACCAAACCAAGTAACATCTGTAACCCAAAAGAAACATTTACGAGAACCTTACAGAGCTTGTACCTGTAGCAAACTACTACGATTGACAACCTCAAAATCATCTTTGATATATAGAAGGGCTCCTGAGATTACACCTGCAATCAACATTTTTCGAATGAGACAATTTTTTGGAAGAAGACCAGAAGCAGCTAAAGGGGAAATGAGAACCCAAATATCTAAGGAGAACCAAGATATGACTTTACAACACTTCATATCAAGCGCATAGATTTATTTGGAAGAAGAAGGCAAGAGCACGGCCTTCCAAAAGAACAATGAAGAAGATTAAACTTAAGTATTAAGGACTCTTATTCCATTTATGCAGTTCACCAATTTTCTTAAGTGCGTTTTTCTCTGAGAAGCACAATTGCATCTTTTATCCTCCATCCTTTTCCTTGGTTTTGTCAATAACTCAAAAGAAGGGGATTAAGGAATTGTGCAATAGTAGTCCACATTCCTTATGCATTGCCAATACATTAAATATCTACGTATGAACTAAGTGTTAAGTTTCCAACCTAAAAGCCAAAGTTATTAGGTTGAGAGGCCCAAACAAGTATATGAAGACATGTTAAACTTGATATTTAATCAATGTGGGATGTGGGACTTCCCAACACTCCCCCTCATGTGCAGACCTAATGTGCATTTGGCACACCGATTTGGAGAGCCTAAAAGGCCATTTAGGAGCTAAAATTCAGTTCACATATTTTAAGAGTGTTTAATGGGCCATTTAAAAGGCTTTCTATGAAATGTCATTTCTTCTAGAAGGCAAATTGGGAAAAGCTACCCTGAGTAGCTTTTCAAAATTCCGATTTTGAAAAGGCAAAATGCATTTCAAATTTGTCTTTATTTGACAAATTTATATTTACTTCCCAACCTTTTTTTTGACATAAAATGACTATCAAAATATGGGTTCACCAAACATCAACTTTATTTCAACTGCCTTTTAAAAATGACTTTTTGAAAATGCCTTTCTCCAAAAGGCCTTTTATTTCGAAAGGGTGTGCCAAACACACACCTAATAAGACAAGAACGGGCCTGTCACGTAGATAAGAAAGACAAGCTCACAAGCGAAATAGACCCAAAAACGACATGCTCTAATACCATGTTAAGTTTCAACCTAAAAGTATAAGCTATTAGGTGGAGAGGCCAAACATGAAGACATGTTAAACTCGATATTTGATAGATGTGGAATATGGGACTTCCCAACACTAAGAACAAATGTAGTTGGCAATGGACAGTGGATGAGCATCAATGCTTTCACTTAATACCCATTGTCCTTAAAGAAGCAACATAATGATTATGATAAACGAACTGAGCAAATTCAAATTTTTTTTACTTTAAGATGACAAATCCTTTAAAAGTCCTAGATAGGAATGGGTACTATGCATGACAAGCCTCCAAATATACATATTGCAGCCCTAAATGAGTTTCCAAAACCAGACACTCCAATTAACTTCTATCCAGAATTTCATTTTCCCCGGGACAAATTGAAAGAAAGGCATGTATGTATGTATGTATGTATGTATGTATGTATAGAGAGAGAGAGAGAGAAAGTCCCCTTCTTATGAGATTAACCTAACCTAACTTTACGCTAGGTCACCTTCCAAAACTCTCTCTGGTTTTTATTTTTCAAAACCAACCGTTAGATTAGATCTTCTTTATGTAAAGATTATGCATACCAAAAATCAAGTTGATCCAAGATTAAGAACTACTTCATTCATAAATGTCCAAAATGAGCGATTGTCATTGATTAAAAAATGTAATTTTTGGATCAAACAGCAATCAGTCTCGAATCAACTTGATTTTTGGTATGCATCACCTACATGATAAGGTTATCTAATCCAATGGTTGGTTTCATAAAATATGAATCACATGTATAGTTTTGAAGGGTGACCTAACGCAAAGTTAGGTTAGGTTAACCTCACAAGAAGGGGACTCTATATATATATATATATATATATATATATAGATATAGATATATAAAAAGATGAATGTAAGAAAAACTTTTGATTGACTAATTTACCCTTATTTTAATTTTTAAATTACACAACTACCCACCCTTCTGCATATATAGGAAATATAGCAATATGGAAACTATAATTCTAAAACACAAATAGGAATTCAAAGGAAACAGGAAACTATAATTCCTATATAATAAATAAACAGCCAGAACACATACCTTAATCTATACTACCTATAAAAGTCTATAAAAGAGAAAAAATTTTGATTGACTATTTTATCCCTACTTAAACTCATAAAGACGATGTTTCCTTCTCTGTTTTTGACAACTGGGTTCATGTCAAACAAAACAAGGGAAAAAAACATTTAACGTGCTCTAATTATAATTAAAGAAACAGCATGGAGAGTCCAACTCTTTCACTACTTTCTTTCCAACGAAATCCCATATGGACTCTTTCTCCTTTGTAACAATAACATCACGTTTCTCTTTTTCTTCTGTCTCTCTCTCTCTTCTACAGGATGTTTCCTTTTTTGTCTCTCGCAATTGATTGTATTTATAGTGAACAAGTTCTTATCATGGCCACCGTGTTTGCATCTTCATTAAATTCCCTTTTTTACTTTCTCTTGATGGGAGAGTAGAAATTTTTTATCAAATTTAAATAGGAGTAAGGTGAGATTTTATTTTGCCTTTTGATGGCTTGTTAATTTTTTTTTATGTTTTTCAGTGCAGACCTATATGGGATTAACTACATGACCCTGTATCAAGTTTGCTTGAGTTTTTATTCTTCTTTTTTCCCCTTTCATCCATATTGGTTCCATATTAAATTATATTCTATCTTTTCCGTTGACAATTGTATGTATGTTGATTTTTTAATTGTTGGGATTATATCTTTGTTGGGTACAACCGAACAACTGTGCACTCTCAATTGCAATCCCAAATCATCAATTAAATGGTCCCTCTTTTTTTAAAAAAAATTAAATTTTTTTGTGTTACATTTGACGGGAATAAACTCTTACAGTTCTACACTTCCACAAACCAGTGATCTATTAGGCTTTCTTCAAAGGATGGTTTCTTCCAATCACACCTTTGCTACTAGGAAATAAGAATTCTAGAGATATAGCTAAATCATAGCTTGTCATACAAAGAGAAAGAGACACACACACAAACAAATAGAAAAAAAAATGATAGTGAGCTCAAAGAATAAAATTATTATCTTAACTCTCAACCCATCTAAAAAAATTATACAAAATTATCCACCACACTGGAAAAATTCAAAAAAGTTCAACATGCAAAAAAATAAAATGACCTATGTGTGATAATTGCTATAATTGCTATTCTTCCAGTGAGATAGTGAACCCTCTTCCCAAATTTGATTTAAAACTCATGTGAATAAAATTATTTATATGGATCCTAGAAAAACTTTTGATTGACCAAAATATCACTATTATAAATTCAAAAGACAATATCATCCTTTTATAAGGGATCCTTTAAGTAAGCTGAATAAGAACTTTTAATCTCAACCCTTGATTTCTTGTCCAACAACCAAAATGTTTGATATTTGATAACATGCTTTTTAATTCCAATTACACTTTTAGTCATTTGTTCGAACATAAAGAGTTGTAATTAAAAGTATTTATGTAACTTACTTAAGGGATCCCTTATATATAAGATCAAAACTCCAAAATCCTATTGAATAATAGGCGATGGCAAAACTATTTTAATGATCTCTCTAAACCTTCCATATAAGATACTTAAAAGAATTAGATACCTATTCAAAGATTAAGCTTGAAATTTGGTTATCGAACTACTAATATCTCTTTTAGAGATAAATTTATAGAACTTTTGATCATGTATATTCTTAAATACTACTTTATATCATCATATCAATAATTATTATAGAGATTTTAGATTCAAACTATTATTAATCTAGAAAGCATACAACATATTTACAAACATAGTTTTATCATGTTATGGAGCAGATTACGAACTTATTTACCTTTAAGAAAAATTATATATATTCACGTGCAACGCACGTGTGCATTAACTAGTATATATATATATATATAGATGTATATGTTTGTGTGTATGTGTGTGTGTGTGTATAATATGTATATAGTATATATATGTATATAAAAGCTTTGATCATGTGCAGGATATCCCGGATATCCTGTTCGATCACAGCCATCCGTGAGCAACACGCATGGGCACATGAATGCACGCGTCATCCACGGATGGGCCCGTGATCAAACGAGATACTCCAGGATATCCCCCACATGATCAGCCCTCATGTATATAATATGTGTACATGTAAAATGGGAAACTTCTCAATTTGCATTTGCATAACATAACAAAAGCCCCCAAATAAAGGTTGGAAGATACCAAAGTTTCATCAAGGCATTATTGAATAACACCCATCATTCTACAACTATAGGTATACGATTTAAATTTAAATATATAAAAGGCCATTACCCTGTGTTGGTCCCACTAAGCGGTGTCTTGAGAGGAGTGAGTAGGATATGGTCCTAACCTTTGGTTTTTAGTAAAAAATGGCCACTCGTAAGACTCAAACCTACGCCTTTGTACCTAGTAGTCCAAGACTTTTTTTTGAAATGCACTACTTACATTAAAAATAAAAATTCATTTTTCATATATATGATTCAAATATAAGAAAAAAAAAATATTAATGTAAGTAACTTAGTGCATATCAAATAAATGTCCAGTATGCATTTCCCGCACGAGAGCCTAATATTCAAGATTAATAATTTAAATGCCAACCTACCATACTAAAGTTACACAAAACATATATTATTGTAGTAGGTAAATCGGTGACTTGTTCACAGAATGCCACTTATGCCGGAAATTGTACACTGGGAAATAATAACTAGATCTTTTAACAAAAATGTGATACACAACTTGATATTAGTGATTCTTTTTCCACAACTAGGAATGAGAAAGGCCTTAAGTTTGATTTGGGCATTTGGAAGAGAATTACTTTCTCATCAACAGTTGTGCAGCTATTAGAAGGTTAGAAAGCAACCCACCCCTATTGATCAAAACAAAAAAAATAAAAATAAAAAGCAACCCATCTCAACCCAACAAAGCCTTATCCTAACAACTTGAGGTTTGTAGGGAAGAATGCAAGGTTAAGAGCATAATCCAACTTTCAGCGACTGTTTGGGAAATTTAAAAACAGGCTCAGACTAGGTCCAATCTCTGTCTGTTATCTAGTTTTTATATAAACCAACTCACACTTAGTTCGAAAAAATCTGTGTTTATGCCTCTCTTATTTCAGCATAAAGCTGAAGAGATTAGCAGGAAAGATACTTACCAAATAATGTGAAATTAAAACTGGCCAAACTTATTTTCAGTTGGCCAGGATTTCAGGTTTTCAGGTTTGCCAAACAGCACCTCAGGTTTTGCCTTGTTTTGTTCTCCTTTTTCCCCCCATTTTTTTTGGGTGGCTGTGGGGGGTGTCTATCTAAATGTGAAAGATCACATCCTCTATTGAGGTAAAAAGAGCACGCACTATGGGGTGGTGCTTGTTCTCTCATATTAATTCTACCCCCTCCTCTTTTTCTCACTTCTTAAAGGCTCCATTTGCACCTTGAAAAGATTGAGGAAAGGAAATGAAATTTTAAAAACTGCATAAAAATGGATTTATTTCTAACCTCTAAGCAGCATTTCTAAGTCTTCTCCTTTCCTTCATCTCATTCTTTCCAAGATCTAAATGGAGGCAAAGGAAAACTTGAGAATCATACTACAATAAAAAAAGATACTCCTGGCCATGAACCTTAAACCACTGCAAAGTCACATAAGGTCAGCCACATTAAGATTCGGACAGAGTGCTTGAACCATAATCAGGGTAGACTCAGATAAATCATTCTACCATATCTTCAGAAGTCCAGCACACACACACATACACACACACACACCCCAAAAAAAATAACAAAATTTAGACATTAATAAACTTATAGAGTGAAAATTTAGACAAGAAAAATCTAGGTGGGGGATGGTAAATTGCAGGTTGCAAAATTCAGCTATGAGTTTGGCAATTTGGAAAAGGTTGTTAAGGCAAAAATAAATAAAGCAAGAAACAAAATCCCAATGGCTCAAGAATACAAAACTTGCTCCTAGCTTTTTCCGTTAGGATGAAACCTCATAATTGTTTTTTCAGTAATTAACTCATAAAAATCCACCATTTAAATTGAGCAATGAATCTCTGAATTAGGCAATGAGTAACTCATCAAATAAAGCTCTGATTCCCCAATGCATGGACTATTTCCAAAAAAATTGGTAGGTGGACAGCAACCAACATAGCCAACATAGCATCAAGGATAGGGCTGCAATTTCGGCAAGTTGAGAGGTCATCCCAGGCTCAACCCTAAGTATAAAACTCTCAACGGCTCAACCCAACCTCAGCCCAACCAGTTCTTCAGGTTGAGGTTCCCCCGCCCACGCTCAACCTGTGCTTAAGTTGGGTGGACTCAGGTTGGGCATGGGTTACATGGGTTGAACGGGTTAGGCCAGGTTGAGCAGGTTGGCCTATTCTTTTTATTTTTTATGTTTAGAAAACCTTCTTTTAAGGGAAAAAAAAAAATTAGAAACCATCTAAATATAAATGCATTATTGCATATGTACACAAATCTCAGTCATCCAAATTTTATTGATTCACCTTGACTTCACTTCAATTCAAAATATAATTTTTCACCAAAAAAAAAAAATATACATAAAGATGAAAGCATCAAAATAATTAAACAACACTTAAAGAATTCAAAACTGTTATAATTGAGTACATAAGTAACCATGTTAAATGACATTATTCAATACATTTAAATATATTTTACAAGTTATATATTATATAGGTTGGGTTCGGGTTGCCCAACCCCTCTACCCAAGCCCAACCCAAATTGAAATCGGGTTGGAATTTTCCAACCCAAGCCCAACCCAATGTATGAGAAACTCATCCATTGACAGGGTTGAGCCCACCCAAGTTGTAGCCCTAATCAAAGATATATTACTTCATTTATATGGATCCTTACTTTTATAAAAAAAATTTGGGTATCCTTATTACGTAAAAACTGAACTATCATTCAAAATTTTCCAGATTTGCATATAAATCAATCAACACTACGTCACTACCAGATTAAATAAATAAATAAATAGGGGAAATATCCAAAAACTCCCTCAAAAATAAATTCATATCCAAAAACTCCATTAAATATTTTTCCTATCTATCTAATCCAAAATAAAAAAGAATCATATCTATTAACTCCAACTAGTTAATTTTTTGTTCACTTTTTTTTGTTTACTATTGTTAAAAGAAAAGAGTGATCCGACTAAAATACCTTCTTTGACATTAAAATGTTTGATGAAAAAATTCCATATTTAACTGAATTTCTACTTTTACCATTTTTAGTGCAATTAGAAAAAAATTAACTATCATTAATTAATTATTCTCTAATGTACACATGGGGGGAAAGGAGAAGAAAAAGAGGGAGTGAGGGGAGTGGGAGAGTAGGTATGCAAGTTTGGGAAAAGATGAGATAAAAGGGAAAATTCACTTGAATATGCATTTTTGTCATTAAACATATTATTGTGAAAGAATGGCATTTTAGTTGGATTACTCTTTTCTTTTAACCGCAATAAACAAAAATTTAACCGATTAGAGTTAATGGATATAATTCTTTTTTATTTGAATTAGATAGATAGGAAAAATATTTAATGGGGTTTTTAGATATGATTTTATATTTGAGGGAGGTTTTGGATATTTCTCCTAATAATTAATTTAAAATATAAAAAAAAATAAAAACATTATAGAATAAAAGCAGTCTATAAGATATCAAGTAAGCAAACAAAAACAGTATAAATATTGATTCCCAACAGGTAATCAAACTCCGGATAACATAATACCTGTATCGTAGCCGAACAGCAGTCCTCCTATGCCGGCAACCGCGGTTAATCCCAGCACATATAGGTTACTAAAATACGAAACTTTCCTCTCGGAAAAAGAATCTAGATAACCTGAACTACCCGGCAAGGAGTCGATTGTCATCGTCACTCAAAGTCTCAAAACAGTAAATCCCAGTAGTATACAAAGAAAGCTATGAAACAGTCTGAACTGGTCAGAACAAACAAGTGCAACCAAAACTGATAAAGATTTTGCACCAACCCACCCAATATTGAACTTGTTCTAGAATGGGTAATTAGTCAAAAAGAAACTGTAATAAACCTCAGCAAATAACGATTTCTCAACTACCCAATCCAATGAAAACAACGTTTTCTCTCGTACCCAATTCAGGAATAAGATCGAGTTCTAGACCAGAATGAGAATTTTTCCGTGTACCTACAATCCAAGAAGAGGACCAAATACTAGACCAAAATAACGACTTTCCTCCAATAAAATCGAATTGTCAACGAAAAATGTCGATTTCCGTTGCGCACAATCCGAAACCAGAATGGAATTCTCGACGAGAATAACGACTTCCTTCGCACCCAATTCAAGACCAGAATCAAACTCTTGGCCAAAACTTGGGGAATGTATGGAGACCCAATAGAACAGGAACTGTAGAAATCAAACACTGAAAAACGGCACAAAACCTCACAAAGTTTTCAGAAGAACAGACTCAGAATATATCCAAACAGACTTTAAGAAAATGGGGGAATCCAAATCCCTAAAAATCTTCCGTCTCGTCCTTACCAACTTGAAAAACGAAGCAAACAAGCAAGGAAGATTTTTATATTAGAGAATCCGATTCTCCTATATAATGGAAATCCTAGAGATTCTCCCGAGAAAATTTAGGAAAACAATCTGTATTTTCTTTTCTCTCCCCTTTTTTCCTCACTGCGACAGACCCGTGAGCAAAAGCAGAGCGGTTGTTGAGAAAAAAAGGACCGACGGCGAGAAAATTTATAGACGATGAGTGAGCAAAGTTGGAAACGTCTTTCTTGGGGAAAGTACCGTTAGACACCTGTCGTTGAGTCACCCCCGAACGGATACCTCACGTTTGGGGTAAATGACACGGAAATTTCCCACAATCAAATGAGAAAGTGGAAACACGCGCTCATCCTATGCATCGAATCTATACTCCATCATAAAAAGCCAAATCCTTTTGTAGGTGGAACATTTAGACTGCACATGAAAATATTAAAATACTTTTATAAGTTAATAAAGTTAAAAGATGATTTGATAATTTTATCAATTTTAAAATATCCATCACAATCTATTTTTCTTTAATTTTCTCCTACACACGCATGCTATTTAAAAACTTAGAAACTAACATAGCAATTCTACTATGTAATGGAAACTTGAAAAAATATGTTGCACACACATCACGTGTGCTCAATTACTAGTTACTCCCTCCTTCCCATTAAGATAGGCCATATTTATAACTTTCTTTGTTCCAAAATGTTTATCCACTTTGAAAAGTCAAATCATTATTTTTATAAGTTTCCTACAATACCTTTATTATTTCAATGGTAACTTTTAACACAAAACCCAAAATAAAAAAAATTGAGAGTATTTTTGGAAAGATAAAATTTATTTAATACAAGTTAATGTAATGATGACCTTTTTTTAAAATCCGTGATTTGTCAAGCCTAACCTATCTTTGTGGGACGGAAGAAAGTATAATTTATGTAAATCTCAAGTCCTTATTAGGTGGAACATGTCTTTACTCTTTAGACCTAAAGCCTTTAACACTCTATAAAAGTATAAACTATAAAGTATCAAAATTGCATCATTTTGTTGCTCTTCATTTTATTTTATTTATCATAAGAAAATGAAAAAATTATATTGATGCTTAAATATTTTTGTAATTTTTCTCTAATGTGGATAAAGTACCATTCATTAAAAAAAATTATATTATGAAGTAGGAACAAAAATTAGGGATGTATTTTTTTTTTCCTTTTTACTGAGAAACCAATTTAAACCAATTGTTGATAGAAGGAGACTATTGCTACCACATAAAATATTTTAAGTTCATTACTTAGTTTATACTTTTCAAGGTTTTATGAAAAATATAAAAGGTTTTTATGAAAATTAATCATATGGTCAATTAGAAAACATCATTCCAAACAACTTTGTAGAAGAAAGTTTTTTCAAAATCTGTCACTTAAGTGGACTTTTTTTGCCATTTTACAATCTTTGTTTCATTTTTACAAAATGTTTCATGAAAAATAGCCAAAAACTTCACTTAAATGAAAATTTTTGAAAAAATTTTCTTCTACAAAATTGTTTGGAAATGATGTTTTCTAGTGGATTACACATTTCTAGTGGACTACGCGACTCATTTTTAGAAAAAACTTTTTATACTTTTCGTAAAACCTTAAAAGTGTAAACTAAGTGAAAGGGCGTAAAGTACTCTATTTGGTAGAAATAGTTTGACTCTTGTCAATATTCTTAACTTTAGATATTAAATTTAACAAAAGAGGATTATAATTTTGCTGAAAAGTTTTCGGAGGTAGACATTTTTTTGAGTTCATAATTTTAACTTTCATTACATTATGACTAAAAATTACGGGGTAAATAATAATAGTAATGCCAATTCTTGTTTTTGGTAGAATAGAAAATTCAACATCACCTGATAATTAGATCTGCTAATATTAACTCTATATATATATATATATATATATATATATATATATATATATATATATATAAAGAGTAATGCTATGTCACCCATTTTAAATCACTCACCTTTTTTTTTTTTTTTTCTAATTCTGTTAAATCACTCGCCTTTCATCACCCATATGTGACAGTTTTTCATTTTTTCATACTGAGACTCAATTAATGGTTTTCACTCATCCATTTATTACCATATTAACTCCTCTTTCCAGATAATGTCATATTAATTTAAACTTTAGAAGATTGAAATTGAAAGATTAAAAAGTTATCACTCAAATTATTTTAGTCATTTTAATAAAAACTTTTAATTTTCAATCTCAACCATCTAAAAACTAATCCGACAGTCCAAAACTCCTCAACAAAGTTTTGAGTTGTGACTTGTAAGTATTTGCAACTCAATAACTCAGCACCCTTGGAGCTCCTCCAATTGTACAATAAATAAATAAAAAATAAAGAAATCCATCCGATTAAAAATGAAGCCGGATGAGGTTTGGTCGGTGCATCGAGGCCTTATCCATCAATGTATCCGGATGAGGGGATGTTTTTATCTGTCCTTTCTCTTTTCGTACACGTTCTGATGCTTATCGATCAATGTATCCGATCACTCGTAGGTGACCCACAGACTAATGATGAGATGACAGCAAGTCAGCAATGAATTAAGCACAGTGAAGTCAACATGAGTTACTGCCACACTCTGTACATCAACGGGTGGTGTTATCATTGCTTCTTTTTAAAAGTTGTGATGGTTATCTATGGCAAAGCAACGTCTCCCACGTGTCATTTACAGAAGGGGATTTTGTACTCGCTCGTGTAGGTAAAGTTTCTGTACTTGCTTTTCCTTCTATCTCGGCCACTATTTCAGGATAGGGCAGTGTTAGAATTAGGGAAAAAGTGCATGCCTTTAAGTACATGTTGTCCCACGCGCGCTATTGTCGAGATTCTTTTTCTTTTGTCCGATGCTGAGGATATTTGTGGCTCCTATCGTTCCAGGTGTTAAAAAAAAGCATGGGGGAAAAATGTTTTCATGCACGTTTGTCCAGTGATCTAATAGCACAAAGACGGAATGCCATGTGGAGGTTGTGGTGATAAGCTCACTTGGCTGTCAAATTCCATCATCATGAAAAAAAAAAAAAAAAATGGCAGAACATTAAAAGTTATTTAATTTACAACACTGTAAGAAGGAAATGCGGACTATGAGCTTTATCACTGGTGTGTTAAAAACTGAAAAGATGTATTATTGCTATATTTTGGCAGCAGCACATTTTGTCGGTGTTTTAACATTATACTAAAAAAATAGTAATAACATACGCACCTTTGTATTATATTTAACACACTTTCTTGTTATATTGTTATATTTAACAAAAAATTGGTTAGGAAAAATGGAAGAAATTGTGATTGTACCAAAAAAATTGAATGTTGTGTCATTTGCACTATTGGTGTGCATTGTATCAAATAAATTTCAAATTCATTACATATTGGGCACACCCTTTCTTAAAAAGATGCACTGTAGGTTGTGCCAAAATAAAAATAGCATTGAAGATGCTCTAATGAATTTGAAATTTCAAACTTTTATCAAAATCATGTGTTAATTAATTGTGGCTTATTAAGGTAATTATACCATTTTATTTTTATAATTTTAAATTATATGTGTAGATGATAATTTTTTAATTTCAAACAGTAAAGACAATGGAAGAAATCAAATCAAAGTTTTCTCTTTCTATAATCAGCAGTGGAGTTAAGAATTTGGTTTAGGAAGGCTGAACTTGGATTGACTTTTATCCTAATTCAAAATATGACTAATTTTCTTGCAATTTTTTTTTTCCCTTCTTCACAAAATAAAAATTTTGAACTAATAACAAGTATTTTTTATTAATAAACAAATAGAAGAGAAATATATATATATATATATATATATATATATATATATATAGTACAGTCTTTTTAATACCAGGTGTGCACTCCAAAATTATAACCTACAACTCTTATTTTGCAAAACGAACCATTAGATTAAGTTTGATTTAGATATAGGTCATGTATGCCAAAAATCAAGTTGATTGGAAATTAAGAGTTACTTCATCCATAAATATTCATAAATAAGCGATTGTTATTGATTAAAAAGAATGTAAGTTTTGTATCGAATACCAATTAGTCTCGGATGAACTTAATTTTTGTCATGAATCACTTACATGAGAAGGCTATACAATACAATGGTTGATTTTGTAAAATACAAGTAACAGAGTTTTGGAATGTGCACCTAATATCTGAGTCATTTTAATAGTAAGTGTATTTGATGCAACTTTCCATCAACAGCACTCCAAAACTCTTACTTGTGACTTATATTTTGTGAAACCAATTATTTGATTAAATTAATTCATATGTAGGCCATGCATTCAAAAAATCAAGTCGATCCGAGATTAGGAGCTGCTTCATCTATAAATGTTCACAAATAAGTGATTGTTATTGATTAAAACATGTAGGTTTGGATCGAATATCAAAATGTTTTGGACCAACTTAATTTTTGGCATACATGACCTATATACGAATCAAATTTAATCCAATAATTGGTTTCGCAAAATTCGAGTTGCAGATAAGAGTTTTAGAGTATACTTAATACAACTTTATTTCAAGTGCACTTGATATTAAAAGAACTCGCCTATGTATATATATATATATAAGGAAAATGCTAAAGAGTCCAATTTCTTAGTCAAATCCACTTGCCAAAAAATGTGGCAGCCGCCACTTCATCCCATTATCAATAAGGAAAATGCTACTTGTCCCCAATTATTTTCTCCAATCTAATATCCCAAATGATATGGCAAAATAACTATTTTACAATTTTGAATTTCGAGTTTCTCTTCCCGTACTTCCTTGAGGAGTTGCTTGCTTCTAGTACTGCTGAGTAAGTAACTCTCTTCAAGCTGGTGCCTAGTAGCTCATCCCTTGTTAGAAGCTCATCTGCTAAAGCCAATCGCCCCTATCTGGACTCAGTCTATACTTTCATCTCTCTTTAGCAATCAAGCGGGGCTACGATAGGAAAATAAAGATTGAAAAAATGCTTTATTTTTAGTCTGAGATGACTCTTCATTTGGGATAAGTAGCACTATTCGATAGACAATTACTCTTTTAATAAAAATTTTAATTGATTAGCGAATTTGCCATTTCATTTGGATTACAAGTAGATGGGGTTAAAAAATAAAAATAACATTAGGCCACATAGAATTGTTCATATATATAATCAAAAAGAAAAATTATAATGGGATAAGGGCCAAAGGAAAGTGGTGAAAAATAAAAATAGTGGATAAAAATAAAATTTAAATGGGGACAACATGAGGAAATTTGTAAAATTAAGGGGTAAAAAAATTTAATATAAAGGGGGGAAAAAATTGAGAAGGACCAAATATTTTATTAGTAAATAAATTACAAGTATAAAATTAAAAATAAATAAATAAATAAATAATTTCAGGCAGGCTAGCCAACCCCGAAGGGTCTTTACTGGCTCCTCGATCCCTATCTATATTAGAATAGATATAACTTCTTATATTCTCAGAAGAATAATTTTGTAATTTTCAACAGTACAGATAAGAAGTGACCAAATCAAAATTTATCTTTCTATATTAGTAGAGATTTAGATCCAAAGCGTGTATATATATAATGATGGACACGCTTTGGACCTAAATCTCTACAAATACACACTTTGGAAAACATCATTCCAGACATATGATATTTATTCCGGATATATGATATTTATAAGAATCCCGAATAAGGGACAAACTTTTTATATTTTACACTATTCTTACGTCACTCAATCTCGCAAAATTCAACAATTTCTGGAAAATATGAGAGAAAAGATGATCAACATAATAATGAAATTGTTAAATAGATTTTATGAAATTCAATTGTAAAAAGGGCCAAGCTATTGGCACCACATAAAATACTCTAAGCCCCCACTTAGTTTACATTTTTTACGGTTTTATGAATATATAAAACGTTTTTATGAAAACTAATCATGTTACCTAATAGAAAACATCTTCCGGACAACTTGTAGAAGAAATTTTTTTCAAAAACTATCATTCAAGTGGACTTTTTGGTCATTTTTCATGGAAAATGTAATAGAGATTATAAATGACCAAAAAGTTCACTTACATGACAAATTTTGAAAAAACTTTCTTCTATAAAGTTGTTCAAAGTGGTGTTTTCTAGTGGATACCGCGGCTAGTTTTCGTAAAAACTTTTCATATTTTTCATAAAAGCTTAAAAAATGTAAACTAATAGAAGATTTAGAGTACTTTATGTGATAGCAATAACCTTATTCTTATAAGAATCATATAAAAAATTATATCCCTCATTTGACCTTGTTTTTACATGTAATTATAAGAATTATATTGTCGTAAGAATAGCAATAAAGTGGGTTGGCACGAGGTTCTAAATAAATGTAGGCAAGATTAAAGATAGTTATGCCACCTATTTTATCTTGAACCCTAACTTGGGTTTTATTATCTATACTACAATTAAATGTGGCTTAAGGGGAAAAACTTTTGGTTTCTCATTAGACCTTTACTATAAAACATAAAGGCAGTATTATTCTTATACGTTTGTTTTACTAACCCCTATCTCTTATGTATTCTTCCCTAAAGTCATGGGTCTCTCCATCTCCAAGCAGATGAATACCCAAAAGAAAAGAGAGAATAATTAAAGATCCAAATACTGATTCCAAGGACACTGGAATCCAGTGCTAGTCAGTAAATATAAAAAAAAAAAAAAAAAAAAAAAGGAATTCAATTAGGACATGATGAATGTACTACTAACACCAAATAGCTAGGCCCACCATCTTAACTCAAAATTAACATTCTTGATGGCTTCGATGATTGTCGATCAACCATATGAAGCATTTAAGTGAGCTATATACATTGCTTATATCGCTACAGTGTAAAAATATATCGTTACAATAAAAATGCATCACATGAAAAAGTTACTACTCTAGTGTATGTGAGCTAATTTTTTTGCTCACTCACTTTTTCCTTCACCTCTAATCATTTCTTAGAAAATGATGTGACAATTTGCATGTGAGCTATTTCTAGCTTGAGTCCCATATAACTCAAAGTTTGCCTCAACCTATATATGCTTCACCAAACTCATCACCTATTGGAGCATCTACTTTTTACACATAAGGTAAAAAACAGTTTTACGTTGTACATTTTGCCTCATGGTTGCAAATCCTCTTAGAAATTTTGACCTGTTCATTTTTAATGATTTTTAAGGGAGGAAAAAAACAAAGAAAACAATAAAAGAAAGGAAAAAAAAACAACGGAGAATTAAAGATTGGTTGGACTAAGGGTAAATAATTACAATAGTAGTAATTCTTAACTAAGTTAGTAGTCATTTACCTTAGTAGTAAATTGTATTGAACTGTAATTATTTTTCAGTAACCTGACTAATTTAACATTTCCCAAAAATTTTTAAAAAATAAACCATTGTTAACAATGACGGATATTTGACTGCCGCTAGATGTTACCTTTTACCAGCGGTCTTCACTGTTACCTGTAAAACGTTCTCCCACCATATTTATTTATTTATTTTTGTTAAGCTTGAGGGGAATGGTTTTAATTAGGGGTGTAAGTTCATGGTTTAGGTTAAAACCGAGAATTGAATCAAATCGACCGGTTTAGTTGGGTTTGGTTTTGATTCTAATTTTAAAAAACCGAATTATTTTGGTTTGGTTTTGGTTTGCATTTTTAAAAATCAAACCAAACCGAAAAACCAAAAAAATCGAAATATATATAATAATATAATAATATTATATATTAAACTTCTATATATAAATTTCCTATTACTTTGATTGACATATGTATGTTTCCATTTTGATACAATGTTGAGTATTTTTTTAGTTGACAATGTTTAATGTTGTTATTAAAACTATTTTTATTTTTAATTTGGATTGTCATTTTTTCTATTTTGTTATGTGTATTGAATCATCAATGATTTAATACTACTTGATTGGAGAAAACCGAAACTGATTCGAACTAAACCGATATTTTATGGTTTGGCTTGGTTTAATTTCTTATAATATGGTTTGATATTGTGTTGGTAAGTATCAAACTGAAGTACTTTGATTTGGTTTGAAATTTACTTTAAAAACCAATCAAATCGAATCACGAACACCCCTATTTTTAATAACGGATGAAAGAGTAAGCCGTTGTAAAGGCACAATCACGAGGACGCTGATGGCTTAACCACGGCCTCCCAACAGCTTCTAGTCATCTACCCCTTGCTTGTAATGGAATATACAAGCAATAAGAAATGGTTTAATGGCTTAATGCACATTATCCAAAAATAAAAAAAAAAATAAAAAAAAACGGGGGTTTAATGCACTTGACAACACTAGAAACAAGATGTGTCTTTCTTCGGGCTGAATCTATGCGTGGCACTTGGCATATAAAAAATATGTTAAAATAGCTAGACAGCTCAAACTTTCCTTTCATGTCACTTATTGACAAAGACCACAATTAACCATTTACATCTCTTAAACCACTAGAGTTAATTTTGTCAGTGCACGAAGGCCATTTTATTTGTTGTTTTCTCCCTCCTCTCACGGCAAACTGGCAAAGGAGTTTCGCTAAAGAGAAAATAAAAGATTTCATAGGGATTATTTACCACCAAAACATATATTTTAAAAAGAGTAAATTACATTTTAAGGGTTCAAAATTTGGGTCAAGTTTCATTTTAGAGTTTAAGTTTAAATCGTATCAATTCAGTATCCAAATTATTAATTGAGTTGCAATTTGGGGTCTACCCTTAGAATTTTGTGTAATTTCCTTACTTTGCCATTTTTATGGGTTTGAAAACCCTATTTTACCCTTATCAACATTTAATAAATCTTTATATTTTAACCAGATCCGAATTACTCTACTGTCAAATTTGTGTTTTTTAAATAGAAAATATAAAAATTTATTAGATATTGATAAAAGTAATATAGAGAGAAAAAGGAGATAAAATTGATTCAAATCTAATTAAAATATAAAAATTTATTAGTTGTTGATAGGGGTAAAATAGAGTTTTCAAACCCATAATAAGAGCAAAGTAGGAATAATACAGAAAATTTTAACAACAGGGCCCAAATTGCAATTCAATTAATAATTTGGATACTGAATTAACACAATTTAAATTTTGGATCCTAAAGTAAAACTTGATCCAAAATTTGGACCCTTAAGTGCAATTATCCTTTAAAAAATAATAATAATAAATTGTATTCTATTGTACAATTGTTAGGATCAAAATAGGACCAATTCAAAAGGCCAGCCAAGGCATGTCGCAAGCATTTAAGTACGATAATGACAAAGTAACTGCTATTTAGATCATATCAATATGACTAAATAAAGGTAATGAAGTACAAAAGACTAATAAGCATGCTACACACTAAAATCCTGGATAACTTTTAGAGACGCCGAACTTTGTTTATATACCACTCCTAATACCTCCTACCTGATGAGAGGTCCCGATGCGACATACTGGTTTTTTTTTTTTTTTTTTCCTAATGGTAAGATGGGAGAAAGGGGAAAGTAGCTGCTATTTACCAAAACTTTAATAGCATTACAAGTTCACATAAGGTAATAATCACCAGGGTGGTGGTTCAAAGTTGCTTGAGATCACTCATAAAAAGGTTTGGTAGCTAGTAGGTCTTGGTCTTAGTTTGACGCCTGCAATAGGCATCGTTTTGGACTATTGTTAGACCATTAATTGATGGGGCACTTGCCCCTGACTAAGATTGGATCGTTTAAGTGAAATAGGCGTAGTTGCAACAAGGTACATAGTGGCCTCCCCATTGGATTGCCACATCTGTTTTCCCCTTCTTCCATTTTTGCTCATTAAAAAGAAAAAAAAAAAAAAGTATACAGGAGACAATAATTTAAGAGGGTTATACGAGCAACATAGATGTCAGCACGCGTGGGAAAAAATTTCTTTAAAAAATCAATCTAAAAATAATTTATTTGTAAAAAATCTTCTTATATTTTGGTCTTTTAATCATTAGCATCAAGGTGCAAAGAATCAATAAAAATACGTAAAAATGTATCATAATCATCCATCAAAACTAAAAGTAGTAGAGTTTGAATCCTTTCCTTGTGCTTGGATTTTTAAGATTGTGACACATCAGCAGAGAGGAGCACCAACGGCTTTAAACAATCTTAAAAGCCTAAACACACCCAAGCCTAAGTAGAGGATACAAACTCATCTATATATATATATATATATATATACACATCTGTGAGTGCGATGCATGAAAAAAAAAAATTGTAGAAAAACGACTTAGACTTTGTAAAAAAGGACAAATAAGTTATACGAAACTATGAAAGTGAAAGAAAATGGACCAAAAGAGGGTTTTTATTTGGTGTATATATATACATGGTGTTTCTATGTATGGCTGAAGTCATGGTAGGAGTAAGAAATAATATTTCAAATTGTTTCCAAATTCTGTTTATTTATTTTATTTCTATTCGTTTTAGGATTGTAGTTTTTATTTTTATATATATTTGTTTTAGGATTCTATTGTTTGGTTAAAGATAAAGATTGTAATTAATAAATACATGTAGTCTATCTTTATTGAAAAAAATTAAAATTAAAATTAAAATAAGAATATAATTGTCAATTAAAAGTTTTTTTTTTTTTTTTTTTTTTTTGCTTAAGAGACTTTTATAAGTAGTATAGATTATATCTCAAAGTAAATGCAAACCATAATTTTAGGAGACAGATTAGTCCTTCCTATTGACATGCATTTTTTTCTTCTAAATTGAGAACTTATATCTCAAGAAGCAAAATGTCCTCAGTTTAAATACCCGTTTTAATAAGATAAAAAATAATAAAAGCGCTGGGCCCAAACCACAGCCATCTAGCATCTGGTGTCAAAGAAACCACAACCAGCCAAGCTTCTATGATGTTGTGCCGTAAAACAAAATCCCAAGATCAACACATGGCTCTGTATCTCGTTCGCCAGTCCTTTTTTTTCTCCATCATTCTAATTTGTCTCCACATGATTGAATAATTTTTTTATTATTATTATTATTTTTTTTTGTCGAACAGTAAGATGGCGCGACATTATGTAATAAAGATGATGAAGTAGCATATAAAACTAATAAACACGTCACATTCTAAACGCCTATGCAATTCTTAGAGGTGTGAAATCCTACTTAATTATATATTAATCTTTGCTTACCAAAGATATATATATATATATATATATATACAGAGGTGATCCCATCAGCACGTGCTGATATAAGTTACATCAACACTATGCATTGGGGGTTGTACCCCTTGCATTGATTCAATGCACCTCACATCTCACTAATGCACAAGGTATAGCTCTCAATGCAGGTTTTGATATAAGATATATCAGCACGTGCTTACTTGATCATCCTCCTATATATATATATATATCAGTTATGTTTCCATCAGCACGTATTGATATAAGTTATATCAGCACTATGCATTGGGGGTTGTACCCCTTGCATTGGTTCAATGTATCTCATATCCCACTAATACATAAGATACAAATCCCAATGCGGGTGCTAATATAAGTTATATCAGCAGTAATTATTTGATCATTATATATATATATATATATATATATTAACTTTGATCATACGTGGGATATCTCGGATATCTCGTTTGATCAAGCCGTCGATGAGCAACATGCACGTGTGTGTTATCTACGGACGGCTGTAATCGAACTGAATAATCTAAAATATCCCGCACATAATCAGTCCTCATATATATATACACGCTAATCTTAGCACCTCACCTACCTGATGTGAAACAAGATCCCAATCTGACCGCTCAACATGATAGAATTAATGGAGAATACAAAACTAGGAATTCTTTTTACTAGTTCAATCTACTCTTACATCGAACCTGAGGTTTTATTACTGAGATATCATATATTTTAAAAATCGATGATCTTTTTGGGGTTTTTTCTCAGCCAACGCCTATCATGGAGGTAGGAAATGTTTATTTACAAGTTAGCTCAAAGCTATAAAAGCAATTAGACTTGGGATTCTATATTTTCAAGTTTTTTTGATATTTTATGAGAAGATGTTATTAGTAGATTTAATCTTCGTTGGTATTGATTTTTCTTTACTACCAAAAAATAAAAAATAAAAAATAAAAAGAAGAAGAAAAAGTTAGCTCAAAGCTTGGCATTGATTGCCTTGTCTGAAAGTCTGTTGTACATATTCACGTGCTTTGTATTTATCAGCAGTGACACATAAGTTCACATCTAATAATTGTATAAAAAACATTATTTTAATTGGATGATCTTGATCATATGATCTCAATTAAATTTATGAGATTGGGACATACATTTTGATATATGACAATAACTCAAAATGAAAAAGAAAAAGGGAAAAGGGAAAAGGTTAGGGAAGTTAGGTGACCAATGTTTTGAAAATCAGTCTGCTCTGGTTTGGTCTAGTGAATTGAATAAATTAGACTCAGTGCACTCACTGGACGGATTTATTCAATCCGTCCAGAGAGTTGCATACCCAAAAAAATCCGATCGGACCAATTGATTTGATCATTGACCTATTGACTCGACTGAGTCAATTAGCTTGATAACAAATATTTTAAAATGTGCAGTTTTATTTTTTTGAGAGAGAGTTAAATTTAAATTCTTCCACTAACTAATCAACTTTCTTTTCTTATGACTTTATGTTATGGCTTTTCTCATTGTACTTGAATTTTTTCTTCTCATTAATAAAAATTTGAGTCTATAGCATAAGAATTGTTTGATATATATTAGTAAAGTTTCAAAACTTTTTAGAATTTAACACAACTGATAAGACTCTTTATGTGGGTCTAAATGTTATAATTGTTGGGATGTTACAAGAGCCCATTGCTATGGGTCTTAATGTTGTGACTGTTGGGCTATAACTAAAGCCCAATTGATTTGGTTGTTATGGCTTTAATTGATTGCACTAGGCCGTTTGAGCTCATTTAAAGCCCCAAAACGGATTAATTTGGTGCCTATATAAGAGACTAAGAGCATTTGCAACAGGCTCCCTATTTTTGCTCTAATTTTTCTCTACTTTGGAGACGAAAAAGGCATTTGCTTAAATAGGGAGCTCCCTATTCAAGTGAGTAATCCAATAAGGCTCCCTATTTTATTGTTATTCAAACTAACCACTAGATTTAAACAATATGCCCTTTTTTCTTTTTTTTTTTTTTTTGCTCGTTTCCTTGCACCGCATCCAGAGAAATATTAAGCCACACCCATACAAGGATTGTCTTCTTCAATGGTGAAGTTTTGTCACGATCAAATTATATTAAGCCATAATCGATAGTAATTAAACCAATTTAATTAAAAAAAATCATTTGAAATTAACATGGATGACATGTGTTAGAAAACTTGTTATTTTAATAAAAAATTTCGGTATGACCCATTCGTAAATGGGACATCCCATAATAAAATCTGTTTTAACATGATAAATGACATGTCATCCATGATTAGTATCATTACATGCATCATAATCCATATAAAAGAAATTTACATAATTAAAATATTACAAACATTTAAGTTATTACATGTTTTGTGCTTATTGGCCGAATAGAAAATATTTAAATTTTAAAAACTATAATATTAAATTGTCTAAGTTCATCTAATTGTCCCAAATTGACATGATATAATAAACTAGACCGTTGCATGCATAGCACCTCACGTTGAGGTCTCCCTTGCTATATAATCATTTAAAAAATATTTATAAAAATAGGGGTGAGTATAAAATTCAGTAGATATAATTTTCATATAAAATTAACCAAAGCATGATAATATAAGATATAAAATAATAAAAAAATCCATAATTTGTCATGAATGTAATGCGACACCATATCCATTTACATTATTTCACAATTACCCAATCAAAATCCCTCTGGAGTTTTCCTGTGGAAACTGAAGATTTAATAGAAGACAACACAGCATGACATCCCTACCTAAGACTACAGTAGCCTCTATTCAAGAATATGGCACGAGATCCCTACTTGGGACCGTAGTATCCTGGGACCAAGGGAGTGAAAAATAAAGTAAGATGTCTCGTAACCATAGTAGTCTAACTTCAATGATTCTCTAATACTTTGACAAAGTATTTATTTAGTTCTATTTCATGCATTATTATACCAATTATCCCATGAATATGCATATAAAGTCCAATGCAATTCAATATATACATAAATCTCAAATACTCCGGATGTAATTATTCCATAATTATATAACATAGTTGGGTTATGTAAAACATGTGAAATACAGAACAAAGCATATACAATGAAAATATACTCAATCCAACATATTCATAAGTCAATATACACCCCCAAGTGTAACAAACCTAACTTATGATTATGTATACTAGACCCCAGTACATTCATTTCAAAAATTACATGATAATACATCCAAAAATCATGAAAGATCATAAATATTGTAAATCATAACTTATATTTAACATATAAGAGGTTATACCCCACCCTATTATCATTTCTAATGTTAAAACCCATGAAAATTACACCTATTTCGAAGATGAGGAATAAAAAGTAGGGAAATGTGTTGGGAGAGTTGAGTCCAAGCCTAGAATGCAAGAAGAAGTTTCAAATTTCACAAATCAAGCTCCAATCTACACCAAACATGTGGAAGAAGATGAATCCAGCCCCCAAGAGTGAAGATCCAAGCACTAAGATTGTATACATGTAAGGAATTGATGTACAGAAATGCTACAAAGCGGAACATAATGAATAATAAAAACATAATTCAATTCCCTATAGCTCATGAATTTGATTGTGGTTTATACAAAAAAAAAAAAAAAAAAAACACCTTAACTAAAAGAAGAGGGCTATTACTTACAATTGGTCCTTAAGACGAATGATTAGAGCAACGAACAAGCAGCACAAATGTTTTGCCTCCACGGTATTCACACCAAGCAAAAGCCTTCAATTGTTCTTCAAGTTCTCCTTAGAGTTTGCTAGAAGAAGAGAAGAAGAGAGAGAGAAACCACCAAGGGAGGAGAGAGTGTGGTTATGTGCCTTGCACATACTAGTGTGCTTATATAAGGCACAATGGTAGGGTCAGCTATGGTGGGGAATCCCACCTTGTGTGGGATTTGAAACTTCTAATAATTGCACTCTAACCCTTCCATCTTACATCCAATGCAAGTGTGGTTCAAAAGAACTTTTCTCAATGCACTCTTTCCCTTTCTCTCAGAACTTAAAGTCCTACTTTTATTATTGGTGTGTGACCCATTGGGTTCATAACATCTAGTAGTAGGTAGTTACACATAGAGTGCCTAATAGAACACTTTCCATTAAGGGTCTAATTAGAAAACCTTCAAATTCCCTAATTGATTATAACAAACTAATATCAATTAAGGTTTCTACTAATCATGAGTAACATCTAGCAATGACTTATAGTGTGATCCTAAATGAAGTGAATATAAATCATACAAAGAAGCCTTCAGTTACAATTAAGGTTACAATTACATCCTTCCATTATCACAATACTTCTGATTAAACTAATAAGATACGAAGTCTATCAAGTCTCTAGTCTAATAGTTTATGAACCTACCCAAAATGTCAACTCATTAGATGCACTATGAAAACCCCTTTTCATAGTCATCCTACTATGACCAAGATTTACATTAGTTATATTTATGAGTGTTCTTAGTGAAACATTTTCTCCCTTTTCCTGAGAGTGATAGATCCCTTATCGATCACTTATATGCTTTCACACATGAAATAGTAGAGCCAATGAACACCCTTGTAAACCCTAGTGGAATATATAGTTAGTGTTATTAAACTTCTAAAACTTTATGCATAAAACAACCATAGTGTCTCAGGTCTAAGGATTACTTGTACCACTGCAACTATAAGAAACTGATTGACAGGCAGGTAAAAATTCCATTCAATTTATCTTAAATTAAGATGGTCACATTCAGTGTACCTATTCATATAACAAGCACATACATGTTTGTCTTAGTGTTTTCACACAAATAGCTTGAGACTAGCTATCCTCCTATAGAACTAGCATAACATGTGCTAGTCTATGGTTCATTATTGTCTATCATAGTGAACCATCTACTAGGAATTATTTAGGAGTTTGGTACAGAGATATATAGTCTCTTAATCACAACACTTTGTGATTTCATATTTTCAATTTTAACTCCATGGACATATCATGTAAATATTAAGACCAAGAATAAACATGACAGAATAAATCCCTTTATTAAGTAATAGTAAATGTGATTAACAATAAATGAAATCAATTGATTATTCATTATTCCTAAAGTATCATCTCTATGATTTGCTGTAGGGTATAAAACTAACAATACAAAGGAAGAAAGTGAGTGAGAGGTCCAAACCCTCACTCAGTTACTCTCATTCCACTGTCCTTTTCTCTATTTCTTTCTCTCTTCCAACCCTCTTCTTCTCTCTCTATGAGTTTTGAACTCAAAATGCTGAAATGGGGGTGTTAGAGTCAGGCTTGAAGAGTATAAAGGGTAAGAGGGGCATATGCGTCTTTTTACCTCCTTTTTAAAAAACTGATATGACGTACCCCGATCAATCGAGGTGTGAGGGCCCGATCGATTGGCCTACGCTGAAATTGCCCAATTATGAATGTGAATGTGTATAAAAGCTTCTCATGCTTATTTAACATACATATCATGTAAAATGACATTAAACCACATGTCATATATCATCTATATCATCAAAAAGTCACGTGTAATGTACATGCAAGCTATCACTTGAAAAAATTATAGATACCCCATTTTGTACTGGTTGTCATCTTATATCCTAGGCCCCAATGATGAGTTTAGTGAGATTATTCATGAATTATCCTTAGAGGATTAGTGCGAATTACAGCATAGGATTATTGATTAAAAATAAAGAAAAATTATTTCATTAAATTAGTTGTTTTTCTCATGCCACTAGCACGTATATGTATCTGATAGGTGTATGTATGCACATGTGATACATGCGTATTAGCGGTCACTCTCCTAATTATTAGAAAAGGTAATTTCTATTTCCTATTTAGATTAGAAGACTTTTCTAATTATTGGTAATATCTTTTGATTATTCTCCAGGTAAACTTAGTCTAGAAATGAAAGGTAAAAACCCTAATTTTCCTATATAAATACTCTTTTAATGCCTTAGAAGAAGGGGAGGAGAATAGAGTTTTTAGAGAGTGAAATTTGTCACAGCGGTAATTTTTCTAAAAACCAGTGAGTGGATTTTAATAATAATTTTTTACTCCAAACTCTGAATTTGACAAAATTGGTCTCTTTAGAAAGATAATTCAATTCTCTACAACTTTGGATTTCACAAGCATTGTGTAATTTCAATGTTTTCACACCCAAAAACTCGATTGAAATTTCTGTTATTGCAAAGTAACGAAAATCACTTTTCTTTTCTCCTATTGTTTCTTTTGTTTTCTCTTTTCATTCAAAGTCAAGAGAAGTTTGATCCCTTTGCTGTGATAACACTTCGAAGAAAATGAGGATTCACATTGGTTTGATTCAATCCAAAGACCTGAGGAACCACAAACAAGAAAAAAGTCGGTAAATTTGGTTTTATTTAGCCTTTTATTTTAGTTCTTCTGTTATTATATTTATGTTTACAATTATTTTATTTTATTTTTGTCTAAAGCAAAATAAGACTATTAGAGATTTATTCTACTTTGATTGGCATATAATAGGATTTTTTAACTTCTTCTGAATAGTTTTCATCTATTGTTAGGATTTTATTTCATATTAATGATTGATATTTCATATTCAACATATTAGATTAGTATTTTATTTAGTTCATTTATTTAGTTTATTTTATTTATCTATTTTGTCTATTGTTTTCCTAGTCCCCGTATCATGATTTAGGTTTTATTTTATTTTATTTATTTAGGATGCATGATTAGATTAAAGTGGGAATATTCGCAATATTTTTTACCATGTGCGTAGTCATCATTTTAAGTCCGTAAACACTAGCCCATAGTGCGTACACATCCCGATAGTGATACATGTAGGTTTTATCATTTTTTTTGTTTTGTTGTTTTATCTCTTTTCTTTTTATTTTCATTTTGTTTATTTTATTTTCAATTTTTGTGAGTTTTCTATGAAGACACTTCGGATAGCGTGTGGGTACGCACCCCGTATGGATGCATACGCACACAAGGTAAGTATGTCTTTCTTTTTATTTTATTTTTAGGTTGTCCATAGTAGTATACTTCTTTTCTTTTTTTATTTTTATTTTTATTTTTATTTCTGTGATAATATGTTTCCATATATTTAGGTATTTCCTTTTTATTTATATTCTCATATTTGTTTATTCCTTTAGTGGTAGACTTCTCTATATTTGATTATTTTTTCTTTTTAGTTTTTAGGTTTATTTAGTTTCTTTATTTGTGTATTCCTTTTTTATAATACTATCTTAGTAGTTTGTTCCTTATTCATTTATTTTCTTATTTATTTGTTTCTTTGCATATTCATTTGTTTAGTTTGATCATACCATATTCTGTGTGTTCCTATTATTATTGCATGTTTTAGAATGGAATTTAATTGAATACCAAATTAATTAAAGCTAATAATTACGTATGGGGGTCGATTTCGACCAAACATTATTGAGTGCCTTACACCTTCCCAGTGACATACACAAGCTCTGAACTAAGATATTCTATAGTTATGATGAGTTAGACCCTGTTAAGGGTCAAGTTTGGTTCCCGACTTTTTTGGGCGGTGACTTCTCTCTGCGCTAGCCCTCATTGGTTAGTTAATGTACTTCTGAGGCTCGTGATTTAGGATGTGGTGCTCACAAAAGCATCTATTAATGACATAACTAACCTAGTTTAATGACACAGTTGTTATAAATTTCCTCCTCGTTGTAGTTTCTTTGTGGTTGATCCTATTTGAACGGGGACTTGAGATGAATTACCATATTGATCCAGAAATTCCATATTAAATTGTTCTTCAAGATTAGTCCCTTCATAAAGAAGGTTGGAGTAAAAATTATCCCCTCAAGTATCCATGTGTAACTAAGTCCCTATACAACAACATAAGTGACCTATTAACAAAAGGAGACAATGTCACAAGCCCCAATTTCTAACTTTAATAAACTGAAAAATTCATAGTAATAATAGGTAGAAGTTCAAGGAAATGTTAGTTATAAATAAAAATTCAAGTACGTAGTGGAAGTAACTCATAAAGAATTAATCTAGCAACTAAAAACTTTAGCACTCATAATAGCTAAAAAAATTAAAATGATGTAGCTGTTTTATCACACATACCACCCACCCACACATAGAGTCTTGGAATGGAACTACCCCAAGGAAAATAGACTCTGCCAACAATTTTAATTCGGACTTTGAGAAAGATTGAGTCCCCACTAGATTATGCAGTGAACAAACAAATTGAATTGTAAAGACATGAATTTTTATTTTTATTTTTTAAAAAAAATCCTATAATGGAAGTTAAATTACTATCAGCAGGAAAAGGAGAGGGTCTTGGTCTGAAATTTAGTAAATGTCCCAAATAAAAAAAAACATATAATTAGTTCTACGAATTATTGAACAATTAATTAACGAATGAGTAATCTCAGAAAGTAAAATCCATATCAATTCAATGATATACAATAGATATGAAACTGTATCAATGGTAAATAGCAAAAAACCTATACGAAACAAAGAAAGTCGAAAGGAAAAGGAAAAAAAAAGAAAAAAAAGAAAAGATGAAACCCACAAAAAATGAAGAACCAATATTTGACAAGATGGTAAGACCCAAGGATATATATATATATATATATATATATATAGAGAGAGAGAGAGAGAGAGAGAGAGAGAGAGAGAGAGGGGGGGGGGAGAAAGATTGGACGTTGAAAGCATAGGAATGGGCAGAGATAGGGAGAACCCTTGTAGTGAAAGTAGAGAAAACTATACACACAAATTTCAAGTTTAAAAAAAATAGACCAAAAAGTGGACAAATGATAATTTTATTAATTTATAAAAGTAGAATACAATCTCTGCGTAGACTTTGTTTACAAAGCAAAGTAATCCTTTGATTCTTCTCTCCTTGAAACTTTGACTCGAGGTCTTGAGCAGCTTGTTCTCAATTCAATAGACGAAATCTCTTCTAATGTAGGTAGAATAGATCTCTTGTGCAAGTTTCTAGACTTTGAGATTAGAGACTACGATCTTTGGTGCGAGTTCTTTGTCTTGAGTCTTTGGTGTAGAAGTTCTATAGAGATTTTGAGGCTTTAATCCAACAGAGCTTCAATGCTTAAATGTTGTCCCGACAGAGCTTTTGAGGCTTTAGTCTGACAAGCTTTGTTGCTTGAATGTTGATCCCTTGACCTTTGGGGGCTACCCTACTTATAGTGATAAGGGGAAGAATATTTTGATAAGAACTGGCTTCTTAATAATTATCCCTTATTTATCTTTTATAAAAGGATAAATATTAATTATTTGATAGCCATCCTAATCAAAACATCTGGCAACATTTGATTGAAAAAATAACTCATCTTTCTCTTATTTGATCTCACTTGACAAGTGGTCAGGGTGGATGCACACAAGTGCACGTGCAACCACTAGATTTTTTCCTCTTTTTTTATTTATTTTTTTATTTTATTTTTTATTAATACTTTCTAGCCTTGCCCAGTTGCCCCACTTATTGCTCTGCCCTAAAAAATCAGATCTAAATGGTACTTTGGTTCCTTCCCAAAGCTAAAAAGTTGCACAGTAAATCCAAAAAAAAAAAAAAAAAGTTGTCCTCTCTCTTTCTCTTTCACTCTCATATCATGCCCCTACCTATCACAGCATCACTAGATTCACTTAGTCATTGTGGGAGGGAGCCATGGGGATTTGGTGTGACACCGTCAAACTGATCAAAGCTCGTCGACGGTTGGCACTATCGGAGATAGCCTCCTTTATCAAGGAGATATGCTGTAAGACTCTCTCTCTTTCCTTTATCTATATATATATATATATATATATATTTTAGTGGGATGAAGTAGAAGAGAAAATGAGTATACTCACCATGTCTTCTTCTATTTAGCACTCTCAATCTTTGATTCTTCAATATCAAAGTAAAAAATAGAGATTACACAATAAACTGAGAAATTCTATAAGAAGCACTATATTTTTTAGTTTTTTCCCTGTGATTTCTTTCCCAAACTTAATTGGGTTTAGAGAAAGGTTTGTGTTTTGCCTCAAATGCCCAATTTTTTTATTTTTCCCCTCGTAGGGCACTGGCAAATTAAATGGCAATACTATTGTTAGGGTCCTCAAGGATTCACTGTGACAGTTTTTTTTTTTATTTTATTTTATTTTTATTTTTTTTTATGGCTTAAGAAATTTGATTGGGTTTCTTAAAATTGAAGAAAAAGTTTGTGTTTTGCAGTCTTGTAGAGGTTTCTTTTGTACTAATACTAACAGTGGTGGCAAATTCCTTCTCCTGATTTCTAAGGTAAGTTTAAACTCTAATGCCTTGTTTTTGTTTTTGTGAATATGTTTGATTTTATTTGTATTAATTCTATTTGGAAAGTGATTTTTGCACTTTTCTTTTCTTATTTATTTTCTAATGTTATTGCAAATGTCTTGGTATGATTGTATTCTGTGTGTTGTTTTTGCTATGAATCTATATATATGATGGAGTGTTTACGTTGTTTTGTTTTGATATATTTTAGTTTTAATAGTCCCAGTTTAAAAATGATATGAATGAAAAAAATGATAATTCAATATTTCAATGTGGTTTAAAGTTGATTTCAACTAATGAATTTAAATTGTAAAATCTCAAAAACTAGCTTTTCTAGGGATCCATAGTGTTCTTAAATCCTAATGCTACTCCTAATTTTGTATGTCAACATATATAATTTATTTATTGGGTTTACGGGTTTTTCTCATGAAATATTTGATTTTTGAATCAGATATGGATAAATGGATTATAAGAACATCTAGGACATTGGAACAACCATCAAGTACTCAAGAAAAAAGCAATGTTCCTAAAACATTGGGACAGCCATTGAGTACTATTAAAAAAGCAATGTTCCTAAAACATTGGAACAACCATCAAGGACTCAGGAGAATATTCAAGTTCCTAGTGATGACATACAACATTACACATAGCAGAGTTGTATTGAAATCAATGTGGAAGATCTTCCTTTCGATCTTGGATTGCAAAAGAAAATATCAGACTATTATCTTAATGATTGGGATGAAATTCAATTGGTATATTTATAAAGAGGCCCATGTCAACCAAGCTCACAATAGTTTCCACAAAAGAATGTTGGAGTTAAATTGCATTGTCTCCCTACCAGATAGCTTGAACAGTTTGGCGATTGGCTGGAGTATAGTGTTTCAAAGGATGCTGTTGTGAGGTCTTGTTTTCTTAATAGGGATTATTACGGCTTAATGTATGATTAGTTTCATTACTCCCTTGATTTATTGGATGGCCTCATGTATGGGTAATCCATGTGTATGATAATATAATATTATATGTGTTTTAATACTTGTTTAGATGCATTAAGTATCCTAAGTAAGTGTTTTGCCTTATTTGCAGCTTCGGGTTTAAGCTGCTGAAATTTGGCTAAGTGTTGGGAAAAATGAATTTTCATAAATCTTCATTTTGAAAGATAATTTTTTGCGATAATAGAAGTTTATAATATTATAAGACTTCTGTGATTTTATGGCATTTTAGTAGATGTTTGGTATGGGTTCCTTATATGTTTGTTTTTTTTAAATCTGTCGGGAGACAGATTTTATACTAAAACTTAGAAATGAGATTTTAATATACTTGGAATTTGATTTTTCTGATATTTTATTTGAATTCAAATGGGAGGTTATTTATTTATTTGAAAATTGACAGTCAGTTAGGCTATTCTTCATCAGTACTGACTACAGCCTTATATTCATTAGATGTCTGAAACACATTTCAGATGTCTAAAAGTGACATTTTAGACGTTTGAAAGTTACATTTAGATGTCTGAAAATTCCATAGAACGATAATTTCTGAGGTTTAGTTTTAAACATCTGAAACTAACTATCAGACGTCTAAAACTGTAATGACCCGAAATGGGGCCCGTTAGTTATATAGTAAGAAAATCAATTTTAAAGCCAATTGTGGTGGATGTTTAATAAAAATAATTCTTTTGAAAACATTTTTAGAAAATCCGGCATGGTCCCGTTTGTAAATAGGACATACCAAGTTATCGACTAATCATAAAACCTGTAGAAAACCCATTTATAATCATTTCAACCATCCACATAATATTCCAAAAATAAATAAAACTACAAGCTGTATCGTAGTCACATGGGTCTCATCCACATCTGCATCCACTTCTTATCTAATTATTACAGGCCATGAATTAAAATTAATACATGCCTAGGCTTAAAACCGAAATAAAATACAATGATCCTCTATGTAAATGCATGCATGCTGATGTGCTTCCCAAAACCCCAGGTCAAGCTTTATTTGAAAATATGACCTGCAAGAAAAACTGTGGGGGTATGAGCTACACGCTCAATAGGAAAACATTTCTCAAAATAACCCAAGGTTTTACAAACCATAATTTATATACTTTTCCAGAGCCCTGCAAAACCATCGATTAGTTGTAATATAAATTTTTTAATAAATAAAACTGATATAGGTATAATGAAATAAACTGCGAAAGTTAAATCATTAAATACCAACACCCCTTTTTCTTTTTAAAGAGGTAAGAACTAACTCAAGTTATTTGTTATCAAAATCATCATTTTACAAATGAATTTAACCATCATTTTCTGATATCATATCACGGCCTTATAAGCCAATAACCAACATCCGCCATATCTGGCAATCCATAACATCAGTCTTTCAAACTGATAAATCTCCCCAGGTCATGTGGGGCCCTCGCGCGCGAAAAATAAGGGGAAACACTATGGATCCTTATTGGGTCCAGAAAGTAACCCCATCATGAGGAAACACTATGATCCTCCTTGGACTAGAAAGTAACCTCTAGAGGAAACATTATGAATCCTATATGGATCCAGAAAGTAACCTCATTTCGGGAACACTACAGTCGTTCAAACTGGAAGGTACCCCTTATTATCACATACGTATCATCACCATTTGTCTATTCTTTTATTCAATTCCATAATTCTCACATAATCCGGAAAATTATATATAAATTTTCCAAAAACCACATAAGAGGTTTGTTCTTTGAAAACCATATGAGACAACTCCATAAATCATGGTAATCATTTCCCAACCATTTTTCAAAATGATGGTTCCAAAAACATTTATATAAAAGTGGCCCCCAATATTTGATTTAAAGCATTTAACCCAATAGGTCATCGAAATCAACTCATTGTACCCCAAATCATATGAGGGTTTGAAATATAACATGCATATAACCAAATAGGGTATAATACAAAACCCTAGATTTTCCAAAATTTATCAAAACCCATAAAATATGCCCACCTACATGATATTCATGCAAAGAATGCCAAATACATGTGTTTTTACATGATTTAAACCCAAAACCCCCATGCATCAATGGTTTAAGATGAGAAAATGCCCCTACCTCAAAAATAGGTGAAGAAAATGCAAACTCCATGCCATAGATGCGTAGATCGGCCAAGAAATACAAGATCCGCACTTGTCAACGTCGGATCGGAGCTCCGGTGCTCCGACGAGCCACCGTCGACCTCCTCCCAGCTCTCTCTCTCTCTCTCTCTCTTCTTCTCTCCTTTTCTATCGACTGAGAAAATGGGTGAGAACCCTCTAGAAGTTGGGTTTTATAGGAAATATAAGGGAGGGGTAAAATAGTCTTTTTGCTCCATAAAAATCTTGTTTTTCAGTAGAAATTCTGTATGTTATAGTCGACTATAATGAATTATAGTCGAGTTATAGTCGACTATAACTCCCCAAAGAACAGTTCCGCGACATTCTGTTTATTATAGTCGACTATAAATTGTTATAGTCGACTATAACACCCAACAAGCACAAAAAGAGATATTGTTTATTATAGTCAACTATAAAGGGTTGTAGTCAACTATAACGCTCAGCATGCACAACAAAGAGATATATAGCTCACTAAAACATACCTTAACACAATCCAACCCAATATTCTCATGAATTAAACCTCGGGTTCTTACAACTTGACCCCTCGATCGCTCGGCTTAGTAAAATTACATTAGGGTCCTCACAAAAACCTTCGACTAGCAATTTTTATATATGTTTAGAAAATGACTTATGTGCCCCTGGGGTGTTTTAAAACACCCAAACCCCGACCCATTTCACCCATTCTTGACATTTTAGAGTAATAGAAAGGGAGAAGAGCCAGAGAGAGAGAAGGGTTTCCGCTCCATTTTTTTTTCCATTGATTTCATGCATTTTAGCCTTGGATCTTCTCATTTCTAGCTTGGATTCACTCATGGCCAACCTCTATTTCAAGTTTGAGAGGTATTTTCTCATGTATAAAGTTAGGGTTTGCATAAATATCATGCTTGGGGTATATAATTGCTAGGTTTGACTAATTGTGGGAAACCTAGGGTTTGATTTCTACATTATTTTGTTATAAAAATGTTGTTTTTGAAATCATTATTTTGGAAATGGTTTGGAAATGATTTATGGGGGTCATTTTATACGATTTATATGAACCCACCTGTTATATGGGTTTCTTGGAAAATTAATATATATAATTTTCCGGTTTATATGGAAATTATGGAATTGATAAATGAATAGACAAGTGGTGATGATATGGATGTGATAATAAGGGGTACTTTCTGGTCCCAATGACCGTAGTGTGCTCGAAATAAGGTTACTTTTTGGACCTAAGTAGGGATCCATAGTGTTTCCTCTTATTTCCGTGCGCGAGAGCCCCGCATGACCTAGGGATGATTTATTAGTTTGAAAAACTGATGTTATGGACTGCTAGGTATGACAGACGATGATTATTGGCTTATAAGGCCATGATATGAAATTGGGAAAGAATGATAATGAATCATAAATAACTTGAGTTTTTCTTATCCTCTTTAAAAAGAAAAAGGGGGAATGGTATCAAATGATTTAACTTCTGCAATTTATTTCATTATACCTGTATCAGTTTTATTTATTGAAAAATTTATATTGCAAATTAATCTATGGTTTTGTAGGGCTCTTTGAAAAATGTATAAACTATGGTTTTTTTTAAAAAAACTTGAGTTATTTTGGGAAATGTTTTCCTACTGAGCGTGTAGCTCATACCCCCACAGTTTTCTTGCAGGTTATATTTTCATAGCTAAGTTGACTTGGGATTTGGGAGCACGTTGGCATGCTTGCATTCATGTAGAGAATATTTAAGAAAGGTTTTGAATTTAGGCATGTATTAATTTTAATTCATGGGTTTTGAGCTTAGGCATGTATTAATTTTAATTCATGGCTTGTAATAATTAATTGAGTAGTAGATGCATATCTGAATGGGACCCATGTGACTACGATACAGCCTGTAAATATGTTTTTTTTTATAATTATTTTAATTATTTTTAATTATTTTTTTTAACTATTATGTGGATGAACTAGAAATATTATTATTGTGTTTTCCACAAGGTTTTAAATAGTCGATAACTTGGTATGTCCTATTTATAGATGGGACCATGTCGGATTTTTCTAAAAAGGTTTTCAAAATTATTATTTTAATAAACATCCACCAAAATTGGTTTAAAAATTGATTTTCTTACTACTTAACTAATGGCTCCCATTTCGGGTTGTTACAGCTGTTTTTTGTTTATATTGCTCTTTTATGGGAAATAGTATTGGGGAGCAAAGGGGTGGTGATGCTTTCACACGAAAGGGAATTTTTTGTTGAGGAAAAAAGAAGAGGTTGGGAGTTCATGTTGGACTCACAGAAAGTGCTCATAACAATGCTCGAAGGATGTCTGAGGATTTGATGAATCAAAAGTAACACACTGAAGTTTCTTTTTCTCGACCATTGCATGACTCCATTATGAAGTATCGAATTCGTTTGACTGCTACAATTGATTGTATTCAATTTTTGTTATGCCAAGGGTTGGCATTCCACGGTCATAGAGAATCTAAGGATTCAATAAGTTGTGGAAACTTTTTTGAACTTCTAATATTTCTTGCTAAGCATAATGAAGAAGTTGATAAGTTTGTGTTGAAAAATGCTCCTAAGAATCTCAAAGTTATAGCTCATGGAATCAAGAAACACATTGTGTGTTGTACCGCAAGTGCAACTACTAATGTGACACTTAATGATCTTGGACATGATCTATTTTCTGCGTCGGTCGATGAATATCATGATGTATCTACCAAAGAGAAAATGGCCGTTATGATTTGCTTTGTGAATAAGAAAGGATGTGTAGTTGAGTGCTTTCTTAGTCTTGTCCATGTTTCCAACACAACTGCTTTATCATTTAAAGAAGCAATTAATTCATTGTTTGCAAGGCATAATCTAAGTGTATCAAGTTTAAGGGGCCAAGGCTATTGTAGACACCCCATTTTCACCCCTACAAGTTCATGTTAGTGTTAACTTAAGTTTGGATGTATTTAGGAGCCTTTAAGCTTTTAGGGACATTTTTGTCTTTTTAAGCTTATGTGAATAGTTCATTATTGCATGCATCTTTTTGTTTCATTTTTGCATTTCATCATTTGCATTTAGTTTTTAGGTGCATTTAGGACACGGTGGTGTAATTTGGTTTAGATAGGTTTGGATGCTTAATTAGAACTTTTGCGACTTGAAGGGTAATTTCATCTTTTAACTCGTATATTTTCCAATTGACCTCGAAACTCATCCTAGATTGTTCTATTGTTTTTATATTGATGAAAAAAAGTCTATTTGTAGAGTCAATTTAAGGATTGAATGGTTTTGGGATTGATTTACCATACTTTTCACTTTTGGCTAATTGACCTTTTTTCAGGTTTACCACCTTATTAAACTTAGTCACCTAACTATGGTTGGAGATTTTTTACTCGAGAATATTTTAAAATTGTTCCTCATTGAATTATGGAAATTTAGACTTTTGAATCACTCAATTCGAAGTTAAAATGAGCAAGTTATAGCTGTTTTAAGTATAAAAACCCAAAATAGGAAGCAACTGGGGGGACCAGACTCGGGCTCTTGGGTAACCAATTGGCCCAACCGGTCCAACCGGTTTACCCAACCGGTCAGCTGAGGTCCCGCATCTAGGTTCCGCTATCTTGCCTTTTTTGCTTTATTTGACCTTCTAACTTGGTTTTTCTTGCTCCAAAAGAGTTTCCATCCTTATTTTTAGATAATTTTGAGTTACTTAAGCCCCAAGTAAATTAATTATAGCCTTAGATTGATTTTATGGTAAATTAATCTCAGCCATTGGATCCTAGGGTAGGTTCCCTCTAAATAGAAGCCTATTTTCAGTACTTAGGGACTTTTACCTAGAGAGAGAGGGGGCTGCAAATTTGCAAGCTTTAAGAGATTTGAGGGAGTACTTCAAGAGACTTAAGAGCATCAAGAAGAGGGTTGTACAATACTATTTAAGCAAGGAAGAACCAATGAAAGGCTATAGCTATAGGTAAGTATCTATTACTCTAGTATTAGGGTTTCTCTCTTGCATTGTTGATTGTTATGATGAAAGCATGCTTAGGATATTGGTATGAATTTTTTGTGATGATTTTGCATGATTCATGATGGTATTTTCATAACATAAATATGTGAGTTTGATAAATTATCGCAAACATAAGGATTATTGCATCCAAGGTACGTTTTCTTCCCTCTTATGCACTCTAGAGTTTACTATTTTGAAGCATGATTAGAAGCTCTCTTTTCTAGGATTTTGTTAGTTTGTTAGCATGTTTTTAGTAGGCTTTTTGTTAATTTTTTAGGGTTGCATCATGTTAGTTTGCATGTTCTAGGATTAGTTATTACATGATAATTATCTTATTGCATTAGGATTTCATTAGTTATTTGATTCCTTCTTTTGGTATGATTTTTTAGGGTGTTTTTAGGACATTATACATTCTGTCTAGATTTGTCTTTGATGGTTTCTTAGCATATCTAGTCATTGTTTTGACATCTTTTGCATGATGATAGTCTTTTAGCATGTTTAGGGTTGATTTTCCCTTTATTTGTTATTGTTTTGGTATGATGATATGATTGTGATATGATTATGAATGTGATGTGATAATGATTGCATGCTTAATTTTGGGTTAGTTGGTGATTAATTAACGTAGAGTCTTCCCCCTCTCCTTTGGGTTATGTTTTTCATGAAGAATTGTGGTAGTTTATGAATTTCCTATTTCATAAAAGTTTCCTAAACTTCATTTTTAACAAGTTTCCTTTTATCAAAGTTTCTTATTTCATAAATTTTCCTTTTTATTAAAACTTTTCTTTTTCTAAAAATCTTTTCTTTTTCTAAAACTTTCTTTTTGAACAAAAATGAAAATTTGTAACTATTGTAGTTCCTTATGAGGAATAGTCTTCCATTCGAACTACGTGGAATTTGATCCTTGCTTGTTTGTTTGTAAGGTGCGTAGGTGCTCACTTGAGTTCAGGTCTACCCAAGGATAATAAGTATCCTAGGTTTTGTTTTTTCCTTTTGCGTTGTTCGTTTTATTCTTCTTTATTTCATAGTGTTTGTTTTATTCTCTAATTCCGTATTCTTTATGATTAATGGCTTATTTGGATGGATACCTGATTGATTAACATGTTGTTTTTTATTGATTAATAATGATTTGCATATGATAAAGGAATCCAATTAGCCCAATTAAATCAAGAGACTAACTCGGGCGATGTTAGTGCCTATGGGATATTTCCCTAAACCTTCCCACATCGTAACTTAGCCTTCAAATTATTTTCTTTAGCTTAACGACCTTGCTTTTCCTAAAATTGGAGTCACTAAGGTTTTGAAAGTAAAATTGTTTTTATGGTTTTCCTTATTTCTTAAAAATGAGGTGGCAACTCCTAGTTTTCTTATTTTCTTTATGTGAACCAAAACAAACCTTTTTTTATGCATTTTAAAAAGAGGTTTCAAGACTCGTGGTTCATAGTTATGATGGAGCTAGTAACATGAGTGGAGAATTCAATGGTCTCAAAAGTTTTATAATGAAGGAAAATCTATGTGCTTTCTATGTTCATTGCTTTACCCACCAACTTTAATTGGCACTTGTAGTGGTTGCAAAAGATCATAGTCAAGTTGCTTCCCATTTCAATGATCTTTCTCGTTTAGTAAATGTGGTTGGACTTTCATGTAAACGCCAAGATCATTTAAGAGATAAGCAAACTAATATGGTTAGAGAAACTATAGACAATGGTGAGCTTGCAAATGGGCATGGTCTTAATCAAGAAATTAGTATTCAACGCGCCGGTGATACATGTTGGAGCTCGCACTATACTTTTTTAACAAACTTGAAGGCTATGTTCTCTTCTGTCATTGATGTGCTTGAGGTTATTAAAGAGGATGGTGGAAATTCTTACCAAAAAGGCGAAGCAACTTCCTTATTAAATGCAATTCAGTCATTTGAGTTTATGTTCATTATGCACTTAATGATAAAGGTGTTGGGCATTACAAATGAATTGTCATAAGCACTACAGAAAAAAAACCAAGAGGTTGTAAATGCTATGGGTTTGGTTAAAGGAGCCAAGGAAACCCTTACTCACTGAAGTTTTTTTTTTTTTTTTTCTTTGGTGGCAAAAATACTATTACTATCCCCAACATGGATGATTTATATGCACTTCCGGCGCGACCACTACATAATGCTCAATAAGCTACTAGTCTACACCATTATTGTATTTGATTGTTCTGTATGGTATTAGATAAGCAACTTATAGAGCTTAACAACCGTTTCACAAGGAACATTGAGCTACTTCTTTGCATGGCATGTTTGAATCTAAGCGATTCATTTTTAGCTTTTAATAAAGAGAAGTTGATTCGTCTTGCTCAATTTTACCCCTCAGATTTTTCTCCGCTGGATCTCATAGCATTTGGCAATCAACTTGATACTTACATATTTGATATGCGCTTCGACAATCATTTCTTACAACTTAAAGGAGTTGGTGGCATTGCAAAAAAGACGGTTCAGAAGAAAAAGAATGTTATATTTCTGTTAGTGTATAAGCTAGTGAAACTATCTTTAATCTTACTAGTTGCGACTGCAACAATTGAAAGAACATTCTCAGGGATGAAGATTATAAAGAATCGATCGTGTAATTGAATGGGTGATCAATGGATGAGTGATTGCTTAGTTACTTATGTTGAGAAAGAAGTTTTGATACTATTAATAAGGAGACAATCATACAACGGTACCAAGGCATGAGGCCTCGTCGGGAACAGTTGTGAAGATTTACTATGTCTTTTTGGTTTTTGACTGGAAACAATGTCCAATATTGAAATATGTGTAAATGCTAAACATACACACTTTTTGTAAACATTATGTCTAATATTTTGAAACTGTTTCTCTCTTGATTTATGGAAGTAAATGAGTAAAAATTTGCTTTTATAGATTATATAGAGTAAAAGTTTAGTTTGTCAATAAGTTTTTATGTGCAATCACTAATAAAAATTCTTGGATCCGCCCCTGTACGTGGCAATATTTGATTTGGTCACTTGTATAGCAATTTTAAAACACATGGCAACTTATAATTCGCCAATGTTGTATAATAAAAGACATATGACACACCTTAATTTGATATAAATATATCCTACTCAACTTATAAGAAAACACATGACCAAATTTAATTTGTCATGATTTAGTTGACTTTAAGACGTGTTAACTTGTGAGTAGCTACAAATTTTCTTATTCTACAAATGCCCCCTTAAGGCTTGCTTGTGTAAACAATTTGGTAGTGTAAAAGGCGGGCATGTCTGGATTTTTTTTTTTTTTTTTTGAAGAACTGGTGATGATGACGTTGTGCATACACAACATGCCATCTTTAATTAGATTTGCAGCAATAGTCGAATTGGAACTTAGATGATTTACTAATCATTGAATTTTTTGAACAATAAATTAGCGAATTGTACTAACTTGGAACCAAAATCATAATGAAATATTTATGCCCCACATGTGGTTGCTTGCATTTTTTTTTAACTTCTAAAGCTCCCACTTTTGGCTTGATTCGTCCACCTTTGATGGACCCACATGGTAAATAATCCTAACTCTTCTTAGATAATAGCTAGCTTTTTGTCCAAGGATGCTTGTAGTAATAACCGAACACTCATCCATAAGAGAACGTCTTCATAATGAAATAGGAAACACATGCCATACTAATTCACTGGTGATTAGAAACTTCAGGTAGAATTCTAAGAAATCCCAAATTTAAAATTGAATTAGAATTCTCAGGACCTACATCTATAAAAGACGACATCCTCCTCATAGAATTCATTAATTATTGAATTAATTAGCACAAAGGGACGGTAAAGAAAGACACGAGTGCAGCGCAGGAAGCACACTACCCACGACTTGGCAAGTACCATTACATTCTTCCAATCTTTTTTTTCCTTCAATTTTTTTGTCACTTTGGTCTTTACGTATCAGCACATTCACTTTGTAACTTCTTTTTTTTTTTTTTTTTTTCCTATGACAAACATACATGTAATTATATAGAAAATATACACATGATTTGTATATCTCTTTCTAGAACTTCACATATGTTGACATTGCTTATTAACTTTGTGGCCCACAATTTTATTCTTGTGTTTCACAACACACTACACGTAGCAACTTGAAGCACCTTTTTGTTTTTTTTTTTTTTTTCTTTTCATGCTCATTGATCTTTCATGTTTATTTATTTATTATTTAAAATTTATTATTATAACTTTGACAATGAGGCTAGTAGATTGTAAAATTTGATATTGACACGTTCCTCCTTTTGTTTTTTGACGACATGATTATATATCTCTAAATCCATAAACTGCTGTTTGATCAACATGTAGAAGGCACTAGTCGCCTTCACTTGAACTTGGTAACCTATATATATATATATATGTGTGTGTGTGTGTGTGTGAGTGTGGGGAGAGGGGGGGTAGGATCAACATACACAATTTTTTACACAAATTCTTACACAAGTTTTTTTAGGTAACTTATCTTCAATTCATATTTTGTGAAACCAACCGTTGGATTAAATAGTTTTCCCACATAAGTCATGAACGTAAAATATCAAGTTGATTCGAAACTTGTAGCCTATTCGATCTAGAAACTTGTCTTTTTAATCACTAAAAATCTCACATTTATGGATGAAATGACTCTTAATCTCTGACTAACTTGATTTTTTGTGTGCATGACCTATGTGGGAAGACTATCTAATTCAACGGTGGATTTCACAAAATATGAAATGGAAATAGGTTATCCCAAAACTTGTGTAAGAATTTGTGTAAAAAATTGTGTATGTTAATCCTAATCTATACACACACGCACACACACACACACACACACACACACATATAGACATGTTTCACACGAAGATTGTTAATGCTGTATTATGGCCATTTTCTTTAGAATGCTTTTTGCTGTACCTTGAACGCACATATATGTATCATACTTTCTTCTTTTTATTCTTTGCACTTTGGATACAAATCCGTGAAGGTACATATGCACACCACTAGCTCTTCTCTGCCCCTTCCTTAAATTAATTTTTCATTTCCGTAAATTTTAAGTGCCTGTCACACCCCATTTTTGTCACCTTAGCTAGGACATATCATTTCATGTAGGATTTTGAGTCCTTTTCGAATCTAGTCTTTTTCATTGAGTTTCTATGGCATTGGATATCATGTGTATGAATTTTGAAGTGATTTGGACTTCATTTCGATAGTCAATAAGAACTTTTGCGACTTTAAGGGCATAGTCGTCTTTTGAGTTGTATACTTTCCATTTGACCTTGAAATGAATCCCGAGTCATTCCCTCGAGTTCATATGGTTATATAGAGTCTATATATAGGTTCAATTTCATGAATTAATGGTTTAAGATCAATTCAGCTCATAATGGTTCAGGTTGGCTAAAAGACCCTTTCTTGGTTTGCTCAAATTGACTCATAAGACCCAACCAATTTTCTCTCATTTAACTTCAATTGGGCTTTATTTACATCCTAGGTATGTTTAGAAAGATCAAATTTCGATTGGGAAAGCATTCGGTTCAACCTTGTGTACAAACCCAGCTTAGCGACGGTAAGGCACTATGGTTAACCACCTTTGTAAAACCTTACCATGCACCCATGGTTGAGGATTTTTGTCCTAAAATGCTTAAAAATGTGTTCCCCTTGGAAACACGGTCGTTTTGGCTTTTATTTCGTCAAAATCGGACTTAATTTGAGTATTCTAGGACTTCTACAGCAAGTAGGAGTCAAAACCGGAGTGAAACAAGGAAAGCCCTCGGGTAACCGTCCGGGGCTGGACGGTCAGCCGTCCAAGCCCAGATGCCTAACTGTCCAGGCCTAGTTGGTCACCCGAGGACTCCGTCTTCAACTCAACTTCTAACTCTTCTCTCCCTCTTTTGATGGTTTCCTCCGCCAAAACAACTTGTTTGCTCTTAGGAGTGTGTAAGTTTGAGTTGTTTGAGCACCAAGAGAATCTCTAATAGCCCTAGGATCATTATTTAATGAATTAATCTTAGCCATTGGTTTAGGGGGTTAGTTCTCTATATAAAGGACATGATATTCAGTACATAGGGGGAGGTGAATTGCACTTTATACTTAGAGAGAGAGGGAGCTACGAGTTTGGAGAGCTAGAAGGACATCAAGAGGAGGCTCTTCAACCCCAAGCAAACAAGGAAACAAGAAGTTTAAAGACAAGAAAGAGTCTACAAGAGGTAAGCATGTCTATTTAATGCTGAACATGAGTTCTCTCCTTCTCCTTCTCCTTCTCCTTCTTCTTCTATGATAGTTCTAGTGCATGACATAACTCCACATGTTAGGTTAGTTCAATATTTTTAGGGATGCATTATGAATGATTTTAAGATGATTTATGCCTTTATATGCTTGATAATCCCTGTTTACTAAGGATTTGAAAGTATTATCTTTTCTGTCTTCTTAAATCATGCATAGTTCACATGTTTAGGTTGCTGTAATTGTTATCATGAATTGATGCCCCTGTTAGTTAGTATATGTAATATGAATGATATTCATGATAATTTGAGCATGTGTTAGAGTCGTGTCATAGGTTTTAATGCATGGTTGTGAAATTAGGGTTTCGATAACCCTGAATTCGCACAAGTTTCATATAGCATGCTTAGCTTAGCTTTGTGAGTAATTTCTCATCATAGTCATTCTATATATGCTGCATATAGTTGAATCATGCTAGGATTGCATTCATATAGTATATTTTATAGGGTTTTTGGAGACATTATCCTTTTCTAAGGATAATTATCCTTTTTGTTAAGTGAGGTTTTGTATAAGAGCCTTCTGTGATGTGTTTAAGCATGAAATCACTTCTATTGTATTCTAGTATACATATTTTACGTAGGATATGTTGATTGTACCTCCCCATAACTGACTTTTTTACGTGAAATCATCTTAGGATAGTTTCGCTTAAGAAAGCTTGCCAGTAGGAAGGTCTATTTTCATATTTTACATGAAATATCATCTTTTTGGTTAGAATGTGCTTTGTTATCATGTTTATTGATATTATTGGAGTCTCTCATGATTGTTAGAGTGTCTTTTATAGGTTTTTATGTATGTTAGTTGAGTCATTGCATGTAGGATTGAGTTAGGGTCCTTAGTTATTCATTATTCTTGTTGTTTGCATGATAAATAGGATAATTTTAGGCCTTGTTATGGTTCTGTCCAGATTAGAGTTTTGTTCTCTTTGCATGATTTTGTGCACTTATAAGGGTGCAAATAGGGCCGCTATGGCTTGAAATGACTAATGCTTGGAGCTTTTGCGCTCAGGTAAGTAGGGTATGAAGTGCCCTAATTCACTTTTCTTCTTTCTTTTCTCTTCTCCCTCCTAGGGTTACTTCTTAATACGGACATATGGTGATTATCAAAGGTTTCCTTTATCAATAAAATTCTGGTTTTCTATCAAGGTTTTCCTCTTGTGGAAGTTTTCGATTAAATCAATATATTTTCAAATAAGGAAACCTAGGGTATTTACCATAGGTTTGTATTAGGTTGTAACCCTATTCTTTTCGAACTACGTGGACTTTGATCCATGTATTTCGCTGCATAGTACGTAGGTGCTCTTCGTGAGGCTCAAGTCCATTCTAGGATCCAAGTATCCTAGGTTTTTCTTTTCTCTTCTTCTTTTTTTCTGTTTTGTTTTATTTGGTTGATTGTGCATGGATGATTGGATGGAATACATGTTATGCATGCTGCCTTGTGATGATATATGCTGATATTTGAGTGAAAAAGATCTTAAGTTAGCCCAATTAAATTAAGAGACCAACTCGGGCGATGTGGGTGCCTATGGGCTTTGCCCAGAACCTTTCCACGTCGTAACTTAGCCCCCGAATCCAATTTTCTGGTTTTAAAGACTTTGCTTTTCCTTTAATGGAGTCATGTGGTTTTGAAAATAAAACATTTTTGTGGTTTTCTCTTTTCCCTAAAAAATGAGGTGGCGACTCCTTTTTGTTTGTTGTCTTTTACCACACATATATCATTTCTCTTTCGCCAAATCCCTTGTGGGCGCTGCGCTTTTTCGTGGGTTCACAGTGCCTTGAAAGAGTTCTTATATTATTTATCTCACAATCGTCTTCAATCATTGTCATCGTTTTTTATTAAATATGAATAATTCCCTATTTTGAGTTAATCATCAACAACATGCTTAGCTGAAACAAGCTTGAACCATGAAGATTTGTTATGATTGAAGACCATGAGACAGACTCATAATGATTCTTATTTAGGTCATTCACATATGAAGACCATGGGACAAACCTAGGAGGATTTATTTGAGTCGTCACAAATGAAGGCCATTGGACAAACCTGTAGGGATTTATTTGAGTCGTTGCCAATGAAGGGCATAAGACAGAACCATGAGGATTTATTTTGAGCCGCCACGCATGAAGGCCACGGGACAAACCTATGAATATTCCATTGTACACATCTTGTGTTATTCCTACTACTTGATGATGTGAACCTAATGGGTCACACACTGATTTTGCAAAAAGGGACTTTAAAGATTTGAGAGCAAGGGCAAGATTGAATAAGAAAAGTTCTAGAGGGCCACACTTGTATTAGATATAAGGAGGAAGAGTTAAATTGCAATTTAGAGAAGTTGCAAGTTAGAATCCACAAGGGATTCTCTCTCCCCATGGCTGGCCCTCATTAATGGCTATATAAAACCACACTAGCATGTGGCAAGACACTTGGATTCACTCTCTCTAAGCCCTAGCTGAATTGGAGAAGCTCTCTCTCTCTCTTCCTCTCTTCTTCTAGCTTTAACAAGGATTAGTTAAGGAAAGATTGAAGGCCTTTGCTAAGTGTGGATATCATTGGAGGTAGAACATTTGGGTTGCTCAGACCAATGCTGTCCGGATTCAAAGCTTGAAAGAAGAAAAAGAAGACATAACCAACTCTAAGTATTCAAACCCTTCTTCTAGTTAGGGTTTCTAGTTTTTTTTATTGAAATACAATTCGATTCATGGGCTGAATGGAATTGATAAGAAATTTTTGTTATTTAAGTTATTTCGCATTCTAATTTCCTTCTAGTTCAATTCCTAACATTGATTTCATGTAGGATATGATGAAAAACTCCTTATATGTCATAGTTTTTACGTAGAATTATCCTAGGATAGTTTTACTTAAGAAAGCTCGCTGTAAGAGCGACTTTTGAGTGTTTTTGCATGAAATCCATTCCCTATGAATCATGCTTAAGTTTCTTTTTATATTTTGAGTTGTAATACTATATTTGCATGTTAGTGGCTTTAGGTTGCATATAAAGAGTGAGTTTTGCATGTTCTAGGGTTAGTTATTGCACGATAGATGTCCTATTGCATTAGGGTTTTGCATTTTTTATTTTTGCTTTTAGCAGTGATTCTTAGGATGTTTTAGGATTGTTTAGTTTTCTGTCCGGATTTGATTTAAGTCTTCTAATGATGATTTGAGCATGATAATTGTTCTATAACATATATAGGGTGATTATTTGGTATTTTCTCAATGTTTTGAGATGATTGGCATATAGTCTTTTAAAACTCTCTATTCTCTTCAAAGTTCCCTCTTTTATAAAATTTCTTACCTTTTCTATTCCTTTTGGAAAATTCTTACCTTTGGAAACTTTCATTTTTCTTTAAATGGAAACTTAGGATTTATAGTAGTTCATTGTGAAGGGAATAACCCTTTCTTAATCGAATTACGTGAACTTTGATATTTCCATCTTTGCATGTGGGGTATGTAGGTGCTCATTTGGTATTCAAATCTGCCCTAGGATACTAAGTATCTTAGATTTTCTTTTCTTTTTTTTTATTCTTTTATTTTATGTTTCTCTTTATTCTTTTAAGGATGTTTATGAATGGATGGTTATGGATGGTTTCTTCTACATGCATGGTGACTAATTAGAAAGTGATTGAAATAGCCCATACAAATTAAGAAACCCGTTTTGGGATGCCTATAAGATGTTTCCTTGAACCTTCCCACATCATAACTTAGTCTCCGAATCCTCTCTTGTTTTGTTATGACTTGCCTTTTCCTAAAATTGAAGTAATTTATTTTGTTTTGAAAAGTTTTCTTTAAATTATTTTTATGGTTTTCTTTATTCCTTAAAAATGAGGTGGCGACTCCTTACTTTTCTTATTTGTTTTTGTGAACTTTAAAAACATATTTTTATTTATTTAAATCTCTCTTTTAAAAAGGGCGATCAAAACTCGTGATTCATAATACCCAATAACGAAAAGATGACGGTTATGAGGATTAGAACTCAGGAGTAAAGCTTCATTAAAAAATGTGATGGTTATCATACATAACGCAACAACATTAAGGCTAATGTGAGAATCTTCTTCATCTTTTGATTTTTCTAAAATAAGTCCATCATCTTTTCATTTGGATTGCTTTTATTCATCATGTATTTCATAACAAGGCATTATATTTAATGAAGGGTAAGCAACATTTTGGAACCATTCTGGCATGAAGTCCCACAAAGTGATCAGAACGCATGCAAGATCTTCTTCAGTTATGATGGATACTACTTTATGATCTTTCAAAGTCTTCCTCACCTTTGACTTTCTCGCAATTTGAGACTTCCCTATAGTCTTTATAGGTCGTACGGAAGATGACTTTGATGAATTGGATTTACGGGCACTATGACGAGTAACGAAATTCCACCCTTCATCTTTAGAATTTGACAATTCAGGCCATAAAGAAGCGTTAACCCTATTAGAATTGAACAGTGTAGTCATTTTTTCCATATTTGAAATTCCTTTATCTAAACGAGACTGTTTTTGGTGAATGTAGAGGAGTAAACTCAACTCGAATAGGTTCAAACGAGCCAAATTTGATTTTAAAGGTCGTGTATGATGGCATAGAAATAGGCATTTCATGCACCATTTCCTTGGAAGAGGTAAGAGATCTAAAGGTTATTGCGGCCAAATTTGAAGCTACGATCTCCACTCCAAGATCAATCTTTCCCTTACAAGCCAACTCTAGGATTTTCTCCTTCAAAACAAAACATTCTTCCATAATAAGCAATTTTAAATTCCTTTATCTAAATGAGACGCTTTTTGTGAATGTAAAGGAGTAAACTCAACTTGAATATGGTCAAACAAGCCAAATTTCATTGTGAAGGTCTTGTGCGATGGCATAGAAATAGGTATTTCATACACCATTTCCATGGAAGAGGTAGGAGATCCGAAAGTTACTACGGCCAAATTTGAAGCTACTGTCTCCACTCCAAAATCAATCTTTGCCTAATGCATAGTTATCAAACCTGAACTGGACATTGACCTGGTCTGATGATCGAGTCACCGGGTCACCGGTTCAACCGTTGGGTCACCGGTTCAACCGTTGGGTCACCGGTCAAACCGGTCTTATAATTAAAAAAAATCTTAAAAAATAAACAATAATTATAAAAAATTTGAAATTTTGCTAAGAAAATAAGGAAAAGTCTATATGTCAATTTTTCACACAAGAAAACTAGAAAAAAACAACATAAGAATACTATCATACTATGCATTTATCACAAATTCACAATTTACAAATTTAAGTATCTAACAAATGAATGATAAATCACACTATTAAATATAAATCTATTTATCTATCATAAATTGATAGGCTACAAAGTATAGATGCATTCCAAATAAGGCACACAAAAACATAATACATATATAATATATTAAATATGTAATATTTATTGACTATTTGAATGAGAAAGGAAATGCCTTCGTGAAAACTAAGTAGATTAGTAGAGGAAGAAACCATGTAGCCCATGCTTGGAACTTGGAAAATTGGAAGTTGGAAGAGTGAAGCATTTCCTATAAAAAATCATTCCATACTCCATTATGATTTGTGAGATTCACTTAACAAGTAAAAATGCAAACAAATGAAATAGACTAAAATCAACATTCATGATTCATCAAATAATTATTTAAGTTTCGAAGTCATATACCTTATGAGTTCATACTACATAATTTGAGCCTAAAAAAATGATGAGCAATTGTCAAATATCAAATCTCATAAATAATGAAGTTCATAACTAAATGAGATAAAAGACACATTTTAGCAAACCAAAAGAAGTCTCAAAACTCAAAAGTCTATTAACTCAAATGCCTTTAGTCACATAAATTAAAATGAAGTCATTAAAATGAGTAAATGACATAACCAAGATAGTATTTAAGACAACACACACTTAAAAACCAAGATTTAAGAAAGTTAGAACACAATCCAAAAAGTTTGCAAGTTAAAATATCACGACTGTAACTCTACAAGGCTACAAGCACTTCCTAATTATCCTCCATATCCCATTGATGGTTAATATTCCATGAACTCCAATCTGTACCAAAATTTGGATTTTTAGCTCTATTGCCATTCACTTGTTGAGTACTAGTCTCATTGTTTATGCCTCCTAGGGCCCTATGGGAGTATTCCCATTGCCTTCATAAACTCTAGCTCCATCCACACCATTCTCATCTTTGTCATCTTCATTGAGCTCATCCAAATTTAAAGTATTACTTACATTACAGCTAAGTATTAGTTTGTGAAAGTTAATAATAAAATTATACAAATCAATGAAAAAATAAAAATAAAGGAATAAGCACCATTGGTTTGGTTGTTTTGGATAGTGCAAGATGCTTGCTCTCAGTGAAAAGTCTCTAGTTCATCAGCTGTTAATGTTGAAGGCTCATCCTCTAATATCCAATTGGCATTTTCAACAAATTCTTCAAAATCAATGGGATCATAATTTCGACCCCTCCAATAATTTCTGCATCACATACATTAATTATATGTCTAGAGTTATAAATTCTTAACAATTGAATAAGTTTGAAACAACATTAGATACAAAATTAGACGAGTTATGCCTTTATTGTAACCTTAGGTTGTAATGAAATTAAAACAAGATCATTAAGCCTTTGATGCTCCAATCTGTTTCTCTTTTTGGAGTGAACATGTTCAAATATACTCCAATTACGTTCACAACCCGAAGAGCTACATGTTTGGCTCAAAACACGAATGGCTAATCTCTGGAGGTTTGGTGCACTACTTCCATAGCATAACTACCATTCATTTGCATATACATTTATTATATGAAATTAAAGATTCTATAAAAGTATAAACTTTAAAAAAAAAAAAAATTAATGTTTTTAAAGTTTCAAAGGTTCACAATTCTTACCAGGCAACATAATATTGCGGTCACATATCGTAGACACCCGTCCAAAGTCTCCTTCTGCATTTTTAAACAACTTCATTTCTTTTGTCAAGTTGCTCCTCAAGCTGGGATTTCCATAGGCATACTTTTCAATGATATCCAAGAGTCCTGAAGTAGTTTGTCTATGGTTAGCCATTTCATTGCTGTTGTATTGGTTTCTGGGGTTAAACCAATAACCTAGCAGCATGAAGATTTTTGTTGAGCTGGTTGTCTCAACGATCATCCAATATTCTAAGGGAAGGCTCCTATTCTTTTCCTTCTCCTTTGAAATCTTCGTAACATTTCGTGTCTTGCTTTGTGAATGCCATTATACAAATAGCCTATTGCTGGCCTATCATCACTATTAATAATGCACAGAACATGAATAAGCGGTTCTGTGAGTTAGACAATAGCAGCACATTCTTTCCAAAACGTTGAATCCAACACATAAGTCAACAAATTTTTTTGTTTTACTCTCTTTAGCATATGCTGATATGGTCCATTCCCTCAATGTCACCATAGCTCGTAACGCATATTTCTGTGTCAAAATACTTTGCAATGCAATAAAATTTGTGGTAAATCGTGTAAGGGCTAGGCGAAGTATTTATCTTCTGCCAGTGTGCTTCTTCATTAAATGTAAAGCATAATAATGATTATATATATACTTTGTGATTTTTGAAGCATGTGTAACTATGTCACTTAGCTTATCCAACTTCCCAATATCTTGCAACATCAAATTGAGGCAATGGGCTACACAAGGGGACCAAAAAAGTGTGAAATTCTTATCCCAACAACTTCCCAGTAGCAATATAATTTGTAGCATTGTCTGTGACAATATGCACCACATTTTCAACGCTGACAAAAAGCACCACCTCCCTAAACAATTTATATAACAAAGCTGCTGTCTTGGAAGTATTTGAAGCATCGATAGATTTCAAAAATACAGTGCCTTTTGGGCAATAGACCAAAAAATTAATGAGTGTTCTATTGCATTGGTCTGTCCATCCATCAGCCATGATAGTACAACCAGTCTCCTTCCATGTTGTTCGAAAACTGTCAACAAATTTTTTAACTTCCTCAACATTCTTTGCTAATAGATAACTACGAAGGTCATAAAAACTAGGCCTTTTATAACCAGGTTCCATTGAAGAATTAGCATCTAATGTAGGTTGATAATACTTGGAATTGACTGCATTAAATGGAATGCAAATATCTATTATCCACTTTGAAAAAGCAATATCACATTTCTCCTTGACTTCCTTAGTATGTAACACACTTTTGATTCCGACTGAGCTCTAGGGGTTGTTCTTGGCAAGAAATAACTATTCATTGTTGCTTTTCCCTTTTTCCCTCTCTGACTTCCTCCAGTACCTATCCTTTTACCTTTATGACTAGGAGGAGGCATTAGAGAATGCATAATTTCTTGAACATCATCATCATCTTAACATACATTTGTTCTTCATAATCCCTAAGGCCAGGACCACATGGATTTTGTTCTGTGTACAACTCTTGCGCTTTCCATTTAATTATTTGCATACTCATCTAAATTTTGTTCCATTTGACCACGGACATCAATAGATACCTTCCTACATGGCTCTACTTTACCCTTTCTTCCCGCTAAATGCTATTTGAATTGATTAATACCACCACCTTTAAAAACTTTTTTACAAAAATTACATACTATAGTTTTATCTCTTTCTGGATCTTGTGAGCAATATCCCCATGCTGGGTCGCTCTTCCCTCAGGTCGCACTTTGAGAATGTAGTGTTGAACATGCTGTGGAGCTTGGTGTTGATTGTGTACCAGAAGAAGACATTGAATACTCTACAAAAAATTAACTAAAGTTTTAAGGTTCTAAAGTCCTAAGCTGGTGAGGGCTATTGAGTATTGATACAAAAAATTAATAAAATCATAACAAATAGAAAAGGAAATTAGCAATAGACAATTAGCAAATTAATGAAGTCCTAAGTTATTGACTTGTGGAGTTTGATGATTAAAGTATTAAATAGTGAAAAAAAAAAAAACAAAAAATACCAAAAAATGAAGAACAAAACTAAAAAACTAAAAAACAAAACTAAATAGGTACTGAAGAAGTTAAGAGCTAAAGATTGAATCGTAATAAACATTGAAGAATAAACTAGTTAGAAGGAAAAAAAATTGAGGAACGAAAAATGAAGAACAAATGATGAAGAAAAAATTGAATCAATTTACCTTAGTTTGGAAATGGCTTGATGTAGACCAGTTGATCAGTAGAAGAATTGAAGATCAGAAGATGGGAGAGTCTTGCGGTCTTGCCAAGTTGCCGTCTTGGTCCTCTTGGAGTTGGGAGTTAGGGCTTAGAGAGTTGGAGCTCACTATCTTGGAGTTGTGGCTGAAGCTTGAAGGGGTTGATAATTGGGGATTTGGGGTTTTGGCTTTTGGGAATGGGGTACTTTTTAGAATAAAGTGATAAAAGGCCAAAAAGACAAAAATGCACAAAAAAAAAAAACAAAATTAAAAGGTAATAAAATGGCTTAACGATCATTTTGGTTCATCAATTTAAAACCGTTCGGTTCACACTTAACCGTCTGAGTTGACCGGTTCGCTAAAAACAGTCCAATTTATCCGGTTTATCCCAGTTCAATTGCAATTTCGATCCAATTAAGAAATCGGACCGATTTGGTGTCTGGTTCACCGGTTTCGATCGGCCTGGCCGATCTAGGTTTAATAACACTGCCCTAACGAGATAGCTCTAGGATTTTCTCCTTCAAAACAAAACATTTTTCCACAAGATGATCGACCAATCTATGATATTTGCAATATGTTAGGTTATTAATGTTACCAGCCTCCTCATAGCGTTTCATCTCAGGAAGTTCAATAAGGTTACCTTTGAGGAGATCTTCCAGCATTTCCACAACATCAGATTCAGGAAAAGGGTATTCCTTTTCTTACATTTCTTTCAAAGTGACCTTCTTCTTTCCTTTCTCTTGACTGGTATTAAAGTTTTTCATCTATCTTCTTCTTTAACTTGAGTACAAGCTTTAGCAGTGTAGAGCTCACAGCCATAGATTCTTCATTGTCATTTTTTATGGGATACTTGTCCCTTTTACGATTATCTTGCTTTTCTTTTCCTTTGTGAAAATTTTGGATTAGCAGGCTTTGGATTGATGGACCTTGCCTCTACTAGCTGCTATGTTAAGCTCCATATCAGTGAACACGTGTTGCTAACTTGTCAAAAGTCTTAGGCTTAATTCCTTGCAAGATGTAACGTATACCCCAATGCATCCCTTGAGTGCATATCTCGATGGCAAAAGCTTTAGATAATCTGTATTTGCAATTCAAACTTAAATTCCTCCATTTATTAATGTAATCAATGACATGCTCTTCCTTCAATTGATGAGTGCTAGATAGCTCAATTATACTAACCGTACGGTGAGTACTGAAGAAGCAATTGATGAACTCTTGTTCAAGTTGATCCCAACTATCAATTGAACCTAAGTGGAAGATCAATATAGCAATCAAAAGCGAAACCTTTAAGGTTCAAACAAACTTCTTAACAAGTAGATCTCTATCAATGTTGGCATTATTACAGGTTTCCACAAAGTGGGCCACACGTTGCTTTGGATTGCCTTTGACATCAAATTGTTGGAATTTTAGAGGTTGATAGCTAGTAGGCATCCTCAGAAGGTTTATCCTTTGAGTGTACGATTTAGCATATGTATGAGAGGACCAAGCATTGCCTTTGACCTTATCTTTAATGGTACCAACAATGAACTCTTTCAATTAATCCATTAAGACTGATCCATCCAAGGGGATATGAGGACCCCTAAATGAAACTCTAGTCCTTGGCATAGTTCAACCATGTTTTATGGATTCGTTTGTAGCATACCTATTGGCAAATTGGTAACAGCATTACTAGAGTCATCCCCGTTAGAATTGCTTAGTGGTGTGTCCGTTGTTGCATTCGTAATAGTATTGTTAGATCCACTTAACTTAGTATTCCTTTGCGGTGTACCTGTCGACGTAATTGTAGTATTGCTAGATTGTCTAAACTCAGGATTCATTTATGGAATACCTATTCTAGACTATTCTAGATTCTCGATCTTTTCTATTATCATAGCCATTTGCACGTCTCTTTCTTGCATAGTAGTTGTGAGAACTTCAATAGCTTTTGCCATACTCACCATCTATTCTTCCAAAGATAGCATGTTAGTTACCATCACAAGCACATCATTGGAACTCACAAATCTAGTAGGGTCTATAGGTGACATTATCTTAGATTGTGGCATTCCAGGGGCAGTAACAGGTATAGAGTTGGTATTTGAGTCATTTTCCCCTATGATGTCTTTCTTTCATCTCAAAAAAGTCTAGAGTGATGACTGGGCTTTTAGGGGTGGTAGCACCAGACCCTAATGTCAGTTTAGGTGAAGCGGTTTGAGTGCACAAGTCGGCAAGTGCCTTTTTCTTGCTTTGAGTCATAGAGCCCAAATTTAGGGTATCATAGCTTGATTCATGATTTATGGCTTGACTGGCCAATTCGTAAGATTTGGGATCTTGAGTGGTATCTTTCTTAGGAGCCATTGAACTTATAGAGAGTTGAAAAAAATAAGAGATGAGAGGCAAAGATTGTCCAACCGGGCGTGCTAGAAATTTGTACGCACAAATTTCGAGTTTAAAAATAAATAGACCAAAAAGTGAATAAATGATAATTTTATTAATTTATAGAAGCAGAGTACAATCTTTGTGTAGACTTTGTTTACAAAACAAAGTAATCATTTGATTCTTCTCTCTTTGAAACTTTGACTCGAGGGCTTGAGTAGCTTGTTCTCGATTCAACAGGCGAAATCTCCTTTAATGTAGGCGGAATAGTTCTCTTGTGAGAGTTTCTAGGCTTTGAGCGTATTAGAGACTACAATATTTAGTGCAAGTTGTTCGTTTTGAGTCTTTGGTGTAGAAGTTCTATGGAACTTTTGAGGCTTTAATTTGACAGACCTTCAATGCTTGAATGTTGGACCCGATAAAGCTTTTGAGGCTTTAGTCTGACAGAGCTTTGTTGCTTAAAGGTAGATCCCTTGACCCTTGGGGGTTACCCTATCTATAGTGATAGAAGGGAGAGTATTCTGATAAGAACTAGCTTCTTAATAATTATCCGTTATTTATCTTTTATAAAAGGATAAATATTAATTATTTGACAGCCATCCTAATCAAAACATGTTGTAGACACCCCATTTTGTACCGGTTGTCATCTTAAGTCCTGTGATCCTTATGATGAGGGTAGTATATGCACTTTAATAAGCTTTATAATACTTTCAAATGGACCAATGGAATTGCAGCTGGCAAATAACCTAAGTTTTAGGAAGTGGATACTGCGTACGCAGCACCTTTGGTGCATACACATGTTAAGCAGTTGCGTACGCAGTGAAAGTTTTAAGGAAACCTTGACCTGGGATTTCTTGCCCTCCAATTAACTTCTTTTTTAGGAAAACGTATTATGGTATGTTTAGGAGACCTAGATTTCAGGGAAAATAGGGAGAAACCCTAATTTTACTTCTTGATGCCTATATATATATCCTACTATAAACCTAGAAAGGAGGGGACTTTGAAAGGGGAATTTTTAATTGGAAGAGAAAAACCCTAGAGAAAAAGAGAGAGAAGAAGCAAAAGAGATGGTTGCGATTCCGAAGGTTCGTAAGGAAGCGTTCTGAAGGGAATTAAGTGCATAACCTTGAGGGTAACACCAAGAACTTATGTCACACCCCATTTTTGTCACCTTGACTAGGGTACATCATTTCATGTAGGATTTTGAGTTCTTTTCGAGTCTAGTATTTTGCATTGAGTTTATATGGTATTGAATCTCATGTGTATGAATTTTGAAGTGATTTGGAGTTCATTTCAATAGTCAATAAGAACTTTTGCGACTTTAAGGGCATAATCGTCTTTTAAGCCGTATATTTTTCATTTGACTTTGAAATGAATCCCGAGTCATTCCCTCGAGTTCATATGGTTATATAGAGTCTATATATAAGATCAATTTGATGAACTAATGGTTTAAGATCAATTCGGCTCATAATGGTTTGGGTTGGCTGAAAGACCTTTTCTTGGCTTGCTCAAATTGACTCACAAGACCCACTCAATTTTCTCTCATTTAACTTCAATTGGGCTTTATTTACATCCTAGACATCTTTAAGAAGGTTGAATTTTAATTTGGAAAGCATTTAGTTCGACCTTGTATGCAAACCTAAGCTTGGCGACGATAAGGCACCATGGTTAGCCGCCTTTGTAAAACCTAACCATGCACCCATGGTTAAGGAATTTTGTCCTAAGATGCCTAAAAATGTGTTCCCCTTCGAAACACGATCGTTTTGGCTTTTATTTTGTCAAAATCAGACTTAATTTGACCCCTGTAGGACTTCCTAATGGGATTAGAAGTCAAAACTAGGAGCGAGAAAAAGAGAGCCCTCGGTAACCGTCCAGGCCTAGATGGTCACCCGAGGAGTCCATCCTCAATTGGGATTCTGACTCCTTCTTCTCTCTTTTGACGGTTTCCTCCGCCCTTGCAAGTTGTTTCCTCCTAGGATTGTGTAAATTTGAGTTGTTTAAGCACCAAAAGAGTCTCTAATAGCCCTAGGATCATTATTTAATGAATTAATCTTAGCCATTGGTTTAGGAGGTCAGTTCTCTATATAAAAGACATGATATTCAGCACATAGGAGGAGGACAATTGCACTTGATACTTAGAGAAAGAGGAAGCTACGAGTTTAGAGAGCTAAAAGGACATCAAGAGGAGGCTCTTCAACCCTAACCAAGCAAGAGAACAAGGAGTTTGAAGGCAAGGGAGGTTCTACAAGAGGTAAACACTCTTTTTGACTGCTGAATATAGGTCTTCTTGTTCTCCTTCTCCTTCTTCTTCTATGATAGTTCTAGTGTATGATGTAACTCCACATGTTAGGATAATTTAATGCTTTTATGATATGTTATGAATGATTTTAAGATGATTTATGGCTTTATATGCTTGATAATCCTTAGTTTACTAAGGATTTGAAAGCGTTACTCTTTTTATCTCCTTAAATCATGCATAGTTCATATATCCTAGTTGCTGTGATAATTATCATGAGTTAATGCTCCTGTTAGTTAATATATATAATATGAATGACATTCATGATGATTTGAGCATGTGTTAGAGTCGTTTCATAGGTTTTAATGAATAGTTGTGAAATTAGGGTTTCGATTACCCTAAATTCACACTAGTTTCATATAGCATGTTTAGTTTAATTCTGTGAGTTGTTTCTCATCATAGTCATTCTATATATGCTGCATATAGTTGAATCATGCCAGGTTTGCATTCATATAGTAGATTTTAGTAGGGTTTTGGAGATGTTATCCTTTTCTATGGATAATTATCCTTTTTGTTAAGTAAGGTTTTGCATGAGAGCTTTCTGTGATGTGTTTAAGTATGAAATCACTTCTATTGTGTTCTAATATATATATTTTACATAGGATATGAAGATTGCACCTCCCCATAGCAACTTTTTTACGTGAAATTATCTTAGGATAATTTCGCTTAAGAAAGCTCGCCGTAGGAAAGTCCTTTTTCATATTTTACATAAAATGTCACCTTTTTGGTTAGAATAGATTTTGTTATCATGTTTATTGATATTATTGGGGTCTTTCATGATTTTTAGTGTATCTTTGGTAGTTTTTTATGCATGTTAGATAGCAGGGGCGGAGCCAGGATTTACCTCCAAGGAGGGCACTGTGCTATGATTTTATGAAGTGAGAACTGAGAACTAAAAGCCCTAGAAAGCAATTTTTTTTTTAAATTACTTTTTAGTTATCATTTTTCAATTTAATACCAAAAAAAGGATTTTTTTTGTCAACTTATTACAAATTGACTGTAAATATACTTTAAAATGACTACTATCTTCCTCTTTTTGGCATTATGTTGAGAAATAGTCATTAGATGGTAATATCTCTCCCAAAAAAAAAAAATTTGGTTGAGGTAGGGGGCACGTGCCCCCCAAGGCCCCTCTGGCTCTGTCCATGTTAGATAGGTCATTGCATGTAGGATTGAGTTGGGGTCCTTAGTTATTCATTATTCTTGTTATTTGCATGATTAATGGATAGTTTTAGGCCTTGTCATGATTCTGTCCAGATTAGTGTATTGTTCTTTTTGCATGGTTTTGTGCACTTGTAAGGGTGAAAACAGGTGCAATAATTGCCTTATTGCAAATAAGATCGTTATTGCTTAAGCTTGCTATTGCTTAGAGAGAATTGCGCAAGGTAAGTAGGGTATGAAGTGCCCTAATTCACTTTTCTTTTCTTAACTTTTCTTTCTCTTCTCCCTCCTAGGGTTATTTCTTAATATGGACATATGGTGATTTCTAAAGGTTTTTTTCTCAAATAAAGTACCTTTTTCTCAAAGTTTCCGTCTTATGGAAGTTACTTGATTTCAAACTTGGTTTAAATATCAGATTTCCTATCTTTCAAATAAGGAAACTTAGGGTTTTTACCATGAGTCCATATTAGGATTTAACCCTATTCTATTCGAACTACATGGACTTTGATCCATGTATTTCATTGCATGGTACGTAGGCGTTTGTTTTAAGGCTCAAGTCCGTTCTAGGATCCAAGTATCCAAGGATTTTCTTCTCTTTTCTTTTTTTTTTTTTTTTTCTAGTTTTATTTTATTTTCTTTGTTTGATTATGCATGAATGAAATGGATGGATGGGATATATGTTATGCATGCTGTCTTGTGATGATATATGATGATATTTGAGTAAAAAAGATCTTAAATTAGCTCAATCAAATTAAGAGACCAACTTGGGCGATGTGGGTGCCTATGGGCTTTACCCAAAACCTTCCCACGTCGTAACTTAGCCACAAAATTCAATTTTCTGGTTTTTAAGACTTTGCCATTTCCTTTTAAAATGGAGTCATGAGGTTTTGGAAATAAAACATTTTTATGGTTTTCCTCTTTTCCTTAAAAAATGAGGTGGCGACTCCTTTCATTTGCTGTCTTCTAAAAATCCCAAACCCTCGTGGGCGTCGTGTTTTTTCGTGGGTTCACAACTTAACTTTATAATTTATTTGTTTAGCATGATGATTTATATTTGATAAAGTAATGTTTTTACCACGAATGCTATGTTTACTATGCATACTTAGTTAATATTTCATATGATAGCATGAATATCATCACGTAGTAGACTTACCTCATAAGAAAACCTAGGGTTCCGTGCATATTTTTGCATAAGCATCATGTAGTGGATTCTCCATGGGGGAGAAATTAGGGTTTCATTATGCGGTAATTTACTAGTATATAGGTTTGTTTTATTTTAGCATGAAAATGATTTTGGGCATAAATCTATGGAAGGTCACATGTATACCCTTTCATGGTATATAGGTGTCACACCCCATTTTTGCACCACCTTACTAGGGCTCATCATTTCATGCATGTTTTTGTTTTATTTTTGAGTCTAGTCACTTGCATTAGTTTTCTAGAGTCACAAGGACAATGGATATGAATTTTGGTTCAATTCGGAGTTGATCTTGAGGGATAATAAGAATTTTTGTGACTTGAGGGGTATAATCATCTTTTAAGTCATAAACTTTTCATTTGACCTTGAAATGATCTCCAAATTATCAATTGGAGTTCATATGGATGCATACGAGGTATTTCTAGGTTTAATTTGATGAATCAATGGCTCGGGATTAAAGTGGCTCGATGTAGTTCAAGTTGGTTAATTGACCCTTTTTTGGGCTAGCTCAAATTGACTCACAATTACCAACCAAATCTCTTTAAATTGATTTTCATTAGTCATTATTTTATCCCCAAAAGTGTTTTAGAAAGTTTAATTTTGATATGGAAAGCATTTGGTTTGATCCTATGTGCATACCTATGCTTTGCAAAAATAGAGTATAGCGGTTAACCGCCTTTGTCAAACCTAACCATGCCCCCATGGTTAGTGGTTTTCATCCTAAAATGTTCAAAAATGTATTCCTCATTAAAACACGGTCGTTTTGGCTTTTGTTTCATCAAAATCGGACTTAATTTGACCCTTGAAACACTCTTAGAAGGAAAAGGAGTCAAAATAGGCAAAAAATCTGAAGTGGGCTCGGGTGACCACCCGGCCCTGGTGGTCACCCGAGGCCACTCTCTTATTTTAGCTCTACTTCGTTGCTGAAGCGGACTCCTAACTATTTTCACGTATTTGAGCTCTTTTGAACGTGTTTCCTTCTAGTTTTTTGTAACATTTGAGTTACTTAAACACCAAGGAGGTCTCTAATTGCCCTTAGATTAATTTCTACGGTTTTAATCCCAGCCATTGGTTTATCCTAATGAAACTCTATAAATATCCCCTATGCTTTATGTGAACCCCGGAAATTGGGCACACAAGGGATTGAAAGAAAATGGGTTTGAAAAAGAAAAAGGAAAGGAGTCGCCACCTTATTTTTTAAAGGAAACAAGGAAAACCCTAAAAATAGTTTGTTTTAGGAAAACAATTTGAATGACTCCATAAAAAAGGAAAGGCAAAAACCAATCTTTTGAAAACCAAAGAAATCGGGGATTCGGAGGCTAAGTTATGACATGGGAAGGTTCTAGGCAAAGCCTATAGGCACCCATGTCACCCTTTCGATCTCTCAGTTCATTTGGGCTAAATCAAGATCTTTCCATACAAAAATCAGCAAGTATATCATCACAAGAATTGCATGCATATCATATATTTCATTCATCCATCCATGCATAATAAGCGCATAAAAACAGAAAAAGAAAAAGAAGAAAATAAAACAAAAATAAACCTAGGATGCTTGGATCCTAGAACGGACTTGAGCCTCACGAAGAGCGCCTACGTACCATGCAACGAAATACATGGATCAAAGTCCACGTAGTTCGATTAGAATTAGGGTTAAGACCTAATATAAACCTATGGTTAAAACCCTAGGTTTCCTTATTTGATCAAAAGAGTTGAATATGATAGAAAGTTTGATTTTAGGAAAGAAATCCACAAAATGGAAACTTTAATAAAAACCAGAATTTTATTTACGAAGGAAACCTTTGATTAAACCATAGACTTGTATTAAAAATTAACCCTAGATAGGGAGAAGAGAATGAGTTAAGAAGAAAGGTGAATTGGGGCACCTTCACACCCACTTACCTGAGCGCAATTACTCCAAACATTAGCTATTTCAGACATAAACAGCCCTATTTGCCATAGGACAAATACCACACCTATTTGCACCCTTACAAGTGCTCAAAACCATGCGAAAACACTAACATGCAAATCTGGACAGAATAGTATTATGGCCTAAAATCATCCACTAAGCATGCCAATAGCAAAAACAGCGAACAATAATAAGTCCTAACATATTCCTAGAACCATATCATGCATAAAAACCCTAAAACATACTAACATGCATGCAAAACTATCATGTTTACTCCATATGAAAAACATATACAGCAAACACGAAGAAAAACCAATAAAAAAGTCTACTTTATCATGCTATATGAAAACAAACACGAAACAATGACTCTAAAACCCTAAACTCACAAATATGCTTAGAAACATACAAAACATACTTTAATCATGCTAAAACCAAACTAAACAGAAATTATATCATGCATATTAACTAACTAAAGCAATATAACATGATGAAAATCCTAACTCTAACATGCAATGACACTAATCCTAGCACAAGGACAAACAGGAGCACAAGAATCATAACTATGCATTAAAAACCTAAAGGACAGCCCTAAAGCATGCTAAACAGTAGATAAAAAATAGATATTCCATGTATATTAACTAGCTAGAGTGTTAATACATGATAAAAAGGCTACCTTTAACATGCAATAAGCTTAACCCATATGAAAACCTAGTTTAAGCTTGAATAGAGAAGGAGAATACCTTATTCTCTCTCAAACACTCAAGTATTAATGCATAAAGTGGCTCCCCTTGTGTTTGTAATTGTTCGTGGCTCCTCAGGTCTTTAGAGTGAATCAAACCAACACGAATCCTCCTCTTTGTCAAAGTGGTATCACAGCAAAGAGATCAAAACTCAACTCAACTTTGAAAAGAAATAGAAAACAAAAAGAGAACAAGAGAAAAGAAAAGTGATTTTCGTCACTTTGCAGCAGCAGCAACTTCAATCGCGTTTTTGGGTATGAAAACGTTGGATTTGAACAAAGCTTGTGAAATACAAAGTTGTAGAGAATTGAATTATCTTTCTAACAAGACCAATTTCATCAAATTCTGACATCGGATGAAAAAGTTATGATTAAAATACGACTGCTGGTTTTCAGAAAATCTGCTGCTGAATTATGACGAATTTCACTCCCTCCAAACCCTCTTCTCCTCTCCCTTGTTTAAAGACATTAAGAGAGTATTTATAGCTGAAATCTGGAGTTTCCCTTTCCTTCCTGGACTAGGTTTCCTTGGAGAATAATCAAAAGGTATTTTATAATGATAAAAGACTTCTAATCTGAATAGGAAAAGGAAATTGTCTTTTATAAAAATTGGGAGACTGACCGCTAACACGCATGCACATGTATCGTATGTGCGTACACACACTCATCACATACGTACACGTGTTAGTGTCATGATAAAAATGGCTAATTTAATAAAATAATTTTCTTTTCATTTTAAACCAAAAATCTCATGCTGTGATTCGCACTAATTCTTCAAGGATAATCCGTAAATAACCACACTAAACTCATCATCAGGCCATATCAAAATTGAACTTCATGAAACACTTTTGAGGGTAAAATGATGACTAATGAAAGTCAATTTGAAAAGATTTGGTTGGTAATTGTGAGTCAATTAGAGCTAACCCAAGGAAGGGTCAATTAACCAACTTGAACTACATCGAGCCATTTTAATCCCGAGCCATTGACTTACCAAATTGAACCTAGAAATACCTCTTATGCATCCATATGAACTCCAATTGACAATTTGGAGATCATTCCAAGGTCAAATGAAAAGTTTGGGACTTAAAAGATGATTATGCCCCTCAAGTCACAAAAGCTCTTATTATCCCTCAAGATCAACTCCAATTTGAACCAAAATTCATATCCATTGTCCTTGTGACTCTAGAAAACTAATGCAAGTGACTAGACTCAAAAACAAAACAAAAACATGCATGAAATGATGAGCCCTAGTAAGGTGGTGCAAAAATGGGGTGTGACACTTTAGCACAAGGAGAGCCACTTTATGCATTAAAATTGAGTTTGTGAGAGAGAATAAGAGAGAGAGAGTTGAAGGAGAGCTGGAGTTCCTGCTGTAGCCTTGAAGAACATTAATTTAAGTCATCCATAAGAGCAAAAGGAGAGTCTCTACAGCAGCAAGGAAGCTTCTCCTAAAGTAACCTCCCTCCTTGTTTATGTTGAATATGAGTTTCTTATAGAATATGATTATTGCATGTTAAAGGTAACTTTTTTATCATGTGTTATCACTTTAGTTAGTTAATATGCGTGATTTAAATGTTGTTCATGTTGATTATAGCATGCTTTAGGGCTGTTCTATAGGTTGTTAAGCATGAGTGTGAGTTTAGGGCTTCCATTGTCCTTGTTTTAGAATAGTGTCATTGCATGTTAAAGTTAGGATTTCTATCATGTTTTATGGGTTTAGTTGGTTAATATGCATGATTTAAGTTCTGTTTATTATGAGTTTAATGTGTTTTAGGGCTGTTTTATGTGTTTTCAAGCATGTTTGTGAGTTTAGGGTTTTTATTGTCCTTATTTTAGGATGGTTTCATATAGCATGTTAGCATAGGGTTTCTTATTTGTTTTCTTCATAGTTGCTGTATATGTTTTACATGTAGAATAACTATGATATTTTTTGCATGCATATTAGTGGATTTCTAGGTTTTTTTATGCATGATATGGTATTAGGATTGCATTAGGGCTCATGTTTGTTCGCTGTTTTTGCTGTTAGCATGATTAATGGATGAATTTAGGCCATAATACTATTCTGTCCAGATTTGCATATTGTTGTGTTTGCATGGTTTTGAGCACATGTAAGGGTGCAAATAGGTGTGGTAATCATCCTATTGCAAATAGGGCTGCTGTTGCTTGAAATTGCTTATGCTTGGAGCTATTGCGCTCAGGTAAGTGGGTGTGAAGGTGCCCCAATTCACCTTTCCTTTCTTATCCTTTCTCTTCTCCCTCCCTAGGGTTATTTCGTAATATGGATATAGGGTATAATTAGAGGTTTCCTTAATAAATAAAATTCTGGATTTTTATTAAAGTTCCCATCTTGTGGAAGTTTTCTTAAATTCAAACTTGTTTATTCAATTCTCTTTCAAACAAGGAAACCTAAGGTTTTTACCATAGGTTTATATTAGGATTTAACCCTAATTCTAATCAAACTACGTGGACTTTGATCCATGTATTTCGTTGCATGGAACGTAGGCGCTTTTTTGAGGCTCAAGTCCGTTCTAGGATCCAAGTATCCTAGGTTTTTTCTCTTCTCTCTTCTTTTTTCTGTTTTGTTTTATTTTCTTCATTTGATTATGCATGGATGGATGAATGAAATATATGGTATGCATGCTGTCTTGATGTGATATTTGTTGATATTTGTGTTGAAAAGACTTTAATTTAGCCCAAATAAACCGAGGGACCAAAAGGGTGACATGGGTGCCTATAGGCTTTGCCTAGAACCTTCCATGTCATAACTTAGCCTCCGAATCCCCAGTTTTCTTTGGTTTCCAAAAGACTTTGTTTTTGCCTTTCCTTTTTAAACATGGAGTCATTCAAGTTGTTTTCTTAAAACAAACTGTTTTTAGGGTTTTCTTTGTTTCCTTTAAAAAATAAGGTGGCGACTCCTTTTCTTCCTTTTTTTTCTTTTTCAAACAAGAATCTTTTTCGCAAATCCTTGTGGGCCCAATTTCCGGGGTTCACAATAGGTGAGGCTACAAAATCTGACATAAAATGCCAACTGGTGCGTACGCAATTATTATATTGCGTACGCATTATATTTTGTGCATGCGCAATAACATAATTGCGTACGCACATGTAGTATTGGCAGACAGTTTCTTTCTTTATTGTATTTATTCTGATAGTTGGTTAATCTGTATTTCCATCTTTTTTATGATTATTTTGTACCTCTATCTCTATCATATCATCATGATTTGCGTGTTACTATGGTTGAATGAGTAGGGTTAATTTTAGTTAAACATTTAGATTAGTTAAAGCCATCAATCATGTGTGGGAGTCGGTTCCGACTGGGCACAGCTGGGTGCCTAACACCTTTCCAGCGGCGTACCCTAGCTTCGAACCCAAATATCTTGTTAGGACGAGCTAGACCCTGCTAGGGTTTACTCGTTCCCAATATTGGGTGGCGACTCCTCTCCATGTGAGTCTTTTGAGGCTAATGCGTATTCTCGAGGTATGTGGTATTGGGGCGTGGCGCTCACAGTAGCAACTCTGCTGGGGCTAGAGAGCTAGATTTCGTATAGTGATTTATGGCTTTACTTAATTTAAATTGTTTAATGGGAAAAGACCAAAATTGCACACACACGCGCACTACCACCCATTACCCTCGATGACAGTCTAATGAAAGGTACCAGGTCCCATTTAGGCCTGTGGTTACTAGAAGTTGGCATCATCAACCCACAGCTTGTGCCACTAGCCTGTAATAAGCTAGTGAGTACGTTAACAGGCCGCTCATTAAGCGCCCTAGCTTAGGTGACCCTTGAAGAAGAAATAACTCTAATGGACTGACCACACTAAATTACCCCCAAGGCCTTTGCATAGCCCTGTTTGAATGTGTGTCACTTTTCATGTCATGTTGCATTTGCATATTAGGCCCATAATGTTTGGACTTAGCGGCAAAGCCCATCATTGTCTATTATCTTTTTTAAGTCTAGGCCCAATTGAGAAGTGAGGTGTGTGATTTTGTAATTGGGTCTAAGCCAAAAAAAAAAAAAAAAAATCAAAATGAAAATATGGTCTTGGGTACAAATGAGAGTGGAAGAATGTGTGAATATTTTAATGAGCCTAGATGCGAAAAATGAATAGACATTAGTTGGTTGAACCCAGTGTGGTACCCTTGGCTTCATGTGTCCTTAATGTGATTCTATGTTGGGCTTTCTCTTATGATTTTAGGTTTATCTCTTTTTCCTAGGGGCATCTCATTTATTAGAGTATTTCATTTAGGGGTATTAGGGTTAGTTGAGTCTTCTTTCTTTATGTGTGGTCTTGTTGTTGGTCCATCTTAGGCGCATTAGGCCCATTCATTCTAGGGTTTACATCTTTTCTTTGTTAGTTTTGCATGTTCTCTCATGTCTCATGTCTAAGTCTTCAATTGTCATGTTAGGAGTCTATGTCCACTTTCATTTTGTCTTCTTAGGTCTTTGAGTCTTGGTCTAAGTGTGTCTAGGTTCCTTTTTTTGTTTAATTCTCTAGTCTTTATTGGGCTTTATTCTAGAGGCATGTTTGGATGGAAATTAATGTGAAATCATTATGGATAATCACGGTAAATGACTTTTATAAGGAATATTCTTTGTAGGCATAAACAATCATTGCTTCTAAAGAGAATCCTAAATAACCAACTTGGGTCCGTAATCTGTCTGGGAGGTTGGAAAAAGTAGAAGTTACCCGAACTGTTGCAATGGCTACTGAACAAGATTTGGTGAAGAGATTGGAAGAGATGATGGCAAAGATTATGCAAAGATCAATGGCGCCTATTTTAGAAAGACTCCAAAAGATTGAAGTCAGCCAGGTAAACAAGCAACTAAAGAAAAATCCAAAGATGAGGTGGAGGATGAAGATTTCATTTTTAGTAAAGAAGATAAGGAGGACTACTATAAGAAGAAAGAAGCTAAATCTGAGAAGAAGTAAGCTGAAACCAAGAAGAAGAGAAAAGAGGTGCAAGACATTTCTACTGAGGTGGAAAAGATGAAGATTATTTTGAGGAAATCTCAAGGTGTTGAAGAGTACATGTTAGACATGGATGAATTATGTCCATTCCCTAATATCCAACTACCCCAAAATTCAAAATGCCTAAGATGGATGTGTTTGATGGGATTGGTAATCCTCGCAAACATTTGAAACAGTACATTCTGGCGATGAAACCTATAGGGCTTTCTGAAGAGCAGATTGTGCATTATTTCCCAAGGACCCTTAATGGCGATGCTATGAATTGGTACCTTTCCTTGGACATTGCAAAGACCCGAGACTAAAAGGGGCTAGTAATGGAGTTCGTGCACCATTACAACTATAATGCCCAACTCGATGTAACTTTGCGAGATTTGAAGACTACAAAGCAGAAGAGTAATGAGACATTCTCTGAGTTCTTAATGAAGTAGAGGGCTAAAGCTGTTAAAATGCCTAATCATCCAACTGAGAAGCATCAGGTGCGCATGATTGTGAAGAGCCTTCTATCGGTTTTTGGTAGACTATTGATGCCTATTCCATTGAGGACCTTTGAAGACTTGTACGATGCTGGTATACAAGTTGAGGATGGCATGGATAGTGGGCTAATTGATAAGAATGATGGGAAGAAGCGCACGTATGGATTTGGCAGCTCGAGTGCAAGTAATGGCAACAAAGCTAATGAGGTTAATGCAGTTAATCCTCGTAGTGGACTTAGGGAGTTCTCTTCACTTGGTGTGTCTCTATCTACAGCCCTTCGGAATTTAGTGAAAAGAGGAAAGCTGAAGCCACTGGATCCTACTCCTATCAACAAGTCGACACCGAACTACAATGAGAAAGAGTACTATGATTTTCACATCACATTGATAGGTGTGGTCGTCTTCGCTACACCATTCAGGATATGATTGATTCAGGGAAGCTTTCTAGGCTAGAAGCACCAAATACAGCGAGGAATCCACTCTCAAACGACCACGCCATGCCACCTCCATATGCAAATGGGATGTAGTGGGTTTGAAAGTAGAGGATTGCTTAGTTTCTTTTAGTTTCCATGGTTTTAAGACATTATTTGAATAATTGGTTGGATTTTTATGGTTTGGAACAATTACGTTGGGATAATTATTTTGGTATGATTGTTTCTTTTGATTATTAATTAATGGTTTTCATTAATTTTGTTGCTTGCTTTCTCAAGGGTTTGATATAGTTTACTCTTCTAGCACATGAGTTAATAGACTTGCCTTTTTAATGCTTGAACTGCGAACAATGGAAATCAAAATGAAGAGAGGCCATCATTTCTGCTATCCTTCAAAAGAAAAGAAATATCCCTTGCTAGCCATGTTGAGCCTGAATATTTTCCTTTTTGATACCCTTGTCAAGGATTACCCCCTACACAAGGGGCAAATTTTAAAGAGATGTTTGGGATGGTGTATAAACCATTGAAATAGAAAGAAAGATAAAAAGAAAATTGAAAAAAAAAATGAGAAAAAGAGAAACATAAGAGATGAAAAGAAAAAGAAAGAATAAAGAAAGAAGAAGGAAAAATGAAAAGAAAGAAAAGATGCAAAAATGAGATAGCAAGTGAAGCGCAAGTTGGAAAATGAAATGAGCATTAATGAAGTAATTCTTGACAGATAGGAACCTATTGAAATTAAACTTGAGCCTTTAATATCCTTTCTTTCATGAGCCTAGAACCCTGAACTTACATTACAGTCCAAATAAAAGTCCTCTCTGATTGATTGAAGTTGTTCAAGTATGGATGAATTACGTAAGGCTTGATCCCTTTTTGGGTACGTAGGCAACCTTTAGAGGTGTAGCCACATCTATGCAAAGGGCATGTGCAAAAGACTCATGTGTTAGAAAGTTGAACCATTGATAATTCAAATAGACAGATTAGCACTTTATTAATGTTTACCATGTTATGAAAAAGTTTTCAAGTAGTTCAATGCCAGTGGAGAGATGTGATTATGATGGTAAGAATAATCCTTTGAAGGTGCTGATATGTTTATTATGGGATCGTTGATTGGTGACTATCACATTTGTCTGAATTTGATGAGAAATAAAAAAGATGACGCTTGCTAGGTTGAAAACCCGAAAAGGTGACCTAGGCAAAAGTTAGGGCATGAAGAAAATAAAAAGAAAATGATAAAAGAAGAATTTTGAGCAAGGGGCAAGGTAAACCTTGTAAAGGATGTGTTCCAAAGTAAAAGAACATTTCAGTGATTATCCGTTGTGATTTCATGAATCAATATCCTCTTTATCGTGTCTTGAGAGTCTTCTCTTCTTGTGCTTATTCTGTGAGTCATGTTTTTGTTGTTCATCCCTTAGACTAAAGTTTGTCCTTATCATTCATCCTTGAAGTAGGGTCTGCATCCATATGCATTTGAGTGATTTGATGTTTTCACGTGCATTCCTTATGAAAGGGATGAGGTTTATTTGCTTGTGCATTCTCAGGGAAAGGAATTGCATTTTCTATCCATAAGGACAGGAACAAAATCTCTATGCTTGTCTATGATCCACAGGGAAAGGGATCTTCTCTATTTGTAACCCATAGGGAAAGGGGCCTTCACTGTTTGTTCGTGACCCACGGAAAAAGGGGTCTTCTATGTTTGCTCGTGACCCACAGGAAAAGGGGTCTTCTTTGTTGCTTGTGACCTAAAGGAAAATGGGTCTTCTATGATTGTTTGTGATCCACAGGAAAAGGGATCTTCTATGTTTGTTTATGATCCAAAGGGAAAGGGATTATGCCTTTATCCACAGGGAAATGGATAAAGCTTCTTGTTTATTTCCCAGGAAAGGAATAAAATTTTCATAATTAATATTTTTCAGTTGGTAGTTTTGAGAAATTACCTATTAAATGCCCCTATTGTTTTGCATGAACTATGCTAGGTCTGATCTCTGAGGAGTACGTAGGTAGTCAGCTGAGGCTGGCACGACCTTATTGCATATGTGTGTGTGTGGACTTTAAGTTGCCAACCGGAAAAATGTTCTATCTTTTCAAGCTTTTGGCTTTCGTATTGTAATGCAAAACTCAGCCAAAAGAGGGGCAACTATAGACACCCCATTTTGTACCGGTTGTCATCTTAAGTCCCATGATCCCTATGATGAGGGTAGTATATGCACTTTAATAAGCTTTAGAATACTTTCAAATGGACCAATGGAATTGCAGCTGGCAAATAACTTAAGTTTTAGGAAGTGGATACTGCATACGCATCACCTTTGGTGCATACGCATGTTAAATAGTTGCGCACGCAATGAAAGTTTTAAGGAAACCTTGACCCGGGATTTCTTGCCCTCCAATTAACTTCTTTTTTAGGAAAATGTATTATAGTATGTTTAGGAGACCCAAATTTCAAGGAAAACGGGGAGAAACCCTAATTTTACTTCTTGATGCCTATTTATATCTTTCTATAAACCTAGAGATGGGGGACTTTGAAAGGGAATTTTTTAGTTGGAAGAGAAAACCCTAGAGAAAAAGAGAGAGAAGAAGCGAAAGAGATGGTTACGATTCCAGAGGTTCGTAAGGAAGCGTTCTAAAGGGAATTAAGTGCATAACCCTGAGGGTAACACCAAGAACTTAACTTTATGATTTATTTGTTTAGCATGATGATTTATATTTGATAGAGTAATGTTTTTACCATGAATGCTATATTTACTGTGCATACTTAGTTAATATTTCATATGATAGCATGAATATCATCACGTAGTAGACTCTCCTCATGAGAGAACCTAGGGTTCTATGAATATTTCTGCATAAGATAGTGGATTCTCTATGGAGGGAGAAATTAGGGTTTCATTATGTGGTAATTTACTAGTATGTAGGTTTGTTTTATTTTAGCATGAAAATGATTTTGGGAATAAATCTGTAGAAGGTCATGTGTATACCCTTTCATGGTATATAGGTGAGGCTATAAAATCTGACATAAAATGCCAACTGGTGCATACGCAATTATTATATTGCGTACGCATTATATTGTGTGCGTGTGCAGTAACATAGTTGCGTACGCACATGTAGTATTGGCAGACAGTTTCTTTTTTTATTGTATTTATTCTGATAATTGGTCAATCTGTATTTCTATCTTTTTTATGATTATTTCGTACCTCTATCTCTATCATATCATCATGATTTGTGTGCTGCTGTGGTTGAATGAATACGGTTAATTCTAGTTAAACATTTAGATTAGTTAAAGCCATCAATCATGTGTGGGGGTTGGTTCCGACCGAGCGCAGTTGGGTGCCTAACACCTTTCCAGCGGCGTACCCTAGCTCCGAACCCGAATCTCTAGTTATGACAAGTTAAATATACTAGGGTTCACTCGTTTCCAATATTGGGTGACGACTCCTCTCCGTGTTAGTCCTTTGAGGCTAATGCATATTCTCGAGCTATGTGGTATTGGGGCGTGGCGCTCAAACATGTGGCAAACTTTAATTGGAAGAATTACTTGTCTTCCTCCTATTTGATCTCACTTGACAAGTGGCAATATTTGATTTGGTCACCTGTGTAGCAATTTTAAAACAAATAGCAACTTGTAATTCACCAACGCTATGTAATAAAAGACATGTGGCATACCTTTATTTGCCATATATATATCCCACTCAACTTATAAGAAAACACGTGGCCAAATTTAATTTGTCATGATTTAGTTGACTTTAAGACACGTGTCAACTTATGAGTGGTTGCAAAGTTTCTCATTGTACAAATACTAGAGAGTAGATGCTTTAATGATTGAAGAAAGAGAAAATTGGCTCCAAAATGTTAAAGGAGAGAAAAATTGGCTCCAAAATATCATGGGATATCACGCGTCAACAACAATGGCGAGTCTTCAACACTCGTTAGATGTGGCGAGCCAAAAGGAATGAGCTAAAATAGCATTTGATGAGTTTTGAAGACTCGTCAATTGTGGGTTCTTCATTTTTTGTGCATTTCATATTTTTTTTTCTTTTCTCGACTTTCTTTGTTTCGTATAGTTTTTTGCCTATTACAACTGATATAGTTTCAGATATATTGCATATCATTGAATTTATATGGGTTTTACCTTCTAAGATTACTTGTTCTTTAATAGATTGTTCAATAATTCGTAGAACTGATTATATGTTTTTTTTGGGGGGGGGGCATATTTACTAAATTTCATATCTGGAACCTCTCTTTATCTTGCTGACAGTAATTTAATTTCCATAATGGAATTTAGAGAATTTTTCATGTCTTTACCATTCAATTTATTTGTTTACTGCATAATCCAGTGGGGACTCATTCTTTCTCAAAGTGACGGAAGGAAACTCACTGGCATAGTCTATTTTCCTTAGGGTAATTCCATCCTAGGCCTTTGTGTGTGGGTGGCTGGGTGTGTGTGATAAATGAACTACATCATTTTATTTTTTTAGCTATTATGAGTACTAAAGTTTTTAGTTGCTAGATTAATTCTTTATGGGTTACTTTCAGTAACTACTTGAATTTTTGTTTATAACTAACGTTTCCTTGAACTTATACCCATTATTGAGACTTTTTTAGTTTATAAAATTTAGAAATTGGGGCTTGTGACATTTCCTCCTTTTGTTAATTAGTCACTTATGTTGTTGTACAGGGACTCGGTTACACATGGATACTCCAGGGGATAATTTTTACTCTAACCTTCTCTATAAAGGTACTAATCTTGAACAATTTAATATGGAATCTCTAGATCAAGGTGGTAAATAATCTCAAGTCCCCATTTAAATGGGGCTTGTGACATTGCCTCCTTTTGTTAATTGGTCACTTATGTTGTTGTGTAGGGACTTGGTTACATATGGGTACTCGAGGGGATAATTTTTACTCCAACCTTCTCTATGAAGGGATCAATCTTGAAGAACAATTTAATATGGAATCTCTAGATCAAGGTGCTAACTCATCTCAAGTCCCTGTTCAAATGGGATCAACCACAAAGTAACTACAATGAGGAGAAAACTTCACCACTGAAGAAGACAATCCTTGTATGGGTGTGGCTCAATATTTCTGTGGATGCGGTGCAAGAAAATAAGCCAAAAAAAGGCATATTGTTTAAATTTGGTGGTTAGTTTGAACAGCAAAAAAATAGGGAGCGTTATTAGATTACTAATGCAGATTGCATCCGCGTACGCATGCTCACCTTGAGCATACGCATTCTTTGGATATGTGTACGCACCACGGGGCATTGGGGTCTATTGCTACTACCGTTTTTGCTGCTATTGCGGCTTATTTCGAAACTTTAGTTTATTCTAGCTATTTTAGGAGTTTTAATTATTTTGTTTTATTTCATTATTGCTTTACTAGTTTCCTAGTTATTTCTTACTTATTCTAGTAGAACTAGGTTTTCCTATTCTAGTAGAATTAGGTTTTTCTATTTCATAGTTTAGTTCTCTATATAAAGGGATGTAAGCCTTATGGCAAAGGGAGTTTAGATGATTGATTATTTTGAGATTAATAATATCGAGAGAAAGAATTTCTTGTTTATTTCCTGCCTTCGTGTTCTTGAGTGAATATCGATCATGGTTGCCTACTATATGGCATTGTTCTTGCGACAATCAACAGATTGGTGGACGCATGATTGTTCTTTGGTGAACTTTGTCTCAATTGTGTAATTTTTGTTGCATCAGTTGTTATTAGAGTCTAGTTTGTTCTTGTTGTCATGCTAAGACAAGGAGGAGGACGTGCTGGAGGCTGTGAAGCCAATCTGGAGGATGTGTGTAATCGTGAGGATAAGGCCCAAATGCAACAAGATATAGACGTGTTGAGAGCCCAAATTACTACATTTGTAGTAATGAAGCAACGTGGACATTATTCCTTGTATCCGCGTTTTGTGGAGGAAGATGAACATGCACGACTTGTACAACAGCTTGATGTGGTAAGACAAAAACTTGATGCATTGAAGTTTTGTGTAAATTAACCTTTAAACTTAGTTTTTGTGGAGCATAAAGATTTTGATGAAGTTGAAGGAAGTAAGAATTTTGAATTCGTGAAAAAATTTTCTTTTAATAATTTTAGTGATGCTGAAGCTGAAAAATTAATGGATTTTAATTCTCCGCCTATTTTTAATCCACTAATTTTTGATGAGTATATATGGTGATGATGATATTGAAAATTTAGAAGATCAAGGTGAGACCATTCCTTACAATTCTTTTGAACAAAATTATAAGATCAAGGTGAGACCATTCCTTACAATTCTTTTGAACAAAATTATTCAGAAAATAATGTTGATTCAGTTAATGTTCATTGGGTTGAAATTCCTAGAGTTGAGGAATTTAAACATTATAATTTTATAGAGGATGAAGTTTTTGTTGTTGAAGAGCTGAAACGTTATGATTTTATTGGAATTGAAAATATTTGTTGTGTTATTTATCCTCTACTAATGAAAATTTTGAATGAGATGAAGGGTGCAGAGAAATTTTTTGTGTAATTGAACCCTTGCGAATAAAGCAATGGATCCGCAATATCAACAGCTGCACATGTGGTGGTAGTATTCATACTCATGGTGTGTTCCTTATCAAGCACTTGGTTCCTTATCAATCGATCATGGTCTTCTTATTCCTCACTTTTATTATAGTTATTTCATTTGAATGTGATGCATGGTGAAATTAAATAAGCCAGTTAATAAATGAGATTGATTCTTTGAGTGAAATGGGGGCCTAGGAGTTGCGGATTGGAACCTTCGCATTTCATAACCTAGTCCTCGAATCCACAATTTGTGGTTCAAGATTAATATGTTTTCTAAATAAATATGGAGTCAAAATTGTTTTATTATATATATTTGATACCAAAAGGTTTTGAGATGGTTATGCACTAGAGTAATCTCCTGGACACATGCTATCCCCTTGTCCCACATGCACCAAACAATTATAGAATGAAGTTTATGATGACATCCCTGAGGAAGAGTAGTAAGAGTTAAACCCATTATTTCTTGCTTGATAAGAAACCCTAGGACTACTAGATCTAGGGGTGTAAAGTGGGCTAGGCTGGGGTGGGTTGGGTTGAGCTACTCTTCAAGTTGAGCCTAGTTGGACTTTTCCATTCTTCAAGCTAGGTTTGGGCCAAGCTAAAGAAAAAATTCAAAGCCCAAGCTTGGTCTCGGGCTTAGGGCATGCTTCGGGTTTATGTTGGGCCTCTGGGCCTAATTCGAGCCAAGTTCCTTTTATTATTATTATTATTAAATAACATTTTTTTTAAAAAAAATTTTATACTTTGTATATTATAAAACTATTTGCAAACATTATATAAATGTTTATAGATTTAATAAACTTTGTAACTTTTTCTAAGAAGACATTTGGAAAATGGCCACAATCGATAAGCTGACAATTTGAAGCATTTGTTTAACATATTTATTTGTTTAATTATACTCTCCCGTTTCATAAAGATAGGCTAAGTTTGACAAAACACGCATTTTTAAAAAAGCTATCATTGCATTGACTTCTTATTTATTAAATTTCATCTTTTTAAAAGTATCATCTCCAACTAATTGTTATTAGGTTGTGTGAAAAGTAATTCTTAAAATAAGAAAAGCTAGTAAAGGAAAATCTTTAAAAAAAATATGATTTGACTTTTCAAAATGGCTAAACATGTTTTGGGACAAAAGAAGTATGTCAATATGTTATCATGTGATGTGATGATGTGAGTTCTTCATGGAGTTTAAAGATATAGAGGTCAAAATATAATTGTTGGGAGCTGTTTGTTTCTTATTTGTTTGTGACATTTATAAATTCTATTTAATTATTTTTTTAATCTCATGTAAATCTAACAACAAATATACGGAGGAACTCATATAATAATAATATATTATTTTATATAAGATGGGATAACTTTGGGTTAAGCCGTTGGACTGGGCTAAAAATCCTAAGTCCAAGCTCGTTTATCTTTAAGATTGGGTTGAGCCTAAACAAGCTCCAAGATAGGCTTAGCCCAATTTTTTGATGCTGGGTTAGGACTGGCCATGTGTCAACGAGCCAATTTTACACCACATTCTCAGGTTGAATGTGTGTCTATTTGTTTGAATGTCCGTCATTACACATCATGAAAGCATTTTGGCATGCTCAAAAAAAATTATTACCATAATTTGGGAGCATAGTTTGGGAAAATCCAAAGGCAGACCAAAATTGCCATTTTCAGCTCTCTTTTAATTCCCCCACAGTATTCTACTTTCTATTTCCAATTCTTTTCAGCTTGGCAAGGCTCAAGCGGTGGCCGTGTGGCACTAGAATGTTGTCATCAGAAAAATCTTTCAATTCCCTCACAATCTTCTATTTCCAATTCTTTTCAGCCTGTCGAGCCTGCGGTGCCGGCGTCGCACAGGAATGTTCTCTTCAACAAAAAAAAGTTACTTTCGTCCATCTAGCTTTTTTCTTAACCTGTTTCACTCCAGTCTTCGCTCTAATAACTACGCTCTTTTTCTAACCCTTCCTTCTCTCGCTACCTCCACTCTCTCTCTTTCTCTCTCTCTAGGTTTTATATATATACGTGAGAGGGAGGGCTCTCAGCCTTTCAAGATAACCAAACCAAAACCAAAACCAAAACCAAAACCAGAAGGAAACCCAAAACACGATCCCACACACATCCTCTGATTCCTCTCCGATCTCGACCCATACAATTTTTTTGCTTTGCCCCTAACTTTCCCAAAAATCCCTCGGTTTCTCTCGAACCAAAAACCCCCAAATCTCGCTCCACCTTCTAGAAATTTCTAGGTCTTGATTCTCTTTATCTCTCTTAGGGTTTTTTTTTTTGTTTTGTTGATATGGACTCGGAAGATGATATGCATGACGCCAACGACGTGGATTCCCTCGACGACTTTTACAGCGGTGAGACCATAATGGACAGTGACGCAGAGGCCGAGGATGGCTACGAATTCATGGACAACGATACTGATGATTCCGATGACAGCCCTGTGAGCCGTCAACAGGTGAATTTTTGTACCACATGATCTATAAAGTTTATGACTTTTTAATTTTTTTTTTTTTCGGTTATTTATTTTTGATTGGAAATTTGGTGAATTTTGGTTCCTCTAATCTATACTATATACGACCTTTGACTATATTATCCTCGTTTAAATTTATAACCCAAATTAATATATATGTGCCTCTCCAACCGGATCCTCCAAACCCTTTTATAAAGACGTCCAATAAAAAGATAAGGGTGACCAACCCATACAAAAGAATTAGTGCCCATGTATTTTAACTTCCACTTTGACAGGGTAGCTGAAGGTTCTATGGTTGTTTATGTTTGAAGGTGTTTTGGTTTTGATGAATAATACTTTGATTTCTAAAGCCATAGATTCCTAGCCAACTTCTTCTCCTTACCATGACTCTAGCCAAGCAAGTAGCAATGAGCCAAACTTGAACTTACTACCCAAGTCAGTTATCTTACTCAGCACTCTCACCCTTAAATAAAAAACCTCCATTTGTGAAATACAAACATATGACAAAGTTTATAGATGAAAAAGTTAACGTGTCTTGAAAGCCACTCTCTTTTATTCTGCATACAAGATACCTGTTTCTTCTCTCTTCAAATAAAAAAGTTACTCATTTCTTCTCTTTCATTCTGTATGCAAGGTATTTGAGTCATTTATATATTAGATACAATACAATTTCATGAATTGTATGTTCTTCAGAAGTTGATTGTATTTTTTTCTCGTGTATGCACACAAATAGAAGTATACACCTTTTTCATATGCTTTATTGTCTTTAAGGAGTGGCAGTTGGTTTGCTATTGATTTTGTATTATTTATTTTGACGATGATCACATTGTTACCGGGAAGTATTGTTTTTATGTTATATCATTGGATGTTGATAAGTGTGTGTGTATATATAGATGTTTTTTTTCCTTAAATTTTGAATTTTATATTTTATGGAAAATATGAATATGAAATTTATCTTCTTTAATATAATTAGTAAATTTTAAAAGTGTTCACGTGCAATGCATGTGTGTTGTATCTACTACTCTTATGTTTGGTTGCTTAGAAATTTTCAAGGAAAGAAAAAGGAAAAGAGTATTAGATTTTAGAGTGTTGTGTTTTATGTTGTTTTGGTATTTATATAATGAAAACTTGGCTTAATTAAGCCGAATAGTGGTGTTAGGCTTAGTTCTGTTTTGTTATCCTATGGTTGGTGAGAAAATTAGAAAAGTGAAGAGGAAAAAATAAAGGCTGATTTTTGAATCTTATGTTCGATGTTGTATTGGTTTTGACAAAGGAGAGGCTCAGCTCAGCTAAGCCAAATAGTTGTGTAAGGATGCGGAAGGTACTTTCCCTCTGCTTCGTTGCTGGAGAAATGAGGAAAATAGGAAAACGAAGTATGGTTTTGAAATCTTATATTTTTATGTTGTTTAGGGTTTTGAACAATGAGAGAACCGTCTTAACTAAGGTAATTAGACTGTATTAGGTTCAGTTGAATTTTATTCTTTTTGGACCCTTGGGAGTTGGGACCCCAATTGTAAGCTTTAGATTCAAAATTTTGTTTTGCATCAAATTAAGGATGGGTTTGATGTGGAAATTTTAGTGCATTGGTTAGTGACGTAGTGGATGCTAAATTATTTCTGTCGGCAATATTAGCAATATTCTATATTCATTGTTCTTTTACTAGAGAGCTTTGTGGCATCCTTTGTGTTGGTGGGTATTTGTTGGGTGTTGCCTAATTTGGTGAGGGATCTTTGTCATTGAAGGCTATTATGTGGGGAAAGAAGAAACAAGATTATTTGGGGTAGTAGTTGGTGCAGACGTGTGTTGCATGTGGACCATTTTCAATATGATTACTTACATATTTATTTATGTTAAAATAAAGGAAAAAACATACATGACAGATATTGCAATGACAGTCAAAATCATGACCACCAAAAAAAAGAAAAAAAAAGAAAGGGTGTAGAAAAAAATGTATTTTTTATTTTTTATTTTTATATAATCATTTCAGTGTTTATGATTTTGAATGTCGTTGCAAAATGAAATGACATTCTGTCATGTTAATTTGTAATTGTCGCACGTGGACCATTTTACCTTGAGGAAAAGCATGCTCTTTCTAATGCTTAAGCAATATTTTGATATATATGTTATTTTATGAGGGGTTGTAGTACTTGGACACCATCTTTATGAACATACGAAGTATAACAAATATATTTTATTACATTAGTTTATACTTTGATGAGAGTTCTCAGTTAGCATAGTTGGTTCTACAAAAAATAAAGTTCTCACGTATTGCAATGCTCTCTCTCCTATGGATTGAATTCTCTTAGGGTGCGTTTGGTTCGCGGGTTGGGAATGTGAGTCCTGGGAATGGTTCATTACTTGGGAATGGGAATGCTTGGTATTGATACCCATTCCCACGTTTGGCTCGCAGTAATGGAAGGTAGGATTCCTTCTACCATTCCCATTCCCACGTTTAGTTGAGTCAGGAAAGTGATGCCCAAAATGGATCAAATTCCCACAATGCCCTCACAAATGCCCTTGCTCAAATCATAGGATCCCTAGGGCTGTAAAACACTCCCATTGCTTAAATAATGGTTTGTAATTCCTTTCATTTGGCAAAAAATAATAATAATCGAAGGCCAACCATTTTAGATATTGGATATTGGTCAAATGGGTGCACAAGCCAACCATTTTAGATAGAATTTTTGTTTTAGATAGAATTTTTTGCTAGCTCTAGATTCAGAAATCCCATTTTTTAACAGAATACTCAGAGCACAAGTCAGGCATTTATTGGATGAAATTGAAAAATTAACAAGAAGAGTCCCATGTAATCCATAAAATTTCTGAATCAAGACCACATAAGGACATGAAAGAATTGTTACTCACTTACATAGTCAAATTCAGAACTTTGCGACTAAAGCAATCTAAATTCCCCTTCCACAGCTTTTCATGAAAAGCTGAAGTTCAATGAAACAAATCTTCGCAATGTATCTAAGGCTGTATTTGGTAAAATTAAATTAGAATTGGGGCCCAGTCCCATTTCCATTGTTTGGTGCTTCATGTTTGATTCGTTATCTACCAATGATTTCCAAACGGAATTTAAATCCCATAGAACTTAATTCGGAAAAGAAAAGAACAATTAACACAGTAAAAGCACAAATTCTAGAGAATTAGAATTCCAACTCACCTTCATCTCCACCCATGGCATCAGTCGCTTGAATTGTTATAGAACCTCTGCGTTGAATACCTCAAGTAACACCCCGCATTCAACACCCTCCCATCTTCTTTTGAAAGACACGAATCGATTTTCGACAACGAATTCGCCAAACACTTCTCACAAGCCCTTCCATTCACCAACTCCCAACATTGAGCCAACCCATAAATCGATAAATTACCATTACTCACAGAACCGACAAAGAACCCACCATTCTTAGGCACTTCAGCACTCAAATTACTAACTCAATAGCATAGCATTGAAAACAGTTTGATTCCCACCAAAATCCTTACTCCCACAAACCATCTTGTCTACCACCACCACCGACGCACCTCCGCCTGCGAGAGGCTCCCCCCCTCCCTTCTTCCTCTTCTTCCTTCCTCAGCAACTTTGTCAAAGCGTCGAACATCGAAAATTCTAGTATACACACAGTAGAGCTTCCATTAACATGGAGCAACAATATTCATGGAGCATAAACAATACCCCAATCTCTAGCAAGGGCCAAGCACAAATACGATTAGAAGGCTTCAACCTCAGCGTCATCCACCACTGCAATCTACGTCGCCGGTGATCGTCGTTGGGCTTCTTTGCCACCGTGTTGTGTGAGAAGAGCAAGGGTTTGCTCTGGTTTTTTTTTTTTTTTTTTTTTTTTTTTTTTTTTTTCTCCTGTGGATCGTTTTTTGGGAGTTGAGAAGGGGGACATGGGAAGGGATTATAAATTTGTTGTATGCAAATATAAGGGGCACGATGGGGTATTTTTTATTATTGTAAAGTGGATTCCTAGGCTTGGGGAATGGAACCCACACAAGATTTGGGAATGAAAAACGGTGTTTTAATGGGAAAGTTGGGGTAGTGGGAATGGAAAATTCCTAGGCATGGGTGCGTACCAAACATTGGAAAGGGGAATGATTCCCCTTTCTTGGGCAGGGGAGTGTTTGGTTGAGGCGTTTGATGCTCGGCAAAGGGGTTTGATTCCCCTTTCCAGTGTTTGGTACGCACACATACCCGGGAATGGGGCATTCCCGCTACCCTCACATTCCCACTTAAAGCGCTAAAATGATTCCCATATCCATCGTGGGTTTGTAAATCCATTCCCGGGCATGGCATTATAATTTAATAAAAAGACAAGCGTGCCCCTCACTCTTACAAACAACAATTTCATCTTCCTTCCATGTCCCTTCTCCCAATCTCCCAAAACACGATTCTCCTCACAAACGGAGCAACTTTCTTCACCATCGAGGTAGCCGGTGACCATGGCAGAACACAGATCGATGCAGCTGGCGACCATGGCCTTTCCTCTTCTAATCCATCTGCCATCACCTTCGCCTTCCTCTTCTTTTTTCACTCCATGCCCGATCTAATCCATGGCAGAACACAGATCTGAGGTTTTCTTTTTTTTTTTTTTTTTTTTTTTTTTTTTTTTTTTTTTTTTCATTTCTTGGGAAGGGAAGGGTTGGAATGGTTAGGGATGGTTGAAGGGGGCTGGTTGTGATGGAGAAAGAGGAAGGCGAAGGCGACGGACTTGGACATTGTGATACCCACGATCAACACCTTGATTTTTGGAGATGGGGAGGCTGTTCTTCGACTTGTACCATCTGATCATCTTTACCATCAATGAGGATTGCTTCGTAAGCTCTCTCTCTTTGTTTTATTGCTTTTGGTTTTTCTATTATGCTTGGTTGCTGAGAAAATGGAGGAAAAAGAAAAGGGAATTGAATTTTTTTTCCTCTTTTTGCTTCAGTGTATTTGGATCTTGATCTGGTTAGGGGGTTTTGGGTGTGATTTGGGGAAGGATATTGGGAATAGATGAAAGAGGAGAGGCTGGTGCTTCGAGATCTACATCCAGGTGGCAAGTTATCAGCCACATCTGATGACTCCAATGCAGAATATTCATCTTTCCACGCATTTTGCTCTTGTGGGTTCCAAAAAGTCATCAGATTCTGCCTAGAAGAAGGGAAAGGAACAAAAAGTAAGAGATCAATCAATGTGTGTTGTAATCTACTAACAAGCCCTTTTGTTTTAGGGATTAAAAAGGAAAAAAAGACTCTAAATACCATTAGTCACAGGAGAAGAGAAATCATGGAGATGAGGAGTAGTTTGTTGGGTGGGTATTGGGTGTAAAAGATTGCTGGGTAGGTGGTGCTGGTTTTTTTTTTTTTTGGTTCCATTGACATGGCTACTGTGAGTGATTTAGTCAACTATATCATATAATAGTCAACTAAATCACATGAGTTATGGCTATTTAAGTGCATTTTTGTTGGGTTTTCATCCTTTTCTTCTTCTTTTTTTTATTATTATTTAATCTTTCTAGTCAACGTGGGATCGAGAACCACTATGTAGGATGACTGTTTCAGCCTTATTTCGTCGATCTCATATGATTTGAGCAAGGGCATTGTGAGGGCATTGTGGGAATTTGATCCATTTGGGAATCACTTTCTTGACCCAACCAAATGTGGGAATGGGAATGGTAGAGGGAATCCTACTTTCCATTACCGCGTACCAAACGTAGGAATGGGTATCAATACCAAGCATTCCCATTCCCAAGTAATGCCCCATTCCCAGGACTCACATTCCCAACTTGCGAACGAAACGCACCCTTAAGGTTTGGCCTCTTATCACCTCAAAATTGCCATTTCTTATACATAAGACCTAAATTAAATAAGAATTTATTTACATTTTAAATTATAAATAAAATAAAATAAATAAATAACAAAAATATCCAAATCATCATCCCATGTTAGTATTACTACCCTATATTAGAATTGGTAAAATAATCATTGAAAGATATCTTATTATAATTTCCAAGCAATTAGTTAATATTCCATTCTTTTGTTCATGAGTCCAAAAGTAACAGTGGAAAAACTTCATTACAAAAAAAAAAAAAAAAAAACAAAACAGTGGAAGAAAATAAAAAAAATGAATAATAACAATGATGAATTTAGGGAAGCTAATGTATGGAATTATTTCCAATGAGTTGGAAGACATTGTAGACTTACAGTTACTATCACCTAAGTTTGTTAGGGCTTTGTGCCATTCCAAACGAAAAATAAAAATAAAAATTGAAAATTGAATGATTAAAGGTTTATGTGTTAATGGACCTATTGGGAAGTGCCATTATATTACCATTATGTGATCCCACCTATGCACTTGGCTAGCATAAGGGCACTATATACATATATATTATATAATTTGATCTAATATGTGATATAAAAGCACCTCCAAAGTATTGCCTTCTACTATCCCATATAGGATCTTTGCGAAGTAAACTCGTACATGTTTTTTTTTTTTTTTTTTTTTAAAACAAAACTGATCCCTTAGAATATAGTTTTTGTCACTTTTTCTATAATTTTTTAGGGTAAAATGCAAAAAACCCCCTCCTATTATTACCCATTTTGCAGGTTACCCCCCTCTAATAAAAAACCCATAAAAAACCCCCTATACTAGTCTAGGGACTTACACCGTTAACAGAAAAAGTAAAAGTCAATTTTACCCTTGATAATGCTGTATGAAACGCTGCATTTTGTATGCAATGGGTTTGTTTTCTAGTCGTCAAATCGCTGGTGAGCGTCACCTACACCATCCACTCCTCCGACCACCTCTCACCATCACTAGAACGCAGTTGCCGCCCTACTTTAGTCTTTGAAAACCACTGTCGTCCGCCATAGCCATCAAAGCCACCTCAACCAGCTGCCGATCTCCTTCTTCGTGCCGATCTCCTTCCGAAGAACTCATCCATCAGTTTCAATTACTGGGATGAGGACGAATTCAAAGTTTGTTACTTGCCATACTAGTTCGGTCATCTTCACCGATGACCCAATGCCAGAAACTGGCGAAGTCCCACCACCACCACTCCGTCAAATCTAACAAAGCCCCAACAAATCTCTACCCAGACCACTGAAAAACATTTGAACGGTTTTCAGCGAAGGTCACCACCATCATCGCAACTCGCCCAAACTCTCGTCTGCTATGCCACTTTCATCGCCCCCACCTTCACTCATATCAATGGTGATGGAGGCAACATCGACAATCAACCCTCAGCTGCAAAATCTCCACTGTCGATGGTCTTGGTACCATCATCTTCGCTAGAAACCCTAACCTTCCACACCATCATCGTTGCTGTTGTTCACGCATGGGTTTCATCCCTGGAGTTCCCTTCTTCGTTTCCACCATTTTCTCCTTCATCAACATCATGACGACATGGTTCTCGTCGTTGGTAGTAGAGTTTCAACAAACCGTCTCCAACCTCGTGCTTAAACTGCTCCATTAGTTCTTGGGTATGCTCTGTTTCAAGAAAACCCATTTAATTCCAAGACAATCTGACCATCGAAGTACGGTGTCGGTGGAAGGTGGAGTCCAAGGGTGATCGGAGTTGCAGCTCAGCGACTTTTCAGATCAAATCAGAGGCAAATGACTTTGGGGCTTGGATGAGAAAGGGGTGCGCGAGATAGATTAGATTGAGACGATCCTTGTCCGAGGGGATTAGACCGGCGGCGAGCTTAGTAGACATGGTGAATAGTTATGGAGGAGGGCATTTTGGTCATAAAAGTGAATTATTAGTGTCATGTGCCAGTCATGTGCAAAATTCCGTTAGTCTTCTTAACGTTGACCAGACGGAAGGGGGCAATCTGTCAACCCTAGACAATATGGGGGTTTTTTTGGTGGGTTTTTTATTAGAGGGGGGTAACCTTGCAAAATGGGTAACAATAGGAGGGGTTTTTTTTGCATTTTACCCAATTTTTTAATCACTTTTGTTTCTTAAGTGTCATTATCTACAATTTTTTTAATATTTTTTTTTGGGTTCACGTAGAGATTGAAAAGTGAGTGGAGAGTTTTTCATACTTTTTTTTTTTTCATCTCGTAGAGTTTTTATCTCTACTTGGTTTTTTTCCCCCCTCCCAAAACGTAATTATCAATATACTTTTTATTTTATTTTATATTTAAATTTGGTGATTCAAGTAGAGATTGCAAAGTCTCATGTTTTTTTTTTTTTTTTTTTTTTCCCTCCCTTCACATGATCATCAATATATATATATATATATATTTATATTGAATATTAATTTGGGCCATTCAAGTAGAGATTATAAAGATTCATAACAATAATTAAATAAATAAATATTTTATATATGAGCGCAGTGCATGAAGAGTACTGTTAACGTATACTTGTTTTCTTGTAGAAGAACTGCTACAACAAAAACTGTATAGAAGAATGATAAAACCAATATTGTATTTATAGTCAAAATTGAAAATTTGAGCAAAATGCAACTGCAGTATTGAAAATTTGATAGAAACAAAAGTGCAAGATAGCCTGTTAGTAAAGTCTTTAGGTGATTGATTATACCAAAGACTTGAAATTAAAATAAAAAATAAAAAAAAGGAGAGAGAGAGACAGAGAGGGATTAGAAAGAAAAGAAACTCACAAGTTGAGAATGTGAGGCATTATGTCATTAGAAAGACGTTTAGATGTACCAAACTTGTAGGCTTCCTTGCAATGCCGTTCTTTTAGTTGATCCATGCCTTAACTATCTTCAAAACCCACAATATAATGAGTTATTCAAGCCCAATACACGATGTGTTGAATAAAATTATTTATTTATTTTTTAAAAAACAAGATGGTCCAATCAAATTAAATATAAAAAAAGGATTCTAAGAAGAAGTGGGAGAAAAAGAATTGTGCGTTTGTGTATCATCTGTTAGCAAGAAAGAAGAAGAAGAAGAAGAAGAAGAAGAAGAAGAATATGCACCTTTCGATTGTTTTTCCATGGCAGATTCAGAGATATTTTTGGCACTTGACAGCCAACCGGAAAGAATGGAAGAGTAAAGCTAATATGTAGGAGATGAAGAATGTAGACCGTTCCGATTGTTTTTCCATGGCAGATTCTAAGAGTTCTTCCGATTGTTTTTGAGTTGTTTGCTTGAATAAGCAAACAACTCTTTCAATTTAAGAAAAAAAAAGGGGAAAAGAAACCGTTGATGGAGAAGAAGAATATGCACACCTTCTTATTGTTTCTCCATGGTGGATTCCTAGACTTTTTTTGGCAGCCAACCGATGATGGAAAGAATGGGGAGAGTGAAGCTTCAATGTGTAGTATTATATATATTAACATGTGGTATTGTATTGTTTTAGGGTTTCTCTTAATTGAAGGGTAAAATAGTATATATGATTCTAAATAAGGGTGATGTTTTCAATCAAAAGTTTTTCTTTTTAAGATACTTTTATAAGTAGTATAGATGATTCTGCATTTTCTTATGTGATGCATGTGGGAGGAAAGAAATATAAGATTCTTCTAAGAATAAAAGCACTTTGGTTAAGATGATCAAGGAGACCCTTTTTAATTGTTCATTTATCTATTTGGTTTTGGGCCTCCAATGTTGCAAATAGAATGTATTTTCTGGAGTTTTTGTTTTGTTGTAGTTGGGCCTTTATATTTCCCCAAGTCCTTAACTTCTTATTCTTAATTAAATATTTACTTGTCATCTTTTTTTGGCACTTATTGGGCTTGAGGTTTTTACAAAGCGATATGATGATTTTGAATATGAACATTGAAGTTGGAAGATATTATAACTCTCATATGATAAAGTAGTTATGATTTCTAGATAAGATGCATCGATACTGACATGGCTATGACACGACACTGCTGATACGGCAAATCCTAAAAAAACTATGACATGAAAAAAAATGTGACATGAAACGGATGGGACCCAGCAATAAATAAATAAATATTTATAATTTATATACATATACATATATGTATATATATTTTTGAAGTATATACATATATAGTTGGTAGTTCCCTTAATGTACATATAAAAAAAATTAAAATAGATGGGGATATAGAAATATATTCACATAAACAAGCAAGACATTTGTGACTCCATAAGCCATAATAAGTTATAAGTTGTAAACTAGCATTTAACTTCAAGCATGGTTCCATTTTCCGCCCAACATAAAAAGAGAAAAACAAATTCATCATCAATTGTCTAATTCCAATGATCTAAACACACAAAAGGACTCCTTCCATCGTGTCGTTGGGGTGTCTCACACGTGTCGGCAGAGTGTCGGAGCCGTGTCGGGAAAAATAATAATTAAAAATTATGGACACTTCTCAGGCATGTTTGACACGTAAAGTAGGTGTGTCGGGTAGATGTCGTGTCCGATACATGTCGAACACTGCATTTCCATTGTTTTTGGAGTGTCAGTGCTTCCTAGATTTTCAGATAATGCCTTTATCTCTTTAAATGACCTTCCCATATTTTATAAATTATTATTATTATTATTATTTATTATTTATTATTTTGTATCCAAATGTTTTTACAATTGCAAATTTACCCTCCCAAAAATTCTCTTCCACTCCCAAAAAATTGAACCTTTTTTAAAAATTGACCCTCAACGGAAGTCAAAAGTCAACCCTTTTTTTCATTTAAAAAAAAAAAAAAAAACTTTTAGCTCTAATTTTTAGCGTAAATTACAATTTGCCCCCAAACTATAGAGGCAAAACCCCTTTTATAGTGAGTTAATGCCTTGACCCTCCAAGACTAATTTTTTGGGGCTCCGCCACCTTCATCAAATTTTATTTTTTTTACTTCAACTCAAATTTTAGTTGAGTTGTTGTGTACTGGTCATTGTTGTGATTTGTGCCTTATTTTGTTTCATCTTAATTTTTCGTGTTTTTTTTTTTTTTTTTTCCAGCAAAGTTATACAGTCTTGAAGGAAGCTGATATACATCAATGTCAAGAGGATGATATTACAAGAGTGTCTGCTGTTCTTTCGATATCAAGAGTTTCATCAACTATCTTGCTCCGCCACTTCCATTGGTAAACTCTTCAGTCCTTGGTGCTTGTCCTCAATAGTTTACATTAGGGCAGATGTGCGATCATTTACTATTTCATTATGTTTTTGTTTTATTGAGTTTATCATGATATTCGACATTAATGCTTAGTTTAATTGGACTGTACATTGTAATGTGATGCTTGTAGTCAGAAAATGTAAATGTTGCAACTTTTTCATTGCTGCATTATATGATAGAGCAGTGGATCATCATTATTTCTGGTATCTTGATGTTCTGAAGAAAGTTGGTTTTGCAGGAGTGTTAGTAAAGTGCATGATGAATGGTTTGCCGATGAAGATAGGGTCCGCAAAATTGTTGGATTGTTGGAGAGGCCAGTTGTTCAATTTCCAACTGCTAGAGAAGTAAGCTTTTTACATGTTATATAAAGTAATTTAAGTTTTTAGGAAACTGGTTCTTCAATTTCCAGTATAAGCTGTCTACCTGTTATATGACATATATATCGAAACTGGTTCTTCAATTTCCACTATAAGCTGTCTACCTGTTATATGACATATCTATCTATCTATCTATCTATATATATATATACCTTTTAATGTGATTTTGAGGTTGATTGGGTAGCTATTTTTTTTTACATATATAAATGTTCTTCTTTGTCTGCTACTTACAATACAATAAATGTTTTTTCTTTGGGCAGCTTACTTGTGGGATCTGCTTTGAATCTTATCCTCGTGATAGGATAAACTCAGCTGCTTGTGGTCATCCTTTTTGTACTACATGTTGGACAGGTTTGTGTAATTACACTGTATTATTTATTGGTATGTAAATCACATATCTTGCTCTTGTTCTTATTATGTATGGCAGTTTTCAAACTTCTGGCTGCACTGCTTGCCAAACAGACCATTTGAATCCCTTTTTGTTTTCATGTGATTTCTTAATGTATGCCCTAAGGGCACATACTAAGAATCCTAAAGTACATTTAATGAAGCAAAAGTGCATGAAAAAAAGTGTGAAAATGCATAGAAAATGATGCAAATAGCATTGAAAAACATGAAAATACATAGTGCTATTTGCATAATTTTCTATGCTTCTTCACATTTTCTCATGCAATCTTATCGCTTTACCATTTTCATATATATTTTGGTTATCTTTATTGTGTTTATCGATAGAATTGGCTCTAAGTCTATAAAAAATCCTTCATTTACACTCAATTTGTACAAGATATAAAAATTTTGAAAACTGTGTTTGTTGCCTCCACTTTTACTACCATTTTGAGTTTTAGTTCTTTAAACACAACATAATTTCACACATTTTACCATGAATCTTGTTATACAACTGAACTTTATTCTTTTTTATTTTATTTTTGTTTTTGGTCAAAATTTTGACAATTTTCAATACCAATCAGGGCTTTTCTTTTCATACAAGCATCACTATTGCCCTGCTAGTTAGTCTTAGACATTATTCACAACCTTTTTTGTTGAAAAATTTTTATTTTCATTTAAATTTCTATATTCTTTGTAATTGTTATAGTTTTATGACTTGAGGATTTTTCTCACTAATTTCCTGTCATATTTCATTTGTTGTGGTAGGTTACATTAAGACATCCATTAATGATGGTCCTGGATGTTTGACGCTGAGATGTCCTGATCCATCTTGTAGTGCTGCTGTTGGTGAAGATATGATCAATTTAGTAGCATCCGATGATGATAAGGGGAAGTATGCCCGTTACCTTCTTAGGTCTTATGTTGAAGACAATAGGATGGTATGTTTGGGGCTTGAATCCCTGCATTGTATGATTTACTGTGTAGAATGTTCTATCTACCACTGATTTCTTTTTAAACATGAACAAACTTGTTGTGGGCTGACAACTGGAGGATTGAAAGTTGGGCCAACTTTTTTATTTAAGTATTTTCTGTGCACAAGAAACTAGCATCTCTATTTGGATTTATGATTTTAAGACAGTAATTTTCCTGTATTCTGATCATACCACCAGTTCAGAGTTTTTCAGTCACATATGTTTAATGCCTTTTGAAGCATGCGCAATGTATTTTCTTGCTCTGATGGGTTCACTTCTTAATTATGTTAGGCATAGTATTTCATTGAGAAATATATTTTTTGTAAAAAGTAATTTTAAATTGATTCTTTATTACTGTGGACATTTAGGTTTTATTTATTATTTTTATGCCATGAATTGGGTCTATGAGTCTATCTACGTGATATGTGTCCTGCAGTTGGGTCTTTCTGATGTTTGTTATGTTTGTATGGTAGAAAAGCTGTTTTATTACAGGGGTTATAATTTATTTGAGTTGTTCGTATCTTGTATGTGAAGCTTTTTTCCCACAACATTTCCGACATTATTTATCCAAGGAAAATATAGCCAGCATTATTCTGCGCGTCTGTGTTTGTTTATCATGCATGTATGTAATTTGAGGGGCTGGTTGGTGCTGTAGTTCAATGTCCCGCAAAATTAGATTATATGTATTATTATTTAAAATTCTAGAAGTTTAGAGTATGGTCATAAATTTCTCTTAAAATGTGAAGCATGTTTAGCCATAAGCAATGTATATGGTTTTCTTGAATTCTCTAGATGGTAGTGGTAATGAGATATCAGTCCTTTCATAATTGTCTGTGTGGTAGTGGTAGTATTGTTTTACTCTCTCTCCATTTAAATACATAACCTTACTTAAACTCCTTGATTTGATGTTTGATTGATGAAAATATGTTTATCATCTGTCCTGATGCCTTGGTAATTGAAACATGGGATGGGATAAATGAGAATCGATTTTTGTTTTCCTTTCTGTTCTGTATACAGTTCTTACCTTTTTCCCTCTTGTTCTCCGCTAGACCAAATGGTGTCCTGCCCCAGGCTGTGAGCATGCGGTGAATTTTGTTGCTGGTAGTGCAAGCTATGATGTTTCTTGCCTCTGCTCATATAGCTTTTGTTGGAATGTGAGTTTCTTTGACCTGTTGAAAAATATTGTACTATAGATTGAATAGGAATTATTTGCTGTATATAGTATCAAAGAGAGTTTCATACACAAATGTGGACTGCAGTGTACAGAGGAAGCTCACCGTCCAGTGGACTGCGCCACTGTGGCCAAGTGGATTTTGAAGAACAGCGCTGAGTCTGAAAATATGAATTGGTAGAGTAGATGTTGCAACATCTAAAGATTTTATTTATTTATTATTATTATTTGTTTATTTTCTTCTTCTTTTACTTTTGATTATACTTGCCTGGATCTGTATTTTAGATGTTCATAGTTGTTTAACTCTGTTATGCTTGTGATCATTGGTGTTAGCAGTCTGCATCCCATTGTAAAATTTTCAGTTGGCCATACCTTAATAGCTTAATAAAAGCCAAGGTTCCTTAGTAGCTTAATAAAAGCCAAGGTTTATTGCTTTTTGTGTATACCTGATTACCTATGGACTTGGTTTTTTTATTTTTTATTTTAAAGTTTCTTTACTTTCTTTGATTACTTGAATGTTACTCCCTCCGTTCCTAATTGACCGTCGTCCCCTTTGAAAAAACACACTTTTTAAGGAAACCCTATTAAATGCTTTCACATCAATACTTATGTTTTAACATTCCAATTTTGCCCTCAAGTGTACAAAACATTAGAAAAAGAGAGAATACCTTTTTAAGGGTATTTTAGGAAATGAAATAAAAAGAATCATTAATTTTTGGAATGTGACAATAATTTTGAAACATCCCAAAAAGGAAAGGAGGCCAATAATTTAGGAATGGAGGGAGTATTTATTTGGTCTATTTTTGTTTTCATATCAATGTGAAATTTAGCATTGAATATCATTGCTTCCAGTCTGCTAGAGTAGATGAGTGTTTCAATATATTTCTTTTGAAAAACAGATTACAAAAATATTCTATGGAAAATCTGAGTAGAAATTTTTATTATCCCCAAGTGTTAAACTTAAACTTGTTGCAGCAACTACCGAGAGTGTCGTTAAATGATGATTGTTGACTGCCTTTGGTTACTATTTTAGTTTCCTAATAAAATATGATCATGGAGTATAGGAATTAAAGCTTTAAGTGCATCTTTCGCTGGATGTTAGGGGGGCGTGAAGATGGTGGGTAGGCTTTGGGATTCTAGTTTTGGATTGACTCTCTTCATTTTGGTGACAGATTATTTTTGAGATAGGATTATAGATAATTTCTCTTGAAATTCTAGGATACATTAAGTGCCCCAAAGTGAATCGTCTTGGAAAGGTAGTTATGGTTGTTACTTGTGCTCTTAGGAGGATGTCAATAAAGTCTGGAAATTGCAACTATTTGCCTACATTGATGGAAAAAGCATTAAGAATCTTTTGTAGGTCTGATAACATCATAGTTGATTTTTAGTTGTGTAATTCATTAACATGCTTCAAAATGATTAGTGACTTAAAAATATACAGAATTGATTTTTAGGCCTATTGGTTCCTCCTCTTCAATTGAATCAGCATTTTGGCGCGGGGTGAGATATTAGGGTGCTGATGGTTTGGATCTCCTTTTTTTGGAATAACCTGTACACAGGTTGGATCACTTGTTTGCAGAATTTGGTATCCATAAGATGATTGGTATTAGTGCAAAAAATTCTGGCCAATAACACATTTTTGCCTTTGTTTTTTCTATGGCATGCTTCTTGTAGCAAAGTTTGGTTATTAATCCATATATCTATTCTTATAATTTTATAGTAATATCTGAGTAACATGGTTGTAGGGAGTGCACTTCTAAAAATTTTTCTTCCCTCATCTTTTTCCCTCAGCATATTGCACATTTCAATTAATTAAGGAAAAATGTTCACTCTTTTTATCGAAGTGCATGCTTCTTATTGTTTCTTTGTCATGTTTATAGTTCTGAGCTGTTAATTCATAGATTGGAATTTTTAACATGTTTCCTACATTCTCTGGACAATGCTAATTGTTGGTGTTATGACACTCAGGATACTAGCTAATTCAAAGCCTTGTCCGAAGTGCAAGCGACCAATTGAGAAAAACCAAGGGTGTATGCACATTACATGCACGCCGCCTTGTAAATTTGAATTTTGCTGGTAAGCTTTGACACTTCTACTGTAGACTAAAATTACCTGCACTTGTGTGGTTTTTGCGCTTTCTTTATTGCTTCACAAACCTTTTTGTGGAAAGTTGTTGCTCATCAAGAAATTTATCATTGTTTTATAAAATATTTGGGAACTAAAGTGGATTGCTTATTTTGGTGAAGAAAAGTAATAGTAAATTTACATAATAGTGATATCCTTCATCAAGGAAAAAAAAGGAGTAATAGTGATTTAAATTTTCCTAGGGCCCATTTGGGTATCAAAATGAAAATTAAACAATTTAAGTGTATTTTTCATAGCATTGAAGGCACAAATTTATCGCTTTAAATAAGACTACTTAAAAAAAGTGGAGTCATCACTATACTTGACGTTATAAGATGAATTCTAAGAAATTTATGATTCCACTCTCATTTGTTATAATGGTCATCATTCTCTTAAAATTTCCATTTAAGGTGATGAATTTCTGCCTTCAATGCTATGTAAAATACTAAAATACACGAAAATTGTTTAATTTCATTTTTTGTTTTTTTTTTTGATAGGCAACAGAAAAATTTATTAAAAAGAAGAGAGAGAAAAAAGTTACAAATAGGACGAGAAGTCCTATTGAGGGAAAAAGAAAATAATAAAGAAGAGCAAGAAAAATAACACTAAAGGCCACATACAGCCCTCCAATCAGAGATAATAAGAAACAATGGAACACCAGAAAACTCCCTAGCCACAGAAGCCCAAAAAGAAGCCAAGAAAACAACCCTTTCCCATAAACCACCAACTTCCTCAATCCTATCCTCAAAAATCCTCTCATTTCTTTCAAGCCATAGAACCCAGAAAACAGCAAGAATCGCACACCTCCACAACACCACTCCTCTCGGACTTCTCCCTAAACCAGCGAAGTCAATGACCAACAAATCAGAGCACAAAGCAGGACACACCCAACAAACATCCACCCTCTGGAATAGTCTTCGCCATAACACAGTAGCCACCTCACAATGAAGAAACAGATGGTCAAGACTCTCCGCACCCCCCCCTACACGTGGCACACCACTGAGGTAACAAACAATGCTTTGGTCTCCTTATCTGAAACATATCATTGGTATTAATTTTTTTATGAGCAACAGTCCAAGCAAAAATCTGAACCTTTAGAGGCACTTTTGACTTCCAAATCATCTTGAAAGGAGGAAAAGAGTTCTCATTAGAGCCAAAAATGATAGATTCCATGAAAGAATGACAAGAGAAATTACCAGAAGAGTGAAGCAACCACCTTCTCCTATCCAAAGTGGAAGGCCTGAGAACCACACCCTCAAGCAAGGAAAGCAAAGATGAAAACTCACAAATTTCCCTATCATTAAGATTCCTGAAGAACCTAAAATCCCAACCCAAAGGAAAAGAGGGAGAGACAACCAAGTCCAATATTGATGAATTGTGAGCACGAGAAAGAGAGTACAACTGAGGGAAACGATCTGATAAAGGAATGTCCCCCTTCCACACGTCTTCCCAAAAACGAATTCTTTCACCATTACCCATCACAAATGAACAATGACTCAAAAACCGGGGCAAGCCTTGGGAAATAAATTTCCATGGGCACCTAGCAGAAGCCCTGTCACCAATTTGAGAATCCCAACCATTCCCTTGCATCCCATACCTACTTTTAATAACTGAATGCCACAAAGAATCTCTTTCCAAAGGAAACCTCCAAAGCCATTTACCTAACAACGCAATATTTCTGGTGATAATATTTCCCACAGCGAGCCCTCCCAAATTTCTAGGCCTATATACAACCTCCCACTTCACTAAATGATCCTTTTTGCCCTCCCCGCAACCCTCCCAAAGAAAATCCCTCATCAGCTTTTCAATCCTTGAAGCCACCCTCATTGGAATTTTGAAAAGAGATAAATAGTAAATGGGTAAGCTTTCCAAAACTGAGTGAATCAAAATAAGTCTCCCCCCTTTAGACATTAAAGACCTCTTCCACCCATCTAACCTCTTCCCAATCTTTTCTAAGACTAGAGACCAAAAGACATCTGATTTAGGGTCACCCCCTAATGGCAAACCCAAATACTTCATTGGCCACCCATCAACAGAACAACCCAAAAACCCAGCTAACCTGTCTAATTTATCATTTGAATTGGCCTAAGAAAATGCCCTTAAGAATTTCTCTTTATTTTTTTTTCAATTTTTAAATTTTAATTATTTATCTGTAATTTGTGACTTCAATCATTTGTTACTGCAGGCTATGCCTTGGTGCATGGTCGGATCATGGTGAGAGGACTGGTGGTTTTTATGCTTGTAATCGTTATGAGGCAGCTAAGCAAGAGGGAGCGGTAATGGAACTATTTATTTATGTTGTTATTATTATTATTATTATTATTATTATTGTTATTATCAAGGTGGTTTATTTTATGTGCCATCATATTGGGAATATAATTTTTAATGAAATTTGTATTGTTACTTGTAGTATGATGAAACTGAGCGAAGAAGAGAGATGGCAAAGAATTCATTGGAGAGGTACACTCATTATTATGAACGGTGGGCTACCAACCAATCGGTATGGACAAGTTTTCAAATCCATCTCTGCTTTTGTGCTACAATATGGCATCGATTCTTATGTTTGTGTTTTTTATTTTAAGGTTGCTAGATAAATAGTAGTCACTACTCGCTAGTCATTACCTAAGTGTCTTGGCCACTTTTCTGGACTATATTTTTTAATGCCCCATTCTAACTATGGTCCACTTCATCATTTCTTGGCTTTGGAATTGCTAAATAGATCTACTTCTTAGTTAGAAGCTAAGTAGAAGTTTGTTGATGTATCTTTGAATAAACTTCCCATGTAGGTGGTTATGAATTTTGAGACAATCCTCCTAAAGTTATGCCTTGGCTTTTGTGCAAGATGTGTGAATAAATCATATAATTCATTTTGATTTGACAGGTTATGGTAGTGGTAGCTGGTAGTAGGGAGGAGACTGTCTTATAGTGAGTTTAATAACCAAGTTATTTCCTTGATAGAAGCTTCCTGAAACTATGGTCAAGATTTGCCTTTGCATCTATTGGTGTATGAGGATTAAGCGTTGAAACCACACATTGAATATTCAGTTCTGTTGTGAAGTTTTTCAGTATTAAATCTCATCCATATGTCTTCTATTCATGGACATGTAACACCTGTTTCTATACTCACTTTTGGGGCAACGACTGTTTTTTACAATAGAAAACAAACTCTGTTAATTTTGAGACTGAACTCTTAAACAAGTGAATGGTTAGAATGTGATTTGTCAGGAGTGGATCAAACACTAAATATACGATCATTAGTGCTTGTCTACTAAATTAAATGTTATTGGAATATTAAAAGCGTGGGACTCATTAATATCTTTTTTTCATTCTTCATTTTATTATATTCGTATTAAAAGTGTATAGTGTTTAAAAGAGAGAAGAAATGGAAAAAAAGAAGTAATCAGATGGGAGTATGGGACTGAAAGTAGAACAGCTCACAATGTCATATGTATCATGAATTTCCTTTTATTTAAGGAAAAGTGGGTTTATTGAAATACTCTTTCTGATCTAAATCTTGACTATTGGATTGTGGGTGAAAAAAATGGAGTTGCAAGTTAATGCTATGGCAAAGGCTATCTATTAATTAAAGAAAAGAGTTGAGTTGAAGGTCTCAAATCAAAAGATAAAAAGGTTAACTCACAGTTCGATTTCAGTCTTCCTCTTGGATTTCCAGTATTCTTCTTTTCAAATGTATCCACTTTGTGTTTAATTTTTTCTTGCTTGCCTTTATTTTTTCTGGTGATTCATCAGTCCTCTCTTTATCGAAATAGTAGTTTTTCTTGCATCGAGGCCAAGTTTCACTTCCAGTGCTACTGCACTGAAATTTGAGCCCTGGGCCATTGGCTGTTTTCTGCTATTACACTAGTCTGCTAATATCCTTGATCAACATCTATTAGCATTCTTATTAAGTCAAACAAAGTGGAAATGAGGGAAAAGAGAAAAACGCAGAAAAGACATTGCTTTAATTTTCTTTTTTTTACCCATCTTCACTGGATTAACCATGATTTTATAGCTTGGCTCTTCTCCACATTTTAGGGTCCAAGGATTATATATCATTTTTTAGAGCAATTTGTGTTGGAGTTCTTATTATTTCAAGCTGCTTCAGTTTTCATATTGTATACTTCTTTGCCAGACTTGCTTGATATTTTGCTTATCAAAAAATTCTTACGTGATATTTTTTATTCCCACTTTTTATACTCTTGAAATTCGATATATTGTGTCTTATGGAGAAGAAAAAAGAGAAGAAATTCAATATATTGTGCATATTTAAACATGGCATTTGTTACTTTTGGTAACTTATATCTTAGTACTTAATTTTTGTTCTCTCTATTGTCAGTCGAGGCAGAAAGCTCTTGCAGATTTACTGCAAATGCAAACTGTGCATGTAAGTATAATCTGTTGATGTATTTTTCAAATCTTATCTTATTGACTGAGGTTGCCAGTCCATCAAATAGTGTCTCCAATGCATTTGTTGTCTACTTATCTTTAATGTCTATTCTCCATCTTGTTTGTTTGTTTCTTTCATTTTTTCTTTCTTCTCTCTTTTTGGGTGGGTTGGGGTGGGGGGTGGTGGTCCTTTAGGGAAGCCCACTTCAGCCCATGAGCTACACAACGGAGGTTTCCCTCTCCCAACCCTTAAACCCCCTATTCCTAACACTTACCGGGACATGATATCAGAACATCCAAGCGTTGTTTTACTTTCTGAAAATTCTTATTTGTTTATAATGATTTGAAAAATTATCTTACAGCAGGATTCTTTTAAGTTTTGTTGGTTTTTGGCTTAGAACTCCTGTTTTTAATAAGGCCCACTGATCAGTGGGTTATATTCCTGCTATAGAGCAGATAGGATGGTCTTTCTATCTCCTACCCTTTGATAGTATTGACCTATAAACCTATAAGCCACCTTACAGCTGTTTAAGTCTAACTTTATTTGTGTCAGTGTACTGACTTGATGAATTCTCTCTCCCCCCCCCCCCCTCTCTCCCAAAACCAGGTTGAGAAGCTTAGTGACATACAGTGCCAGCCTGAGTCTCAGCTCAAGTTTATAACGGAGGCCTGGCTACAGGTGAATTTATTCTAAAGTTGATTGTTATACATATTAAGAGCTTTTGGTCCTTTATTTATTTATTTTTTGTAAGAACAGAAATGAAATACAATTCGTAAATTATTCAACTTCTGCAAAATGAAATTCTGAGTATGTATCATGTTATGGCTTGTTTGGAGAAGAGATTATCTTATAATTTGATTGTGAGGGAACGTGTGATATAATCATTAATGGGAGTCCATTGCTTTTTATTTTTTATATATTTAAAATAGCTTCTCTAATAATTTATTTCCATACAATCTCTTATATGATGGAAAGCATATGATATATTTTTCTTTTTGGAGGGGTGGGGAAGGTTAGAGGAATCTCTGTCAGACTTCTTTTGGCTGCATGTCCTCGATTATTAATAGAGTTGGACTTGAACTTGACTCGAGCTTAACTACCTTCGTTAAAAATTGATTTATTTAGGTTTTTCTGAGGTTGAACTTGTTAGTGAGCCCAAACTCACTTGTAGTTTAACTTAATTTAACATTGTTTTTTTGGTAAAAATTCAACACCTTTTACCTTTAGTTACGTAAATTATTTACTATGACTTAGTCCAAATGCTCAATTAGTTCTTTGTTGGTCTTTCTTTAAAGAAATTATGTTAAATACAACTGCACAATACTCACATTAACTGCTCCCAAGCCTTATTGCATCAAACCTGGTCTTTCAGGAGCTTGGCCTTAAGCAGTTGAACTTCAAATTGAGCTTGAGCTTGGCCTGTTTATGGGTTTGAGCCGAGCTGTTCACAAGCATTTTTGTTGGTTTCACAGCCCTATTGGTAAATTACTAAAGAACTTCAGTAGATTCATCTGGATACTTTCGAGTACCCCTGATAGTTCTAAAAGTTAAGGTTTGCTTGTGAAGTACTTAATTTCCTCCTACAGTAGCATCAATATTTGAAATGATGCTCCAAAGATAAATCTTATTTGGTCAAAATTATCCATTTTAGCTATGGAATTGATGATACATGATGACTTAGAAATCTTAAGCTTACGAACTGTCTTCATAGGAAAGGTGGTGGGAAATAATTGTGACGATTATGGCAAGGTCTTGAAAGTAATCAGTTGCTGAAATTTCTTGACAAGAACTATTTTCCGTTCTGGGATGTTAGAGTAAAGGCTTATGGGGTAGTGATGTGGGTAGAGGGCTATGGAAGTTGGTTTTAAAGTCGAACAAAGTAGTCCTTTCTAAACATATTTTTGACGATTGATCTGAATTGGCTATGAAACTGATAATTTAGTGGTGGTTCCCATCATAAAAATTACCCTACAATCATCTTCGTGCACATCTTAAAATGTCATGTAATTATTTGAGTTCTATCAATCATATATTACTAGTATGTTTGCTAGTATATTTTGGTTTATATTGCTTTGGAAATTGTTGATGACCAGTTATCGGGGAAAACCCCGGATGGGCTGGATTCAGCAGAATTCTGCATTGAAGCAAAACAAGACTGGGAGCATGCAGCCTAGTAGTTCATCATTGATATTTATATTGCTGCTGGATCACATGCGGAGTATCTACAACCTTTCAATGTTAGTATGGCTTACCCAAATGCTTAAATGGGAAGCCAAGGTAGCATCATTGGTTCACAAGTCCATGTTGCCAGCATAAACTAGAGTTCTATGAATTCGTTGGTGTGGGCTCATGTTTGCACTTCTGAAAGTGTTTTAAATAACTGATGCTTTTTGAAATCTTCTTGTCCAGATCTTAGTTTACACTAGCAAATGTGCATACTCTACTGCTGTGGTGGATCAAGAAGCTATCATTTTAAGACTTAGTCTTTATGTACATGGCAGACATAATGGAGTCATCCATATTAATCCTTAGCTGCATTTGTTTCTGGTTAGGGTGCATGATTATCAGGTCCTCTTGCTAAGCCTGAACCTCATATCATTCGGTGAAGTTGTTAAAAGTAATTCAATGTAGTATGGTTTATTGTTTAGTGCTTGTATATGTCTCATGTTTGTTCATCAATACATACTTCATCCAAAAAAAAAAAAAAATGTCGTATGGTTTATCTGTAGTAGTGATGACAGTAATATTGTGATATTTTTTTTTGTTTGGACATGAAATGCTGGCATAAATTATTTGCTCTGATCCTTTTACATGTATGCAGATAGTGGAATGTAGGAGAGTGTTGAAATGGACCTATGCATACGGATACTACCTCCCTGAGCATGAACTTGCCAAGAGACAGTTTTTTGAGTACTTGCAAGGTATATATTTTTTCCTTAACTATACTAGCAGGCATAACATAAAAATTGTCTATGTGCTTTTGTTGTGGTTGCTTATGGGAACTTCATATCTGCTTTAGGTGAGGCTGAGTCCGGTTTGGAAAGGCTTCATCAATGTGCAGAGAAGGAACTACAAGGTTTCCTTAATACTGATGGCCCATCTAAAGATTTCAATGACTTCCGTACGAAGCTAGCTGGACTGACCAGGTACGGGTAAACATCTGTGTTTTCTTGTTCTAGAGTAAGGGATACCCAACTTTAACCGGTAAGGGCCATAAGGGGAGAGACTCTTTCCTGTAAAATTGTCTCTCTCCTGGAGTTGAGTAGGGATACACTTTTTAGAGCAAGTGTATCTTTTTGTGCGCAAAATAAGTGGGTGAGTTGTTCCCTGGATTTAATTTGTCTGGACTAGGCTATCTTGCTGCCAAACATCTACTATCTGACTCTAGGATATTTGGGCAGTAAGGTACGACCTTTCGCTTTGTGACCTTGATTTATTTATTAAAATCTTTGTCATCTGCATGCTCACATTTAGCGAATTTGGTGTAAATGTGCATTGTGTTGCACTTGCTAGTCATCTTCGTCATTGAGTCTGTGGCTGCCCAAATGTTTGTCAAATTTTTTAATCACAATATTCAGTATCTAAATTTTATATAAAGATAAACTAGTCCCCCGGAATTTTAAGGTAGTTTAAGATAAAATTTAACATTGGGACACCTTAATGCAAAATAAGGCTTGTAAAGATCTTAACCAGATGTGTTATGGGTTGCAACAAGGGCAGGCTAAACCTTGCCTAACGCTGGTAACGGTCGGAGCTTGGGCTTAACCTTTTAGGCTTAGGGCATTCTTGGTTTGCAGGAATGAAGTTTTAGGAATGGGAATACGATTCCCGTTATGGCCTATTCATGTTTGGGTAGTTGGTTTTGTTGGAATCTGCTTCTTGGAGCGAGGCGTTGTGGGAATTAGATATAAAAAAATGTGGGTATCCGACACCTGAGTTGTGGTGGGTTTTATGATTTGCATTACCGAGGAATGGATTGCCAAAAAAAAAAAAAAATGAAAAAAATGCAACTTGGCTTTAATAACACTCCCCACCCTACATCCACCACGTGTCACCACCATCCCCCAACCTTCACCACTACCATCACTGCCCATCGCCACCCACCCAGCCACACCACCATCAACCATCACCGCTGCCCATCCATCACTACCACCACCCATCATAATCATTGTCGTCACCACTACCCATCACCACCCACAATCTATCATCTCCACCACCCCCACCCACCCATGACTACCTCCATCACAGCATCACAACCCACTTATAACGGCCCAATCCATCACCACCATGACCCACCACTTTTCGCCACCATAACTACCACCTATAAAAAACCACCCATTTACCACCACCACCTTTGACCCATGGCTCATCATCATCATAAACACTTGCCACCACCCACACCCATCCATCGCCACCACCACCCCAAATCTGCACGACCACTCATCTGTCATCTTCAACCACCACCAATCATTATCACCAATTATGGGCAGGGCTGTAAATGAAACGAGTGGAGTGGAGTAGCAGGCTACTCAATCTTGGCTCGATTAACTAATAATTTCAAAATTAAGGTTTGAGCTTGGTTCATTTATTTTTTTGATCAGCAACAGAGATTTGTTATTAGAAGAAAGGTAAGAAATACAAGAGCAAGAAGTCCACCTAAAAAAACAAAGCGAAATAAACAAAAAATGATAAAAAGAGACTCAACAACAAACCGCCCTCCAATCCGACTTTAAAACAAACAATGGAATATCACCAAATTCCTTAGAAGTATGAGCCCAAAAAGAACGCAAAAAATGCACCCTATCCCACAAAAAGACCGAGGAAGACTTTGTTCTAAAAAATCCTAGCATTCCTTTCAATCCAAATTACCCAAAAAATAGCAAAAAATGCACTGCACCAAATAATCCCAGCCTTCTTGCCTCTACCAAGGCCCCAAAAGTGGATCTCAAGCAAACTCCCAAGAGAACTCGGCAAAACCCAACACTCCAGAAATGGGAAAGAGTTTCTGCCACAACCATCTAGCCACAGGGCACATAAGAAAAATATGGTCAATGCTCTCCTCCCCATTCCTACACAAAACATACCATTGTGGACAAAGATAACAAGAAGGCCTCCTTCTTTGAAGCACATCATTAGTATTAACTCTCTTGAGAACCAGAGTCCACATAAAAACTCGAATTTTGAGGGGCACCCTCGACTTTCAAATCAACTCTGAAAAATGAAAAGAAGAGATATTAGGAACTACAACCAACTTCTCAAAATATGACTTGCAAGAAAACAGCCCTGAAGAATCCTCACTTGACACCCTCCTGTCTCGAGAAGATGCATTCAAAGAAAACCCATCCAAACGAGCTTTTATTGAGCGGATCTCACCATAAACCATTAATTGGTTTTTTTTTTTTTTTTGGTTGCTTGGGTGGGGGGGTGTGGGGGGAAGGGGGGTGGTCCTAGAAGATAGCATCTTGAATTGGATGATGTCCCAAAAATTGACTAACCACTGTTAAAAGAGTTTTTTCTTGGAAAACAGCATCAAATTTGATTCCATTCATGCACCAGACTAAAGGTAAACTAAACACTGGAATGGGAATGAAATCTAATTACTGGACAATATTTCTGGCATGTCCAAATGCTGGTATGGGAATGATACTTGCATCCCATTCCCATCCGACCATTTTTGTGAAATAAACATGACCCCATGGTTGGTCTTGGGTAAAAATCTAAACCTGACCTAATATGAGGTTAGAGTTGGATTTTGATATCTTTGGCAATTTGACCCAACTTAAAACCAATTTGTTTTATACCTTAATGAAGTATTATACTGTTACATAAGACATTTGTGATGAGTAGATGAAGGATATTATGGTCCATGGCAATCAAAGATTCTCTAAATATATATTGTTATTTGTTTTGTTTTATTCCCACCCACCCCCAACAATCTCTTATAGATTTATAGTTTTCGCCCCTTCTTTTCCTCCTCCCCCTGTTTTTCCAAGTCTTGAAACTTTTTTTTTTAGGTATTATTATTATTTTAATTTTTTACCCAATAGGCCAAAATTTCTAAAACATGCTTTCAGTACAAAAAAGAAATAAAAGAAATAAATACTGTGAAATGTGTATAAGAATAAATAGCCCAATGCAACCCGACCAATCTGACAAAACCTGTACTGTTCTTGGGTAGTGTACCTCAAACTTGGTTGGATTGTGGGCAACCAGACCTCTGGGTTGGGCTTGGGTTGGCTTTCAACCCAACCCAGCCTGCCTGAGTTACACAGCTCTTATGTGTTTCATTTTGCTTGGTAATATGGGTTCTTGGTTGAAACCCATTACATGTGGAGTTCTATGCCACATACCGATGGGTATTATTTGAGCATGTAAATTTTTTCTGTTACCTGATATTCTCTGGTGGTTGATACTGGATCTTTCTTTTTGGGTGTGCATTTGGTAGGTGACTGTAAAATCTCGTTTTTGATATCAGGATTTTCCACTTGGTGTTTGAAGAGTAGGTGGTTGATTCTTTTTGTAAAATAGTTTTGTAATTGTTAAATATGAAGAATAGCGTCATCCTTTTTATTGTTTGACAAGTCGCTTTCCCTATATTTAATTCGAGTTTGAGCAGTGGTTATTTAAAGAAGCCAAAACTTTTTATATTAGAGCATTTGAATAACTGATTTTTATCTTTTACTTCACTATTTAGGTGTTGGGGTCATCCACCTATTTGTTATTAGATGTCGATAAAGTCTTTTGATTTAATTTTCTTGTCCATTTGCAATTGCAACAGTGTGACTCGAAATTACTTCGAGAATCTGGTTAGAGCACTGGAGAATGGTCTGTCAGATGTGGACTCCCATGGGGCTTGCAGCAGAACAACAAGCTCAAAAAACGTAGGAGGCGGTGGCAAGGGTAGAGGTGGAAGAGGAAAGGGATCTACTTCCCGATCTGGTGGGGCTATCAGAAATGTAGACGATTTGGGTCACTGGAATTGTGAGCACTGCACCTTTGCCAATGTCAGGTCTGCCACCACATGCCAGGTGTGCCGCCGGTGAAAGCATAATCCCCTTATGCCAGTGGGACTCTTGGACAGAATAGTCCTTGAATCGATGTAATCAAGAAAGGAGGGAAATTAAGGATGTGGATTGCTGGTAATAAAAGGTTTGTGGGCTCATCCTTTTTCTGAGGCTATTAAATTGAAGAAAAAGCAGCTTCATTTGTAGTCTTGTGTGGTATCCTTTTTTGGAGGCCGCTATTGTGCGTGAAGGAAAGGAATGAAGAAAGCATTGAAGCCAAAGTAGCCTCATTTATTGTGTGTGAAGAGGAAGCACCAAATATGATTTACTGTGTATAGGTTCTATTTATCAATTTACATATTAAGGTTCTGGAACTTTCTTTTGTTACTGATTATAATATATCACTTAGCCAGAGGCTAATGCAAATCTACTCATTTGTGTCTTCTGATTTTACTTCAGAAAGGAGTGATGTATAAGCTTTAATGGGTATATTAGTAATGAATTCTTGCCCCCTCTATCCTGTTTGCACAAGTGACTTGAGTCATGCAGAAGTCAATGAATTAAGCAAGACTTGCGTGCCATCTGTTAAAGCTTTAAACCTGTTGATGTGATTAAATCTAGATGAATGCTAGGGTTTGTATTAGATTGATTATTTTCTACAGTATCCTCTTTGAGGCTGCTTTAAGTAAATTGGAGACCTGTTGTCTCTGCTATTCATCTTCCTCGCTTTTTTATTTTTATTTTTATTTTTAGCCTGCTTTGGTCACATGGGGGTTGAAGGTAGTCTACTTATCTGTCCTTGTGGTTGAATATTAGTCTTTTTTGGTTTTTCCTTTGACAGTTAGTTGCAGAAATGAGAGAGAGAGAGAACTATTTGAAGCGAGTTTTGTTAAACAATTTTTTTTTTTTTTTTAAAAACAATTATATCTTGAATATTCCATCAAAACAAATAAATCTGAGTGTTTGCAACTAAATTTAATTTATTAAAATGTTAAATTTAAATGACAGAAAGTAAATTTATTTTTTAAAGTATTTTTGCGAAGCAGTTGCATGTAATTTTTGTGATTAAATTTTCAATATTTTGTATAGTCTGATTAAAGTTTCTTGTAAAAATAGATGAGTCTAAGTGTTTGTATTTAAATTTAACTTATTAAAACAGTTTTTAAATTTTTTCTTCTTAAAATGGTTTGATGTGGGTTTTGTGAAGGAGGTTTTTTTTTTTTTTTTTTATTTATTAAAAGCGATCATACAATTAAAGAGAACATTGAGACAATTCGGTCAAATATTGATCCCTGACACAATTAGGAATTTCCTCCATCCATACCATTGACCCCTCTATATGCTGAGCATTCCTCGCAAGTCCATCAGCCACCTTATTGCCTTCTCTTCTTGTATGCCCAAAAGTGATGGTACCAAAATGCCCGGTCATTGAAGCTCGGACATCCTCAAGTATTAATCCCAAAGCTGACAAATTGGTCTCCTGGGAATTAATTGCATTGATGACCTCTAGATTATCCCCCTCTACCATAACAGATTGAAGCCCTAAATCCCAAACAAACAGCACCGCGAATTGAACACCCAAAGCCTCCACAACATTAGATGGAAATTCCCCTTCTATATGTTTAACTACTGTAGCAATAACTTGCCCCGCACTATCTCTTACTATCACACCAATCCCTACACTCCTAGACTCCCGAAAAGTGGCACCGTCAACATTTGCCTTGAAGGACCCAAGTGGCGGAGGGTGCCACTTCATTTGCATAGAATCAGGTGTAGCCTTGACGTCTTGGAGAGCATTGGTATAGTCCGTGAAAAGGCGACCTGTTATATCCACAATTTCTCTTGTTCCCTTTCGAATCCCTTCAAACACGAGCATATTCCTACTTAACCAAATCACCCACAAATTCATAAAGAAAATTGCCACCCCTTGTGAAAGAGTTACATGTAACTATTTTAGAATTGATGTTACGTTTGTTGGAAATTGTTAAAGCTATAGAAGCAAAACAGTTTTAGGATGCTTCTGAACCTTTACTACCATATTGCTTTCCATATCTTTTAACTCCACAATATTTGTTGCCATCCTCAAGTTGCTAATGGGTTGGGATGGAAAGCTTTTAGTTTATTAGTTGTATAAACTTCATGATTTTGGTAAGACATCTCTTAGCGTAGAAAAATTAATGGTTCTCCATCTTTTCTTAACCTCCAACAACCATCACTATTTTATGAAATTATCACTACATGCTGAAATCATGTTCTTTTAGAGTTAAATATTCAAATTTGGTTTAGATTTGGAGCAATTGACGATGAAAAACCACTACACTATCAACCTCGATGTTATCAACGATTGAGCACCTCCTTCGTCGGGAAAAATGGAGGTTTCTTGGCTGTACACCTACTTTGTAAAAAAAAAAATGGAGTGACGACTTTGGATCTAGATGTCTCCATCTCTTTAGTAACACATTTGCATATCTGATCAACTTGATTCAATAAAAAAATGGAGGTTTCTTGGCTGAGCGCCTGTGTCATAAGCCTCCATGGTTTCCAGTATCAGAAGTTTTAACGGAGTGAGAAAGAAAAAAAACTTGCAAAAAGAAAAAGAAGAAGAGAAGAGAGGCAGAGGGAGAGGGAAAGAGAGAAAGAGAGAACGATATTTTTTTTGAAGGTGTGAATATAGTGCACATGAGTGTATTTTGGTTTTGAGGATTGTTTGGTGGATATGAGGTTGCACAAGAAATTCCAGTGGACTTATGCCCCATAAGTCAATTTTTTTTATAGAAAAAGAAATATTATTGATTAACTAAACGAGTACAACGGGGAAAAGCTATACCATATCTATTTTCCATACAAATATTCCAAAGAGTTCTAGGAAATCTATTATTCCAAACATGACATGAATCACGAAAGTGTCCTAAACTTGCTATATAATCAACTACTCTATTTGCTTGTCTAAATACATGTTTAAACTTAATCTCATCGAAGATCCTTGCTATATTCCAAATATCTTGCCATAAGTCTTATAATTTGGCTTTGTGGATAAAGTCCCTATAAATTATGGCTCGGCTTATTGTGTGAAATTTTGAAAAGTGGTAAAACATAATCCTCCATGAAACTTGCCAAATAAATTACTCCAGACAAAGAGTCTATAAGATGAAGCTATTTGATGAGCATGCTTAGAGCTCATCCATATATATATACACTGATGATCAGGTAAGTATGTGTTTAAATAATTTATATCAACACCCGTATTGGGAGTTGTACCTTGTGTATTAGTGAGATGTGAGATACATTGGACCAATGCAAGATATATACATATACTAATGATCAGGTAAGTACGTGTTGATTTAACTTATATCAACACCCGTATTGGAAGTTGTACCTTGTGCATTAGTGAGATATGAGATACATTGGATCAATGCAAGGATACAATCCCTAATGCATGGTGCTGATATAACTTATATCAACACGTGATTATGGGAATATAATCGTATATATATATGGATGATGGGAACATAGCTTATACAGTTATTTTTCCATTATCACGTGTTGATATAAGTTATATCAGCACTGTGCATTAGAGGTTATACCATTTGCATTGATTCAATGTACCTCATATTTTACTAATACACAAGGTATAACTCCTAATGCGGTTGTTGATATAAGTTATATTAGCACGTACTAACCTGATCATCATCCTATATATATATATATATATACGGTTATGTTTCCATCAGCATGTGTTGATATAAGTTATATTAGTATCATGCATTGGGGGTTGTACCTCTTACATTAGCCCAATGTATTCTGTAGCCCACTAATGCACAAGGTACAACTTCCAATGTGGGTGTTGATATAAGTTATATCAACACGTGCTTACCAGATCATCATATATATATATATATATATATACACACAAGATATATATACAAGGGTGTTTAGGTGAGGTCAGCTCATATATCGGTATATCAACCCAGCTCATCCTACTGTTCAGTTTAATTAACTAGATATGGGCATACGTGCGTTGCATGTAATAAATATATATATCTATACTACTTATAAAAAGATGAATGTGAGAAAAACTTTTGATTGACTAATATACCCTTATTTTAATTTTTAAATACACAACTACCCTTCTGCATATATGGGAAATATAGCAATATAAAACACATATCTTAATAGGAATTCTAAGGAAACTATAATTCATATAATAATTAAATAAAACCAAACTCAAATAGGAATTCTAAGGAAACGGAAACTATATTCAAAACTATAATTCATATATTTCTTTGGTTTTAGACCCTACGTAAGCTATGTGTGTTCTCCTATCGTTTTTCAAATAAAAAAATCATCAAAAACTAATTTACTCATAAATAAAATGAGAACATCCTGATCCCATAAATACCAGATTTTTAGAAGAAAAAAAAAAATCCTAAACATGTACATATTAAGAATATTATTATTTTAATCAAAGACCAATAGAAGTTCTGGATTTGCGTAAGTCTTGGTTTCGATCTCGTGTGGAGTATCTATTTTCTCCTATGTTTTTCCAATAAATATATGTCAAAGACTATTTTATTCATAAATAAAATGAGAACCTCCCAATCCTATAAATACTAGATTTTTTAAAGGTGGTAGTGTAGACCTTATTCGGAACTTAAGTTAGCTTTTGTGGCATGAATCTACGGGAGGGGTGTAAATTATAATACATCATAAGAAAAAATGGATGGCATGTCCGTAGGGTTTGCAAAGCCGCGCAAGTCTTGATTTTGATTTTTGTAAGACTAATGTACCAATAATTTGCTATTAAATCTTTCAATTATGGCATAAATATATTTTGATTAGAGAAAGAGACAAAGAGTGAAAGAGAGAGCCTTTTGTTTCAGCATTGAAAGTTTTACAAAACCTTTAAAGAACCTATGTATAATAAAGTTTCAAAAATAATTTTAAGCACTATAATTTGGGAAAGATAATGAAAAAAAAAAAAATAGTAATCATATCAAAATAAGTAAAGGATTAAGTGATCAAAGTACTTTCATCTTATACAAAGGCACGATAAAATTATTAAATTTAAAAAATTATTATCATTATTAAAAAAAATAATTTAACTCAAAAAAATTCACGTGCAACGCACGTATGCACCAACTAGTATATATATATATATATATAGAACGTGGAAATCTAATTATTTGTTTCTTTTTGTTGATTTAAGTCATTAGAATGGACGTTCAACACAATATGTTAAAATTTCTTTTATGGATAGGAGTCATGATAGGAATAAAAAGTTGGTTGGAAGACATGCATAATAGTAGTGGAGGCTGTGTAGAATTCATGAAATGGATGTCATTATCATTTTTTTTTTTTTTTTTTGCTGGAAAATAAACATTCTTAATTAGTTAATATGGGAGTAAATAAGTATTTAAAATTTAAAATAAAAGTGTAATGGTCAATTAAAAGTTTTTTTAAAATACATACTTTTATAAGTAGTATAGATCAATAAAGACCTAATGGCTCACGAGTTTTCTATTTGAACCGTTAGGTTGTTCGTTAATGAAAATGGACGGTGGGATGAGTTGAGACTGATATACCAGTCCGGGAGTCTCCTTAACACTCGTGCGTATATATTTATCAAGTAGATTTTGAACCCACATTGTTTGTTCCGTTGTGGCCAAACATATGTCAACCAAACAGGAACAAGATAGTTGAGCTTGGTTTGAAGAGTTGGATCCAGATTTAATAAACCCAAAGACTGAACAGGCCAATGCTACGGTCAGATTGGCTCGTTTGCAGCCCCATCCTATGAGCCATTCATAGTCCAACTGTCAAAACAACAACAGTAATTGTTGCATCATCATTTTATTTATTTAAAAGGTGAAGTCTATGTGAAACGATTTTTAGAAACAATAAAACTCATTTTTATTTTGGCGTTTCTTTAAAATGAAAATGATAAAAATGATTATTAAAAGAATAGATTATTTATTTATCTATACTACTTATAAAAAGATGAATGTGAGAAAAACTTTTGATTGACTAATATACCCTCATTTTAATTTTTAAATACACAACAACCCTTCTGTATATATAGGAAATATAGCAATATAAAAAACATATCTTAATAAGAATTCTAACGAAACTATAATTCGTATAATAATTAAATAAAACCAAACTCAAATAGGAATTCTAAGAAAACGAAAACTACAATTCGTAAAACCCTAACAATGTTAACATACAAATACAAATAGAAACACATTATAAAAATCATAAAACCCTAACACAGGAAAGAACAATTACTGCTTCCTTCTTCTGCATCTTCTATGTGCCTTTATTGTGTCTTCTTTCTTCTGGTGCTTTGTCTGGTATGTAGTTTTCAATAAACTTGACACAAATATACAAATTATGTTTAAACATTTAAATCTCTGCCTGCATAAACATTTAAATCTCTACCTGCTTTGCATGATTGAACTTTTAAGTCTCTATTTGAATTGCAAAATTAGTACGAAAAAAAAAAGATAATAAAAAATGAATCAGTTGAATGAAAATAAAAAGACACATGCTTGAACAAAAACAAATGAAAACCCAAATTAAGAGGCCAAAAAAAAAAAAAAACTTGAATTGCATAAGTAAAGTTTTGAATAGCACATATAATTTTTTGATTATTTTTTATTATTAGTTTTGAATAACACATATAATTTAAAAAAAAAAAAAAAAAACTTGAATTGCATTAGTAAAGTTTTGAATAGCACATATAATTTTTTGATTATTTTTTATTATTAGTTTTGAATAACACATATAATTTTTACATTTTCTCAAACTCCGTGTTTTGTCAAACGTAGCCTATATTTACAGGATAGATGGAGTATTATTTTTTAATGAAAAATCAATGGTCCTTGAGTTTATTAATCTATCGCTTTAAGATTTGCAGAGAAGTCTTTAGTTTTAGACCCTACGTAAGTTATGTGTGTTTTCTTATCGTTTCCCAAATTAAAAAAATCATCAAAAACTAATTTACTCATAAATAAAATGAGAACATCCTAATCCCATAAATACCAAATTTAAAAAAATAAAATAAAAAATCCTAAACATTTACATATTAGGAATATTATTATTTTAATCAAAGACCAATAAAAGTTCTGGATTTGTGTAAGTCTTGGTTTCGATCCTGCGTGGAGTATCTATTTTCTCCTATGTTTTTTTCAATACATATATATATCAAATACTGCTTTACTCATAAATAAAATGAGAACCTCCCAATCCCATAAATACTAGATTTTTTAAAAGTGGTAGTGTAGGCCTTATTAGGAACTTGAGTTAGCTTCTGTGACATGAATCTGCGGAAGGGTGTAAATTATATTACATCATTAGAAAAAAAAAAAAATGATGCCATGTCCGTAGGGTTTGCAAAGCCGCGAAAGTCTTGGTTTTGATTTTTGTAAGACTAATGTACTAATAATTTGCTATTAAATCTTTCAACTATAGCGTAAATATGTTTTGATTAGAGAAAGAGACAAAAAGTGAAAGATAGAGCCTTTTGCTTCAACATTGAAAGTTTCACAAAACTTTCAAAGAACCTATGTATAATAAAGTTTCAAAGATAATTTTAAGCACTATTGATTTGGGAAAGATAATGAAAAAAAAATAGTAATCATATCAAAAGAAGTAAAGGATTGAGTGATCAAAGTGCTTTCATCTTATGCAAAGGCATAATAAAATTATTAAATTAAAAAAATTATTATAATTATTAAAAAAAAAATTTAACTCAAAAAAATTCACGTGCAATGCACGTGTGCACTAACTAGTCTATAGAAAGAACTTAAGCAACAGAGAAGTAAAAGATCTCAACTAGGTTAGCGCCCCTCGTATCCCTCGTAATCATGTACTCGTAACTCTTTATATTACTAAATGAATGAAAGAAATATAATGAAAGAAAAGCGAAGAAAGAGAAGACTGATCCTGGTGACTTATAATTCCGTCACTATCCATTTTAGACGATGAGAAATCAACTTTATTTCGGCATTTAGAGACACAAATCTACCCTTAAGGACATCTTATCATTACATCATTACAAGCAACAAAGTGAGCTTAAGCCAAGTGCTAGGGGCAACAAAAATAGGTCACTTCCATCTTAATCTTATGCCCATCACATTTACAAGGCATAAAAATGCCTTCAAACAAACATGTCAAAACCAAGACTCAGAAAAAGACAAGAACCAAGGCACGGCATTTAAGATTGAAAAACTAAAACAAGCCTTCATTCATTAACACAACAATATAATTCCCTCAACATCTAAATATTATGGAACTCATTATTCGATGCAGCTTGACAACCGGGCAAAACCGAATCTTCTGTAAAGGTGGTAGTTTTATTTTTCAATTAGATGATTTCATCCTAAATTTAATGAGTCAATGTTAAAAATGAACTCCTCCATCAACCTTAATCATTCTTCCTTTCCTCATGAATTTCCATCTTCATGTTCCTAGCATATCGTGAAGCCTACTGCATACAATTCAAACAGTAATATCATGTAATTTATGTTTACATCATTTAATTATCCATCATTTGGGAAGCAAAACAAGAAAAGATCGATTAATTTATAATGTAGCACTTATTTTGGATCGGATTACCGCTGAAGAAAACTTGGTTTCTCCATTACATAGATTAGTCTTTGAACAATTTGAGGCTGAGTGCATTAAGCATTGCTCTAGAGTATTGGCGAGAAGCCATCTTCCAATCGATGCCACTTTTCATCATTGCTTGAAACTCTTCAAAGCAGATTCGACCGTCCTATAAAATTAAATACAACAAAACAAACAAACAACTAAATATGATGCCAGAAACTGCCATCAAGGTAGTGTCCATTTTGCTCAAATTATTAACTAAAGAGGAGAGTACCTTATCCAAGTCAGCATCAAATATGATATCTTGGATCACCTGCTCATTGTTGGGACCAAGGTTCTCATCTAGTAAGGCTTCTCTCAACTCTTCGAATTCAATATACCCACTTTTGTCCTTGTCGAAGTAACCAAAAGCTTGAGTGAGATGCTCCTCACTGCTAATCCTTTTCATGTGAATGGACATCGTGACAAACTCCTCACAGTTTAGAGTGCCGTTTCCATCAACATCCGCCTTTTAGATACACATAAGAGAGGTGACAAATTAGAAAAGCGACACTACAAGTGAACCCATGTAAAAGGTAATGTCCTAAATGGAGTAAACTCACAGCATCCATTAACAATTTAACATCAGGATCAGGAACTGGGTGACCAATCTTATGTAGGCCATCTTTGAGCTCTTCAAAACTCAAGTTTCCATTCTTGTCAGTGTCCATCATCTGGAACATCTCTTTGATCCCAGCTATTTCCTCACTTGGCAAGTTGTCTGCTACCACCTACAATGAAGAAATAGGATAGTTAGTAATGCTTGGAATAGAGAGAGCTCCAACATTTAGGAAGGAAAGAAAGAGGTTTAAAAACCTTACTCTGAGAACTCTCTTCTTAAACTTGTTCATCAAGGAGAATTGCTTAATCCTTGTTCTGACATTTTCTCCCAGACAAATATCAGAAACCTTGTTTTTATTACATATCCAAGGATGCTCTTCACACAACATGAAAGAGAACAATTAGTTCACTTATCAGATAATTCACTTGCGCTTTGTTTTTGTATGTTTGATATAGTTCACTTTCGGTTTTTCATGTGTGCTACAGAGATGTTAAGCCACAAACACGCTAGGTGAAAGAAGCACAAGTAATCAGAACAGTGGTCAAAGGACCTTATTTTATTTTATTTTGTTTTCCAAACCTATGAGAATGACCAAACTTCGGCTGAATCAATGCAAGTTGCAAATGCATTTGAAAAAAATCAGGATTGAATTGAGTGGTGGAATATCAATGCATATAGAACAAAGAAGCATATATTGTCATCTAGAAGAGTTTAAAATAATGTGGTGACTTTTTGAAGTATCTCAAGACAGCCGTGTACATAATTCAAGAATTATTGGGTTATGGGTAATAAAATTGGTTATATATGCTTACTGGAAAGGTTGAGGACAGTGAAAGACATCTCAACAATTGGGAAAATTTTGTCGCAATTAGACCAACCGGTATACCATGCTCTGTTTTGTAGACCCACAACCCATAATGGCTTGTTTCTTTGAAGAGACCTTTGGCCTACAATTTGAGTGAGGGCCATGAGAAGCTAATGCATTATTCATCCAGTTCAAGAGAATCAATCCCATCAATTTAAAAGTAAAACAGTGTTACCATCTAACTAGTTGCTTAATATAGAGTTTGATTTGTTAAAAAGGAAAAGCAAAAAGAAAGCAACCCTTGAGTGATGGTGATATTTTCAATGGAATTCCTTTACACATGTCAAAATTAGCATTCCTAGACCGGCCTTCTTCCACCTTTTCTTGTGAGAAGAAATATTATCGATGAACAGCTTCTTTGAGGTGATAATCCTTCACTCTATGGTTTCATGAGTTTCAAGAAAAAATTTAAACTAGAGCGTGAATCTTCGCAGGGTTACATAACCATAGACGTCTAAGAGGGTGTGAGTAGCTGTCAAGTGCACAACATCAAATCAGAACTTGCACGCAACCTTATGCAAGGGGACTTAACATTTCATGTAGATATTCACTTGTTGATTCCCAATCCACGCAAGATGGTAACTCTAGGGTGGTGCTTTCTTCAATTTTATTTGGTCAGAGCATCCTTCAAGCAATGCATGTTCTATCGTTTCTATCTCTGATTTAAAAATCTTTTTATCACATTATACTTCATGCAATCCATCCAATCAACATTTTTTCATCCAGTATTGATAAAAGACTGCACAGTTAGCCAAATCATGTCTTTCCAAGAGGCCTTGAGGATGTCCTCTTCAAAAATTTAACCCACTTAATCGGTGATGTTTTAACTGTCTTGACCTAGATTCATAAGGCATGCCATTAAAGAAAGTTGACTTGAAAAATGACCTTAATGATCACAAATATTTATTTAATTTATTTAAGTTAGTAATTTAGTTTTTGGATTATTTCTTTCCTCATTCAAGTTTCTAGACAAAAAGAAGGGGGGGGGGGGTAGGGAAGAAAAAGAAAAAAAGTTTTGCTATCTTCCTCCATGATTAAAAATAGAAGGAAAAAGTTTCTAGAATCAAGGACCTCCACTAGCTTTCCTCGTTCTTTCCTTATTAACTTGTGTAGCGATGTGAACAACATTCACTAGTCAGCACAAGCATGGAAGAGAAATCCTTTGTTTAAAATTGTTGGTGTGTTCTGTAATTTTTGTACCGCATAAAGTATTTTTTCTTCATATATAATAAGAAAGTGAAGACATCTCATAGACATAGAAATTTTTGTTTCTTATATTGTTTTTTTCATTGAATGAATTAGATACTCATATGTTGCCAAGAATCAGAACAAATCAATAAACAAATTTAGGCATTCATTTTATTGAAGTTTTGATTTCTTCTATGTCCAAATTTAAATAAGTGAATGATGTTACTACACCATCATTTTCACTCCCTCTAGAGACCAGTCATCTTGTTGCAGTAAGTGGCAGGGGAACATGCCCATGGTAGAGGTGCTAGGGGTAATAGAGGTAGCTATACAAGTGTGGGAATTCATGACAAGGGGAAGGTCGGGATATAAGCTGGTACCTAACTACCTATGGAATTGTACTCACTCTGAACAAAAAATAGAAGAAAAATAATGATTAACAAAAAAAAAAAAAACACTCCACAGGGTCTATACTCGGTGGAAATCATATGGTCAAGTTCTTTATAATGAAGACGGCATAGATGCTTAGCTAATAATACATGCCTACCCTCCCAACAGTCTAATCATAATCTTATTTTCAACTCCCTGAAACATTTCATCACTTACTATGCCCAACTATAGGAGTAGAATAACAAAAGATGATGGACAAATAAACATCCAATTCTGTTTACTTCTACTACCACTTACACCAACACATTATTCTCTCCACATCATTGGTTCTGAAGGAATTGATTCTGAAGCTTCCAGTCATATTACTTGTTGGCACAATTTCTATGTTAAATTAAATATTCGTCTTCTGAGTGAGCGTGCTTCAGCAAGTTCCGTGAAACAGCAAATATAAACATCCCATGAATAGGGTTCAACAATACCATGAAAATGTTTCTGTTGATTTTGACAAACAAGGCCTTTAATGTTTTTAGAATGGTGGTTGTTGCATGATAGATTATGATGGGGTCACTGTAAGAGAGGCATTGATAGGTACTGTTGGGCTACTTCATATGCTTATTGTGTAGAATTTGTTAGGTCACAAAAGTTATGTCTCGTTTGTATAAAGTTTGTACAGGTGATAGGGTCTTCTCTGTGGACGAAACCTTCTGGTGTGGGAATTTCAATCCAGTTTGAGAATTTCAGTTAAAACTTAAAAGAATAACCTTGGTTTCCAACAAAGGATTATTGGCCTTACATAGCAATGTGGACAGTGGTACAGATACAAATACCATGCTCTTTCAGGCTAAAATTGTTCATGCTTGCCTTGTAGATAGGCAAGGGAGGATTTAGACCCATGGTCTAATCTATTTATGATTCTTTTGAGTAGATGAGGGTAAGATATATTCATTTCAAAGAGAATCTTCTAACTAATATGCACTCTACGTCTAGGATGCTTCAGAGACCACCAAATACCTTATTCTCATCCCTTTTATAGAATAAATTTTGCTGCTTAATCATGCAAATTACCATTGTTAGGGAGCCTCCACCTAATGCTTGCTGGATGGGTGATGACTGAAGCATTTTATACACTGGGAGAGTACTTGTGGAGATTGTCGCTCTTCTTTTTGTGAGGAATATATCTGATGTAAGATTATGGAAAGCAGTCTCATGTCCTTGAGAGCAATTTACTTAATAGTCCTTGACAGAATTTATCTTAAATCATTTTGAGGGTATTTGTTGTAAATTTGTAATCAATTGACCTGGAACATTTTTGCATAACTAAAAATTTTATCTTAAGAATTACAAGAGAGATCAAATGAAAACAAAATCCTTCTTTGCCCTTCCTTTCATGGAAATTTTATGGGTGAGCCAGGAGCCCTTAGATTACATGGAGGATCAGTAACTGCTGGCACAGGGTTACTAGTGGTCACATGCAATTTTTGTTACACTTAATTTATGACCACAATAATATTCATTTACTTGGTTAAACCTGAACATATGCAAATAACCCAATCATATTGTATACTTCAAAAGTAGTTAACATCTCTATAAACCCCAAATGATCTGATATGAACTATCCCAAACCTAGTCCAATATAATCTAGCTAAGCTTCAGCTTACCCTAACTTACCCTATTTATTTAAATAAGCCTACACAACCTGTTCATTTCAAGTGGGTTCAATCAGGTTGGCAGTCCACGCCAGATATAGTGACCTCTTTAGGATCATGATGATACTTTAACTTCCCATATTATCTGAGTTATTTGCATTTATTGCAATCATGATTTCCTAAGATTCTTAACCTTTTCAGCAAGCATGTGATAACATTTATTAACATAAATATAATTTGGCTATATGCACATATGAAAAGTACATACCAAGGACTTCTTCAACTTTCAGCCGGCTGTAAGGATTTGGATTAAGCATATTCTTCACTAGATCCTTTGCTTCTTCAGAAATTTTTGGCCAAGGATCCCTCTCAAAATCTATTACAGACCGGACAATTGCCTGCGCAATTCCTGCTTCAGTTTCTGTTCCAGTTAGCAATACTTCCATATTAGAAGCCACACTGATAAAGTTTTCCACACATTATGTGTTTTTTCTTTTTGGTAAAAATCCAAACATTATGTTAAGATTACATGGTTTTATAGTCTATATAATTACATCCAGTTGAAGAAATATACTTCACATAAAGGGAACTTACCTGCCCAAAAGGGAGGAACTCCACAAAGTAAAATATAAAGGATAACACCTGCACTCCATACATCAACTTCTGGTCCATAATTACGTCTAAGGACCTCCGGGGCCATGTAATATGGACTTCCAACAATTTCACTGAAACGCTGACCTGCCACCAAATCACAAAGTATGTAGTTCAGCTCATAAATGTATAAAGCTTCATTAGAAGCAGATAGGCAGTCAATAAATGGTATAAAGTGCAATTTTATTAAAATACCAGGCTCAAAGAATATGGAGAGGCCAAAATCAATTGCCTTTATTGGAGAGCTTTGGGTTGCATTTGAGAACAAGAAATTCTCTGGTTTTAGGTCCCGATGTATTACTCCATGTTGGTGACATACCTGCAACATGTATAAAACTGTTAGGCAAAGCAAATATGTTAAAAGCTAAAGGTAATCTCCAGAATACAAATGAAAAAAAATATTGGTAAAATGATCATTAAAGTGAACCACACAGCCATCCATTAGACCAAAAAAAAAGAAAAAAAAAAATTAACATAGTTTAAGAAATTACTTCAAGTTCAGTAGTCCTTTACTTGAACCCTACTCATTTTTCTAGTTAATTCAGTATTATGGCCAAATATAATTCTATCTGGCCCTTCCATGCTTGATTGAGATTATCCTTACGCCTGCTCAATGTCGCAGCCACTGAAATTTAACCAAATTGTAAAATCACAAGAATAGGATTCGAAATCAATTTAGAATCCAAATAATGAATCCCTGGGTTCCATTCGTATTTAGAAACACAGATAAATGAAATTATAGATTTTAAGCTGAGTATCCTGCATAGGTTTTTTTAAGGGGGAATTACAGAATGGCCTAGCCACGAGCAAATAATTACAAGTCAATACAATTAACTAGTAACCTTCTAGTCATTCTTGGTTAAGTTAGTTGTCATCTATTTGTAGTTACTACTTACTAGTCAATTGTATTGATTTGTAGTTATTTGCCCATATCCGGGTCATTCTGTAATTCCCCCTTTTTTTTTATATTAAAAACCAATGAGTTAGTTGTCATCTATTTGTAGTTACTAGTCAATTGTGTTGATTTGTAGTTATTTGCCCATAACTGGGTCATTCTGTTATTCCCCTTTTATTAAAACCAATAAGTGAACATTTTCATTCTAGCCATTCTATTTTTGTGAGATCAATTGGGAAAAAGAAATTGAAATAATAGGGGATTTTAGAAGTATTATGATAAAATATTAAAGTGGCTTAAGTCTCCGATTTTTCCACCATCATCATTTATTGTGATTCAAATATTCATCCTTCGCACAGAAAATATAAGGAACAAAACCACAATTAATGAAAGAAGTTTATAAAGCACATGGATAACCATTACAAGGATAATCAGAATTGACCCTATAGGTCTACATCAACTCCTAACAAGAGCCAATATATTTGAAGGTTTGGTCGACATTGCTTTTATGCATGCAGCCAAAAATTCAGCCATTGTTTGTTACGGAGGAAGATAACACTAATCTTGGTAGTTGTCAAACATGCTCTAAAAAATAATTTAATCTTCATTAACAAGCCAAGCTCAAACAATAACAAATCAAAAACTATTTGATGTGTTGTCCAAATTATCTATTATGATTTATCTATTTCATGCCTCAAGGTGATTGTACTTCTTGCTTACATTATGCTAGGTCCTCAAGGATTTCTGTTTGTATGATTTGAAGCCACTTCATGGATTTTGATATCTGATTGTTATTGTTGTCCTTAACCATGAGGTGTTTTCATTGTTTCTATCAGACCATTAAGGATCACAATAATAATATTTATAAGCCACTTTCAACTAGGATTCAAATAATTTACAAAACATTAGTGCACAGGATACACAATCATCTCAAGATCTAATAGGTTGCCTTTACTACTTCATGTTTTATAATGATTAATTTTCTTTGAAAAAAAACGAAAGATGGGGCAAGAGGACCCACCATGTACAAGGCAAAGGCGAAATCAAGAACACAAGAAGTATCTAAATATCATAGCTTCCAACTCATTAAAGAAACTGTTGGGAAGTCTCACATCCCACATCGATTAAATATTGAGCTTAACATGTCTTAATATAACTTTTTGGGCCCTCCACTTATAAGCTTAGTCTTTTAAGTTGGAAATTAGAGCATGTCGTTCTTGGGTCATTTCATTTGTAAGCCCATCTTTGTTGTCCACGTGACAAGTCATTTGAATCTTGTTAGGCTTGCACGTGAGGGGGAGTGTTGGGAAGTCTCACATCCCCCATCGATTAAATATCAAGTTTAACATGTCTTAATATACCTTTTTGGGCCCTTCACTTAAAAGCTTAGGCTTTTAAGTTGGAAACTTAACAGAAACTTTTCCCCCAACTCCTAAAAACCAAGGACAACCATAGCCAATCTAAAATAATGCACTTAAGCTTGTCAACAGGTCTAGAAAAATTGCAACCATTTCTTTAAAGATCTTTGCATCTCTCTCTTTCTACTTTGCAAAGAACTAGAAGAAAGAGAGGTCCACAAAATATTTCCTCTAGGCCCAAAAGCTTCAGCACTCCAACAAGCAAACTGATCGACCAAAGAAGCTGAGAAGAACCATTATATATTAAAAAATGAAAGTACCACTGGCTCTCTAGAAGTATATGATATATAGACTGTGAATGGAAAGGTGATCAAGCAACTCCGCATTCATGAGACATACAAAAATAACTGGTCAGAATCATCCCCCTCCAGTTCAGCAAATCAGTCCTTAGAATTTTAACCAACTCCTATCCTGTGAGCCAGTTATAGTTTAGACATAGTCAGACCTTAAAGGTCTGGAAAATCTTGAATATACCAATTATTTACCCTTTCCAATCATCATACACCTCAAAGGAGGGTTATCAATAAAGAGAAATAGTGACCAACCAGAGCGTGTCCATAAGAAGCTGAAAGGGAAAGAGAGCTTTAAGAGGAGCCCCTTTGGACCTCTATCTCTTTTCCCATTACAAATTTTGAACCAACATAAGTTATTAAACTCAGGCATAACTGACATGATGCCCTTCCATATTCCCCTATTGGTTTCCATACTAATCCTCTAAAGCTATATGCTAAGATGGGTTTTATTGACCAAAATTGATTGCCCAATATCAAGACCCTATCCTTGCAAGGAGAATATGCCTTATCCCACATTCCCACCTCACTAAATGACATTTGAAATCCTCCTTGTCTCTTCAAAAAGAACCCTGGAGAACTTTTCAGACTTCTCACTAACTTCCACTGGTATAGGGACAAGAGAGAAGTAATATGTAAGAGTATTCGATAGCATGCTATTCAAAAAATAATCTTGCCTCGTTTGAAAGATATTGGAAAATGCAGCCGCTTCTCAATGCTCTCAAAGAGGGGACCCCATATGCTATGGTAATTAAATGTACCTCCAAAAGGTACACCATGAACGATTTCTGTGAATTATGTATAATCCACTATCACCCAGGCTTAAAACATATTGCAAAATCAATAGCACAGAATAGGCTATCATTTCATTTCAAGCTCTGAGAGATAGTTGCTACCCAGCTTATGTTGTGTCTTGGATACTGGGTTATATATGGTGGGTCTCGCCAAAGACCCCACACTGAAAGTCAATTTTATTTTTTGATGTGTGGGGATGACCGAGCTGTGCCACACTTGTCCTTTGCAGTAAGTGATTTTGCAGGGATGTAAAACTACAAACCATCACTCCATGCCACAAAAATCCTAGACTTTAATATGTACACTTCATGTGGACTAAAGTTCCCATCAAACCTATGCAGTTGTTTGCCCCACTTGGAGGGTTGATAGGAGTTCCCTCTCTGAAAAGGCAGGGTGGGTGGTGTCTAATTTTCAACCTGCTAATAGTGGTATTCTTATCATCAAGCTATGTACTAAAATGCTATGAGATTTTTTTCTTACCATCTTTCTTTTACATGTAATGTCTAAGATTTAAGATTATTTCAGTATCTTAACATTAAATTGACATAATATCCTAAAAGATCATGAATTTGATTATTAGTGTAACCTTCAGAGAAGTCTTCGATAAGCTTTTATCTCTGATTAGCAATGCTTATACCAGAGTACATCAATACAGTTGAATTCTCAGTCCAAGTTAATAACAGCCTATGGGTAAGCCGTTTGCTCTCGAGGCCTTACCAAGGGGAATAGTTCTCTCTGCCTAACTCTAGACATGGAGGTCACTAAAGCTACACATAAGTAAAAGTAGATAAGGTCTATAAATTTGATAGAACACATCCAAGTTTATATCCTGTCTTCTTTCACTAGTCTGCAAACCACTAATACCTAAGTTGAAAGAGAAATGAAGGTGCATCCAAGGCTTTTGTCTTGGTAAGTGATAGAAATCCTAACTGGTAACTTCTTGCTTGTAATATCCTGATTTCATGAGAAAATTAACTGCCAGAAAGATAAAAGCATGGAATTTCTTCAGATCAGGAGAGACAAAAAAATAAAATGAAATAAAAGAGTAGCTGGTGCATTGGCCACTCCAGAAGCTTCGTTTATGATAATATTTCTGTCATCCTGTCTAGATTAAACTTCAATTAACAAATCTTGTCAGATATAATTAGGATCATGATGCATGAAGGAGTACAAATGTGTTGTTATCAAAGGCTATACAGAACATCTATCACTTGTATTTCAACTATAGCATTGTAAAAAGTCTTTAAAGATCAACTGTTCATTTGTTCAAGCATAAGAGGAAAGACAATCAATTAAATGTCTGATTGTCTTGTTAAGGAACTTCACAGTTCCAGAATCTGTGAGACACGAAATTAAAGAAGAAAACAAAAATCAAAGGCAAACAATCAACACTCAAATTTAAGTGGTTGACCCAAACTCAGGCTACGTTTACGGAGAACTTACCAAAATGGATCCGAAAACAAAATGGATCCGAAAAATATTTCCCGAGGGCAGCAGCCCGAGCTGGGGCCCTCATGGACTAAGCCTCACAAAAAATCCTATTTTAAACCATACACTTCCAAGGTCAAACCAGGTCAGACAAAATACCAGGCTCCACATAGCCTAACATGTCTGAGATTAGATAAGTGACTTTGGCTTATTTATCGAATAGATGTGAAATCACTAATTGAAATGTGTCTGCCTTCAACATGGTGGTTTGTCAGGTAAGAAAAGGTTTCTCTTTCCTTTTTCATTGAAACAAAGATCCATGAATGAATTATTCAAAGGAGTCATTGTAGTTGATAGGCATGAAGCTATTTATTTGGATCTAGTACTCGAAGACTATCATCAAATCATAGATACCCGACTCTGGATCAGAGTTGGCAAAGAACCGAGCTCTAATCAAGTAGCATGGGTATACTAGACATAAAATCAATCTTTTGGGATGTTCGGGCCCTCAAGATCAAGGGATCAGTTTGGAACCCTTAAATGTTCCTCATTTTTTCACCAATTCGGATGTAAACCATTCAGGACCACTCAAATGCTGGTAAATTCTTTAATTTTAATTTTAGTTTTCCCAATAAAACTTCATTGAGCACTTTCACTCAAATATATCAAATCCAACGTTCATCCTTCAGTCAAACTGCACTCAGGCAATTCAATTTAGAACTCTATCAACATCTGTATTTAGGCAGCCTAAGAAATTGGTTATTTGGTCATCAGTTCATTCACAATTTATATGTATAATTAAATTAAGTGAATGCAGTACTAATTTTGAAACCTCTGGAAGGAAAATTAAAATCTAGTATGAATGGAAAAACCAATGCTCTTCTTCGTAAAGGAATAGCCTTTTTCTTTTCTTTTCTTTGAATTAGCTCATTAATATTTCAACAACCAAATACTCTTAAAAACCATTATTTTCAAATTTCAGTTGAAATTTTGTTATAATAATTCTTATCATGCAATTCCTAACAAGCAAAAAACAAAAAAAACAAAACAAAAACAAAAACAAAAGGAAGCGGGGTGGAATTTGGAATAATATCGAAAAGGGTATATGAGAATTTCATAGAATAACATTTTTATAAAAAAAAATTTTTACCTGAACGACCTCAACAATTGTCTTGGTGACAATGGCAGCGGCCCGCTCTGTGTAATGCCCCAACGCCACAATCCGATCAAAGAGCTCACCGCCCTCGCAAAGCTCCATCACCAAATAAACAGCCTCTTTGTCCTCATAAGCCTCCTTGAACCTCACAATGTTAGGGTGATTGGGCAAATGCCTCATGATCTCCACCTCCCTCCTCACATCCTCCACGTCGATCTCCGACCTCAGCTTGTATTTGGATATCTTCTTGCACGCCAAAGATTCGCCCGTTTCCAGGTCGAAACACTGGTGGGTTATCCCAAACTCTCCCCTTCCTAGCTCTTTCCCAATACGGTACCGCTTGAATATGTCGTCGCCGATCGGGTCCTTCACCACATTGATGGATCGTGAGTACGGTATCGATTTGCGGCAGATGTCGATGTCGATGTCGATGTCGATGTCCACATTTCGATCCTTTGGTTGCTTCGATTCATTTCGATCCTTTGGTTGCTTCGATTCACCTGCGCTTGCAGGTGCAGAGAGGCAGCTTCCCATGGGAATTGTAGTGTCATCCACATTCCATGGAGAGAGAGAGAGAGAGCCTAGCTTATTTGGGGGAGGGTGTGTCTGGCCGGTGAGTGAACAAGTTTGAAAAGCAGTTGTTTGTTACGTTTTCACACGTCCCCGCCTTTTTCTTAGGGCCGTTTCAACGCCGTTCCATGTAACGGCTGCTTTGTGCCCTCTTGCCTGCTTAATGCAGTAATCTTTGACGGCCAAGCACCGTGACAAAGTTCTCAAATTATTCCCCAATTTCTTGGATTTATTATGTGGATTTCAATAGTTTTTTAATTATTCACAAATTTTTGCAATTTATCACTCCGAATAACTCTTGAATACAGACTACTCCTATCCCGAGTAATTCCTGAATCCCCAAAATTTGTGGTTATGCATCTAAGCCCACCTATGATTCACTTTCATGAGGTTAGTACTAAAGGTATATATGTAGGTGTTAAATTTGAGTAATTCTGCAATTTCTAGAAATCATCACCCTTGTGCTAACGGGCCTATTAATTTTTCTGACAAAATTTGAGTAATTCTGCAAGGTATATTGTGTTTCTTGATCCAAGTAGTTTAATGATTCCCATGCTTTAATTTCCACTCATTTTTAAAAAATCCAACCAACAAATATAAATAATATAATCATCAAGCCGTAAAATTTTTTTTAATTGGGTGTGATGGGCCAATTATTCAGAAAAAACGTCACATGCCATAAAAGCAGTGTTTTAAAACTCAAACCAGACTATCTGGCTCTAACTCGGATGAATTGTCAATCGGGTTAGGTTTTGGTCCACTTTAACCCATTAAACCACTTTGAAGAAAAAACCGTGATACTTTTTTAAAAACTGTTGACTCACCAGTTAAACTGTTGACCCATTTGAACCATCCCGGGTTTTAGAGACCCGTATGATTTTTCTTAAGTGTCAAAATTAATAAATAAAATGGCTAAAAGCCTAAAATTAAAATCCTAAAATTGTAGAACACTAAAATAGCGAACTGTAAAAGGCTAAAAGTCCCAATTCAATAGAAAGTAGTAGCCCTAACATGGTTTTTTCTCTCAATCCCCTCATACTCATGCATTTTTCATAGGCTTTGAGCCACTTAGCCAATTAAGGTATCATGTACATTCTCCTTCCCGGCTTTCCTCTTCTCCCTTCTATGATTCTATCTTTCCTTTTTTTTTTTATTCCTCCTTCCCTTTTCACGAACTAGTGTATACAATTTTTTATTTTTGTTTTTCTTTATTTTTTTGAAAATTTTTTTCTACTTATAACTACATATTAAATTATTAATGAAATATTTATTATGTCATGATAACATCACGGTTCGATTCCAGTTAGAGCTGATGGTTGAACTAATGACCCATAGCATGATAACTTTTTCAGTTCAATGAACGTCGGTGTTTTAAAACATTGCATAAAATGACTGACAATAGTTGACTGCATATATACTTCACAGAATTTTTTTTTCTTTTCTAGTAGGGGTAATGGACTGTATGCTTCTTGACTAAAGGACCATTTGGAGTTTGGATTTGGTGTTGAGTTCTCAAAAATTGGCACCGTGTTGATTTTTTGGAGTCATTGGATAAGTGTTTTGATGGCTTGGATTAAAACATCATGCTTAGGGCATTTTGATAATTTTAGTAAGCAACTTTTTCATATTTTAATTTAAGCTGTCCAAACGCTCATCCAATAATGGTTTGGATCAAAAGTTGGCATGATGCCAACTTTTGGGGACTCAGCACCAAATCCAAACTCGGCCATTTGGGACATTTTTTTAAAGCTAGAAGGAAAATAACAATCTCAGATGCAAGAACCATTCAGACTATGAACTAAACTAGCCGTAACATCTATCGTCTGATCCGCTTGATACAAATAATCCCAATAAATTTTGTTAATTTTATATATTTATTAGATTAGTTATTTAATTTCCATAAGGGCTCATAAGTCTCATTGAATGTGATTTAAATGTATGAATGTGATTTGCGCACACATGGACGAATTTAATCACAATTTAGTGGAATTAATTGATATTCATTCATCGATATGATTTAGTATATCAAGAGTTGATTAATTGGTTTATATCCAACCAATTATGGAGCCAAGATGGAAGAAGCACGAAGGATCCACACCTCTAGGCTCTAGCCAACGTCTGAACACTCAATTTCTTGACAATTACAATTCTCGAGAATTAAAACTCTTGAGTAATCAACCCTCAAAAAAACAGAAAAAAAGATAAGAACATGCACAAAATCCCAGTACAAATTTAAAAGAGAAGAAAAGAAAAGAAAAAATAGGTATTAAATTCATAAATTGAGATCGGTAAAGAACTAACATAGCTAAGTTAAGAGATAATTGAGCATTCCATGCCGTTGTTAGGATCTTTATGACCCTGGCTTGCAAATGAGCCTGATGGTAAAGGGTAGAGTTTTTCCCATAGTAGGTAAAAGTGGGCAGGTCTCATGAGATCTATGTCAGTCGTCGGAATCAAACGAAGGTCGAATGACCAAACAATTCATTAAGGAGCTTAGATCTAAGCCTATTTGTTCCGTCATTGATCGCCAATCTATCCCCTTTATTAGGCCTCGAAACAGCCCATGATGTGTCATGAAAACAAAAGTAGACTAATGGGCCAATAGCACTAGTCTTGATTTGTTTTCATGACACATCAGGGTTTTAAGGGATCGGGGTCCAATAATTAACATTTTCTAATTGAAATAATAGGCATGCTAAGTAACATAGTGTTTTGGGTGGGTGGGTGTGGGAGAAGAAGGAAGGGGGGGGGGGGGGGGGGGGGGGGGGGGGGGGGGGGGGGGGGAGGTGGCGCGTGGATGGAATAGCAATCAAAGATAATGATCTTACAAAAGGCATATGAATATAATCAAATCTAGTTCCCTGCACATAAGGTAAATACATATATTTGCTGCCTTTGATTTACTGAAGTGCTTATCCACGTACGGTTAAAAGCAACTTCTTCAATCACCAGTTTCATACAGTTGGGTTTGATATCAATGGCTAGATCTTGAGCTTCCCTGGCTGGTAGCTAGCCAGGCTCGTCGTTTCATAATTGGGATGTTGGAATCAATCGCTGCCAGTGGATGCCATCCTTTCCGTAAGGGATGGGAAGCAACGGTCCAGCTGAGGCAAACAAGAAACTGCATTGCTCCATGGAGACTCCAACACTACCAGAAGGCAATAGAGAAACACAAGTATTGAGATTGCAAAAGAGAGATACACCTCTTCTGTGAAACCAGGCATTACTCCTGTGTGTCTGTGTGTGTGTGTGAACGAGAGAGAGAGAGAGAGAGAGAGAGAGAGAGAGAGAGAGGGGATCAAGAGTTTGAAGAGGAGAGGGCAAGAGCAGGGCTAATAGAGGAGATGGAAATTACAGTTCAATGAACTTGTTAGGGCTGATTTGTGTCAGAAAAATGCAGAAATGAATAATGGTGTAAGATCCCTCTTTCTGACTACATATATATATATATCTATGAGAGAGTCGAGAGAGAGGCTTAATTAGATTGATAAGTTCAATGAATATGTTGGAGCATGCATGAGGCATGGGGTGTGAGAGAATAATAGCAGGAGGGATGGTGGGCAGCTCTGATCTCTGACCAAGTTGTGGAGGTAAAAAGGAAGTGGTCTTCAGGAGGCTCATCAATTGAATTCATTGAACCTCCCATGCAAGTTGGTCATGTGGGGGATTCATCACTTGTCTTTCATTGTAATTTCCTCCCATGTTCATGCATAAGTGCCTATGTGCACATTCTCTGTTCCCTTTTTGGGTTTATACTTTTCTCACTCCTCATCGCATCAAGCTCCGCTGCTATTTATGATTGATCGATGACATGTCAAACCAAAAAATTAATGGTGAAGTTTGGGCCGTTAGATACTGAACCAGGCCCAAACTAGTATAACAAATCAGGCACCGGCCTAAGGGTTTGGGGTGGATGTTGGGCCGGCAGAATGAGGATTAGGCGTTAATTCTTATTATTGACACTAGCAGTCGGACGTATGCAATGTGCACACAACAAAGTAATTACAGTAATATGTTAAAAAAAAAAAAAATTTAAAAAAGAACAAAAAATGGAAGAACAAAACTAAGAAAATACCTAGTCAAGTTAATTCCAATCCCAAAGCATGTTAAAATTGTCCATTCTTCTTTGGTACCGTCATCTTTATTTCTAATACTTGATGATTTTCAATATTTGAAAAACTAGAGAACTTTTGAAAAGGCAAAGAACTTTGAGAAAGATGGTTATTTATTTTATTTTTTTTTATAGAGAAACATAGGGGAGAGAGAGAATTCTTTTTAATTTTTTTTTGGGAGACAAACGTGAGAGGTAGAGAGAGTAAGAGAGAGAAGGACATGGGAGAGATTGTTGGCTGGGATAGGTAGGCCTTGTTTGGGAAAACTGTAGCTTTTGCTTTTAGGCAAAAATAGAAGAGAATCAGAAGTTATGAGTAGCAGAAGAAAATCAGTCTCTGTTTGGAAACTATATTCAAAAGTGCTGTTAGAGTTGAAAGTGATTTTTTGTCTGTTTGGGAAGAACATTTGCAGTAATTGTTATAACCCTAAATTGACTGAATTGTCCCTTATAATAATAATTTTTTTTTTTGGCTCTATTGGGTATTAGTAGTGATTTTTTTAAAAAAATTTAATATTAATGATTGGGGGTATCCCTAAGCTATACTTTTATCGAAATTTGAGCATGAATTGATATTTTAATTGATATATATTTTTTTAAAAATTTTTCCTTGCTCAAAACAAAGAAAAAAAAGAGAGCATGAATTAATATTTTTTTTTAAAAAAAAAATTATTACAAATCCAAATTTTATGGAATTAATTCTTGAAAAAATTCCAACAAGTATAAATCAATGAATGTATGAAGGGAGAGTTCAAGTTGGTTGAAGTTACCAAGACATTGATGTCGGTAGGAGAGAGGTACACAGCCGTAGGAGAGGAGAGGACTTGGGTCTAAGGTGGGGCTATTATCGTTTTGTTAAAAGATATGGGTGAAAAAAAATTGTTTCCATATTCAAGCATTAAGGGTAGTTTTGGAAATATGAAAAGTTATTAAAATCCTCCGCAAAAGCTGACACCAGCTTTTGATTAAAAGTTGAAGGCAGTCTGCTTATTATAAAATCACTTTTTGAGTTTAGAAGTGATTATGATTTAGATTACCAAACAGGACCAAAAGTGATTTTAAACTTCAAAAGTGATTTTGGACCATCTAAAAGCTTAGACAAACAAGGCCGTAATTGTTTCCAAATTTTTGAAACTACCAAATAATATGTTAGTTTTATGAAGTTATAAGGGGTTTTTAGTAAATATAGATGCAATCCAACCACAAAGAGAGTTCTCTTTTATATGGTAGTATAAAAGATGCCTTCAAAAAGGGGTCAACTACCTATAAAGGGGGAATTATAGATTGATCAGGCTATGGGTAAATAACTACAGTTAATAGTCTTCTTAGTTAAATTAGAAGTCATTTGCTAGGAAGTTAGTAGTAATTTGTATTGAATTGTAATTATTTTCCCATAGCTCAACCAATCTAAAATTCCAACAATTTTAAAACTAAACCAATAACCTTATAAATTTGGGGACTTTGGGCACAAGTCCTAATTTTAGGACTTATTCATGCATAAGTCCACAGGATATTCTTATGCGGCCTTAAATCCAAAATTGAAAGAGACCAAAAATAACCTTACCCTTGCACCTTCTCTCCTCCATTTTCATGGAGCTCAAATGGAGATCTTTTGGTTACATTTTATTATAACATTGCTAAGGCGATCCTTCGACATTATAGATCTATAAATTTTGTTTCTCTCTCCATCGAATCCTTTCACACAATCAAACCATAAGGTAACTCAGATCACGAAAGCACATTTAACACACCCAGATCTAGGTGTTGTAGGTAAGGTGAGGGTTTGGGTTTCAAATCTATTGGGTATGGATTTCAAATCTAATAGCTATGGCATTTAGGTGAAGGTAGTGGCTAGGTCGTGGCCGTAAATGGGGTAGCTTTCACTTCTCTCTTCTCTCTTCTCATTTTTTTCCCCATTTTCTCTCAGTCTATCTCTATCTCTCTTCTTTCATCCCTCTTGCTTCTATCCACCCACATTCTCCAAGTATGTGTTACCTATTGTAGTGGAGTGAATGTTATCATATTTTTATTTCTAAAATCTGTCATAGTGTATTTTTACTCGATTAACTCTTGACATGTAGCATGCTAATGCAAGTTTATGATTATATGTTGTGTTTAATTCCATTATTGCTCTGTTCATGGAACATCAGTTGTTGGGGTTTCTTAATTTCATCCTTATGACTTTATGAGCATCATCAAAGCTTCCTTCCACAGCCAGTTTTCCCTTTCACAAGTAATGGATCATATAGATTACATGGTTCATCAATATTTTTTTGAAACAGTTACATGTAACTGTTTTAAACTTACTATCCTCTCCTATTTTAAATTCACTCCCTTCTTTCAAATCCATAAATTTTCAAACAAATAATACCAAATTTAATTATTTTCTTTTTAATTTAACTATTAAACCTACTCACAAAACAATTAATTTAAATTTAAACCCTATAAAATATAATTTAATTTCAAAATTTCTAAAACAGTTACATGTAACTGTTTAATGTGTTTTCATGTTAATAGTTTAATCTCCTGTAAAATAAAAAAAAAAAAATGATGTTAATAATTAGATGAAAGTCACAAATAGTTGAGTTCAACTATATTATTCCTAATTTAAATATTAATTTTGAAACAAAACAATTTGCATTTAACAATTTTAAAACAGTTACATGTAACAGTTTCGAAATAGTTACATATAATTAATGTAACTGTTTTTTTTTTATTTAATAAATAAATTCATATTCATGATGGGTCTTGTTTTGAAAGTCTCAACTAATAGATTCTAAATATATAAATTTTATCGAAAACTAATGTATAAAATGAGAGTAATGTCATTTTAAAGTTCACAAATAAAAAATAACACTTAAGAGTGGACTTTTGGCTACATAAGGTTTTTGTATGGACTTATGCCTCCATAAGTCCTATAAAGAGGACTTTTCGCTAATTTTCCCTATAAATTTTTACATTATTAGTTCTAACACTTTGCTCCTTTCTGACTATTTGTTGTTTTTTATTTTTATTTATTTATTTTTTTAAAGACAAAATAGATCACATGAGCTTCACTTGGTGCCATTAATCAATTTAATGCCTAAACTAGCTTTTTTATCATTGGTTTTGCAATTAAATTTGATGAAAATAGACCAGACTTATGGAAATAGACATTAGATTTAACGGAGGGGACAAAGTGATACAAGTTAATGGTTCAAGAATTATTTGTTAAATTTTAGTGAATATTGGAAAATTTTCAAAAAAAAAAAATGATAAACCTGTCAACAGATTGGATTCGAATTGGAGTAAAGTATATTTGAATTTGCTCCATTAATGAATAGCTTTGATCCGATAATTTGACAGATTAATAATATACCCATATCTGAATATGTTAGTTTCGGATGTCCGGTCCGATTTGTTAATCTTGTAAAATGTATAGTTAACAAAAATGGGCATGAATTTTAGGAGAAAAAGATAACAATTCTAAAATTTTATAATCATAAGAAAGATAGTTTAAATTTGAGAATAAATTTTAACATTCTTACTTCATACTTAGTGTCTATAAGAAACATAGATTTGTGATCAATTAACAATTAATAAAATATATTACTTAATTTATCGGACTAGATAATGCAATATTTATATTTTTGTTAACTGACGGATTATTGGATTAATGGATCACAATTCTCCTACCATATCCGATTATTAGATCGGATTTGGATTGGATTCAAACCAAAATTGTCTAGCAGAAGAGTGTATTAAAAAAAAATAAATAAATAAATAAACACCCTCAGCCAAACCAATGGATAAGGTTTGGAAGATCTATTCAAGGTCATGAAAGATGGGTTGGATAAATGGACATCTACGCAAGAAAAATTGTCTTATTAAAAATAAAAAAAAAATTTGTTTTGTTTTGGTTGGGTGGGGAGATTCAGGTAATTAATTAATATTTTCTAACCCAAATTATCTCTAGATTGGGTTGACGACCTCCAAATTTGAAAAAGGTTTGGGTTGCACTATGGGCGAGCTCAACCCTTCTAGTGAGTCGGGCTTGCATTTGCGTTCAACCCGATAGTACTTCACTATTTCCTCTTGGATGCCAGCTCCAAGCCTCCAAGGATCGAATCGTTTTCGAGCACGACTCTTAATTTGGGTTGTGCTAAGTTGGTCATGGGCCCAAGTAACGAACCCAATATAAACATCAAGAGTTTGAATATAATCCAATGCCCAGTCAATTAATCTTGAGGGGTGGATCGAGTCGTCTTGGATAAGCAAGAAGTCATAGGTTTAACTCTTACCACTCCCACTCAAAGTTACTCTCATAAATTTATATTGTATAATTTTCCAGTTTTACATGGTACGAGGGCCTGCATTTTGCATCTGATTAATTCCCTGAACATATGCAATCCTCTCATCCCACATGCATAAGGCAATTATAGGACAAAGTCCATGGGGTTGGCTGGCTATGAGGGGGAGTAGTGAGAGTTGAACCCATCAGTTAAGCACTTTGCATTTTTTCTTTTTTTTTTGTTAATTCATTCTTAATTTCCCTGCTAATGGACACGCACGCTGTTCTAATTGAGCATCTAAAGACTCAAGTAGATCGACTAGTCTATAACTAAAAACGACAAAATATTCATAACATAAGGGGTGAATGTCTAAACCCACCAAGGTAGCTCAGACGGTCAAAAACCATGGTTCATGAACCGGATGTTTCATGATCCAATATTGGCATTTTGACTATCAAATGAATGCGGTTTGTAAATGATCTCTTACATCCTTTTCCATGGGGAGTAGTCTGAGAAAAACCCCTGTAAGAGTAGGCTATATACTCTATGCTATCCGAAAGACATAAAAATAAAAATAGAAGAGTTCTTGTCTACAACTTGGAATTCAAGGGTAAGGGTGTGCGCTTTATATAGTTTAATCCACCACTGGTCCTAAAAACCCACAGATTAGTTGATTTTTTTGGCCTCTTTAATATCTCATGGCACTTCCCCAACCCCACCCCCACCCCACCCACCAAAAAAAAAAAAAAAAAAAAAAAAAAAAAAAAAAAAGGTAACAGCACTGTTGCCATCATAATTTCCATTTTCCACTGCAAAAATTAGTAAGAATGCTAGAGGAAGTAGAAAGTTTCTACTTCAACTCCTTGTAATTAACTAGTCACAAGTCGATCGAGTTGTTTTTATTTTTATTTTTTTGTTGTAAGTAAAAGAAGGAGCTTCAAGCATCATAGAGACGCCAAGGATCACAAGTACCTAGAGTTTTTTCAATATTAACTTCAACCTTTTTAGGGATATTTTTCCTTGGATCCACCCAGGATCCAAATCACTAGTAAAATGTTTGTTCATATTTGAAGAAGAAGAAGAAGACTTATCATTTTCCTTTTTCTTTTTCAATATCCGCAAGCAGTAAAAAGTATCAAGTGCAAGTGGGGGGACGAAGATGGGCCAAACCACAACCATTCATCCTACGTCCCATTTGTATTGGCTTTAATTGGGAAAGTACCTTTTGGTGATCACTTCCTAGCAACTTACAACAAATTAATCAACAACTTGATACAAATGAACTACTAATTTCTTTGTATTGGTATTAAGCTGGAAAGTCATCACGTCACCAAAAGGTAATTTCTTTGTTTTGGTATTAAGCTGGAAAGTCCTCACCACCGTGTGGCAAAATTTTCCAGAGTCTGGACTTTTGGGTACAAATTTTATTGTGTTTGAAAGATGAAATGAAAAAAAGAAAGCCTGCATAATTTTGTTGGTGTTTGGGTTCCCTCAGCTTATGATGGCACAAAGCGGTGGACCATCAGATATAGATGGTCCGGTTTGGGTTATCAGCGATGTGTTTTGCTGCCCCTCTCCCGTTGTTCTTCTAATTGTCAGAGAGGTAATGAACCTAACGAGTGGTAACTTTGTCGTTAAAGATGTTAACGGCAACGTTCTGTTCCGTGCAAAAGAAATCTTCTTTACCATGCACGGCCGGCAGGTCTTACTTGATGCTTTCGAAAATCCCATTGTCAACATTCGGAAGAAGGTTTGATTATTTATAGCACCCCAATTCTCGATCTATTTTCTTGTTTGTTTTCTGGTTGCATATTTTATTTCTAGTTATATAATATTGAAAGGATATCTTTTTTTTTTTTGTTTCTGATTTCGGAGCTGCTATGTCTTTTGGTGTGCTTTGATTGTTGGCCTTTCAGATTCAAATATTGCAATCAATTTGGTGCTGCTATGTTTCTTTGTTTCTCTTAGTGTGGTGGCTGGGGTATATATATATATATATATATATATGTGGTCGCTGCTTTGGCTTATTTTCTTTGGGTACGTTGGTTTGGCTTATTTTCCTTTTTCTCTGGGTTATATTTGTTATCCTCTCGGGGGTTGTTAAAGCTAAAACCAGCCATGGCAGATGCATAGCAGATGCCGTCCCTGGTGATCATATACATAGAATTGTTTTTCACAACGAATTGATATAAGTGGCTTGATTAAACCTCGAGTATTTTAGCGAAAAAAAATTAAAAAATTTAATAGAACCTCGTGTAGCCATGTTATTCGTCCCATATATATGTCGTTGATCACAGCAGTGGTACTGCGATCAAGAACTTGCAATCGCATACTGCAACCCTTAATTTGCTATCAGGAATAGCATCGTTTTCATGCAAATAATTCTAATGTCGTAGGTTGTATAATCAACCTAATGAATTGCATTATACTTTAAGAATTAATGTGTGATTGCACGTGGTGCAAATTTGGGGCTGCAGATCCGTAGTAGGTTACTACACAAACGAAGAAACTACGTTTCCCCACTACGAGGTGAACATCCATTTATTCTTTCTAAATATGAAGCAGTAGTAAACGGATTTATAAGGTTATTTTCACAGTTTGGCTGTGAGTGTTATTTATTTATTTATTTATTTTTTATTTTATAATTGGATCATATTGATGTGCTTCGATCGGATTGCTATGTGTTTGGGGTTGAGTTTGATTATTTTGTTTGGTCTTACATTGGGTGTATGTCTTGTGGGGTGTTTAGGAGTGAGGGGCGTAGGTTTTGTTCAGCTTTGGAGTATGTTCTTTCCCCCTACATTAGGGTTTTACTTCTTTAATTTGTTCATCAATTAAATTTTATGCTGCTGATCAAAATAAATAAATAATGTCTAACTAGCTGCTTAATTCATATATAGCAGTGGTGGGAACAATAACTGATATATATCTCTTGCAAATTGCAATCACATTTCCTTTCAGATTAGTTGAATTCTACCATTTATATTTCATATATGCAGATAATGACCGCACATAAGAGATGCCATGTTTTTAAGGGGGATATCTCAGATGCCAGAGATCTGCTCTTCACCACTAAGAGACACTCGATTCTTCCATGCGATAATGAAATACAGGTCTTCTTACCCAACAACAAGGTAGAGGAGATTTGTGATTTCAGGGTCAAATGGGAGGAGAGATCTTGTGTTGTTTATCTTGGAGAATCTTCCACAGCTATTGCTGAGGTAAGATAGTTGCTTCCCAAACAAGGTTTCCTTTTTTTTTTTTCTCTGTTTCTTTTCTTCTTTTCTTAGTAAATGAACAAAATTATATTGAATCTCCATTTGAAGAATATACACCCACTTATAACTACGTCTTTTTCCATCAACCTCATGGTCTCTAGATCACTACGAAACTCATGAGGCAAAACAATTAGGGCCTGTTTGGACGTCCAATTTCAAATTAAACGATTTAAGAAGTTTTGCTATGGTATTAAGGACACAAATATATCACATCACACCTTTAATACGATGATCACTATCACAAATAAGAGTGGTAATTCAAAATAGTGACATTACAAGAATTTCTAAAGAATTGATCTTGTACTATCAACCATAGTAATGATTCCAATTTTTTTGAATATTTTAAATCAAGATAATAGATTTGTACCTTCAATACTATGTAAATTTTCTTGAATCATGCTATCGAACTAGACAACCAAATGGGCCCTTGTAGTTTTACCTGTCTCATTAAAGAAACTAGCAAAAAGATCAGCCAGAGCATTAATTTAACTTATCCAATTGACGATTGGTGAAAATGCAGATGAAGAGGAAACACAATGTTCAAAGTGTCGTTTTTGGAAAGGACAAGCTCATCCTGACTGTGTATCCTCAAATCGATTATGCGTTCATAGTTGCACTTATTGTCTTTCTCGATGACGTCTACAGCGAAGGCCGATATGATCTCCTCTGGTCTGCAGCTACTAAGCTCGCATCTTTTGGGATAGGAGTGGCCGGCTAGCTTATAAGGCTCAGCTTGATCAGGACGACGGCGACAACAAACTAAGGTTCCCCTATATATCTATGGAAAATGCATTCTCTTTCAGCAGATTACCTTCCTTTTTGGTTGAGAAAGGTGAATTGTCTATAAACAAATCATCTCACCACAATGCTAGAAAGAAACATGGTAGTGTGTTTGAAGCTTAAAACTTTTGTGAATAAGTCGGTGAACAATGCTAGAAAGAAATATGTTTGTGTTTGAAGCCTGAAACTGTATATATGGTATTGTGTTTGAAGCTTAAAACTTTTGTGGATAACTTGGTGAGTTATAAATAATTGTGGTGTTATAATATATTGATTTAATTGTAACCAATTATGTGTAGAGGGTTTGATCTTTAACATTTTCATCAAGATAATATATCGATTAATATATTGTAACCAATTACGGTGCGGTGATAAGACAATAACTTTAACTACCTTTCACATTTTTTTTTTTTTTTTTTTTGGGCTAAGGTCCTTTCTAGTTGATTGTGGAAAAACTTGAGTAATATTACCAAATGGGGAGGAAAAATAAACGAATGAAGGTGACTGTTACAATGTATGACAAAGGCATGCATTTGCTTTTCCAGCTACATGCCAACATGTACACATATCTAACAATATGCCGCGCCTAAATCAAGATAAATTCAACTTGTTAAGATATAAGCCTTAAGACTAGAACCATCGGTCCACCCCTTAGGGTTAGCGAAATTCAGCCTTAAATTTTTTGTAAATTTTAATGAAACTTAAAACTTGTTAAACCTAAGTCATATACTATTCAAATTTGCCATGTACATAGAAAATTGGGTGGATTTCTTTGTCTAATTTTATAAGGTTCTGCGTCAAAATTTTGGCGTGGAAAACCCTATATAGCCATAAAGGGAGGCTTTCATAAAAATTGATATTGCACATGTATTTAAAATTGCCAGGAAGAAAGTGAATTTTAAGCTCGTAGCAAATCATATATCAGAGTAACCTACCTCTTAGAGTATCTCCAATGGTATGAGTTGTATTACTTGTGCTATTCTTATTTTAGCACATGCTATAGTATCAAATGCTATAATTTAACACAATATGCTTCGATGATGTAAAGGACGTACATAATATGTAATTTTTCGATACAATCAGCATTTTTTTAAATAAATAAAAAAAAAAAACCAATTTTGTACTATTTTAGCTCAAGGCCATGAGTGTTCCAAATATAACACAAAGGTGACTTATTATTATTTTTTAGCACACCATTAGAGTACCAATAAAGTGTGTTATTGCTAAAATATAACAATAATACACTATTGGAGATGCCCTTAATAGCTATCCTTTTGAGTTTCTACTGTTATGAAAAATAAATAAATAAATAAAATTTGTGTGAGCTAAATTTGACAAAAGTGCATCATCCATGACGTTGGGCCTCCACAACTAGCCTTGTGCTACATACTCGTCTTCTTAGAGAGGATGAGTTGGCAATATCCTTCGTTTCCGAGAAACCAGAGTGCAAGACAAAACTAGCACATCCAAGATTAATAAAGCTGACCCGATGGACGCGGATGATGATCTTTGTTCACCCCTCGACGGAATTTTTTTTTTTTTTTTTTTTAATAATGAAAGACAACATGTATTAGATTACAAAATAAATGAGTCTGATCGAATTCGACCTGATCCCTTACACATAATAGAATTTCCTCCATCTAGACAAAGACATCTACAACAAATTTGGCATACTTGGTTAGTTCATAGGAAACTTCATTGCCCTTCAATTCCTACCAACATGCATGAATTGACATGAGACAGGATGATGCAAGCTCGACTAAAGCATCTTCAATCAATAAACCCATAGTCGTGTGAGACACTATGTGCAGAGGCGGAACTACCTTGGGCGTTGGGGGGGCTGTGGCTACCCCAAAATTTTTTAAAATCTCTAGGATAGTCTCTTATTTGATGTGAGGGCACCCTCAAATTTGATAAATGGCACCCCCAATTTGATTTCTCCACTCTTTATATGCATAACAGGTAAGACCTAAAAGTTAAAAGGGAATCCAAAAAGTGTCCAGCCATAGGTATGTGTATGACTATGTGTTTGTGTATGTATGGTAGTGTATAAGTGGCGACCCCAAATAAAAATTTCTAGTTCCGCCCCTGACTATGTGGGAAGCAAGAATAGACACAACCTCCAGATTATCACCCTCGACAGACTCGATCTTACACTGTGAGGTCAAAGATTAATTAGAACTTTGAATGAAAGCAAAAATAAAAAATAAAAATTAAAAAAAATCATCCAAACGAGAGGATAAGTCACACACGTATCTACATCATGTGCCACATTGAAATTAAAACCTAAAACTTGTGTGCAAATTATTCCTATCACAAGACAATAAAAGAATTCAAAATACCTGTGTCAGTCCTAAAATATTAATGCCATATCACTTTGATGTTTTTCAATTAGCTTGAGATTCTTCTCATACGAGCTATTGGAGAACTTTGAAATCTGAAAAGTGGAAAAGAAAAGTTAAAATGAAAAGGCATTTTCTTACATTAATTATTTGGGAAAAATAATAATTATACTTTACCCTTTTAAGTTTGGCATGTTTTCTCTTTGTCTTGTATAATTTGAAAATTGCACTTTATCCCCTTAAGTTACATATCATATGGATATAATGCTGTAAATATGTCAGTCCAAACCAAAAAAGGTTTAGTGTAAAAAGAGGCATAATATTAAGAATCATAATGTCGCTATTTCAGGACACCATATCAAAATGTTATTCTTATGACAAATTCGGGATTTGAGAATTATTCGTCACAGGAATAGTACATTTGTACGTAATACGAGAGTTATTAGGGAATAATTTGGGAAAAGAAATTCAAGGAAAAATTTATGAGACAAAAAGCAGGGAAATTTAACTTGATAAAAAATGTGTTGTTTTTTTTCATAATAATTTGGAATAATTCAAGAATTTTGGAAATTATTTGTAACATTCAGGTTATTCAATTAAGAATTATTTGGAAATTATTAAACTATATGGGATAAATTTGGGTTTCATTCGTTTAATTAAAAATTCGGTATAAATTTCAGAAGAATTTGAGAAGTTTATTACTATGCATACTACCTTGTGTACCAAAATACATGGAATAATTTCTACTACGACGTGAAAAGGCTTTTCCCAATTTACATGCCACCGGTGGGTTAAGTGACTTTTTTGCTTGACTATAGGTTGCGCACCCTACCATATGGCTAAGGAAAACTCCTTCCCCTATGCTATTTCACCTACATTCTCCCACCCATCCATATGTAGCAGTTTCTCGTTATTCTATGTTGGGCCTCGCATGATAGCTTTCACCTATACACTCTTAACACATAAGGTGGATGATAAAAGTGTATTTCAAAATATGGGTGAAGTAGCATTTTGCACACATATATATATGCCCATCTACCAAACTAACCATTCATTCAGCATTAATTCGAAGAATTTAATTGAAGATGAAGACCATATATATCAGTGCCATGTGCGAGGATTTTTCTTCACGGTATTGCTGTCTTTTTTTTTTCTTCTTCTTCTTCTTTTGTTGTCAAGGGCGGAGATAAAGAGGAGGCTGCCCTGGGCTACAGCCCAGGGCAGATTGGGCCATTTGTTTTTTTTATAGGTATTATGATTTGGGTTTTTGGTCATTAGCCCAGGAAAAAAAGAGGCCAACAACTATTAAGCCTTTAACCTTTAGTTTTTTGCCTATCTAAACTTAACCCATGACATCTTTGTAAATCCAAATCACTCTTCCATTTATTATACATACTTCTTTTAGTGTTTAGTCCATTTAAAGTCAACCTATGGCATTTGTCTAAGCCCAAGTCACTCTTCCATTTATCATACTTACTTTATATTTTCTTTGAATTCTTAAGTATAAGGTCAGGTCAATTAGTTTTATTCCTCTCGTGTATATATATATTTGTGTTTATTACTTATTCCGTTCCACTTTGTTTGATCACATTTTCTATTTTGGGAAGTCCCAAAATATTTGATTATTTTCAAAAGTCAAAACCAAAAATAATTTTACTTTATAAAAATAACCTTCATTATAATTGTAGTTCTTTCTTTTGAAAAGCTTTTTGAAGGGAAAATTAGAAAAATTAAAATTAAATGGATGACACGATAATGCAATAAATGCTCCTCCTTAATATGTACTGAATAAAAAGTTATCAAACATAATGGAATTGAAGGAATAATTTTTTATTTAGCCCAGGGCAATTTTAAATCCTGGCTCCGCCCCTATTTGTTGTTGTTGTTGTTGATAATACAATATTACTGTCATTGAAGATCAATGATAAAGAAATTAAGCTGCATCATATATTCAATATCTGCATCATAAGATGATAATGGTAACGTCCTATTTGAGGTAAAAGGAACCTTATGTACCATGCATGGCCAGCAGGTATTGCTGCAAATCCCCTTGCCAACTCACGGGAGAAGGTTTGGTATCTGGTTTCTGGTTGCATACTTTTATCTCTAGTGAATGCATTATATACAAGTACTACATAAAATTAATTTTGATTTTATGCCCTCCTTAATTAGTGATATATAAAAATGTATTGCCACTATATAAAGTATTCTAAGTCTCCCACTAAGTTTACACTTTTTAATCTTTTATGAAAAATATAAAAAGTTTCTACGAAAACTGGTCACAAAGTTCACAAGAAAACATAATTCCAAACAACTTTGTAAAAGAAAGTTTTTACAAAATCTGTCGGGTAGAGTACTTTTGGCTCTTTTTCATGGAATATTTTCTAAACATGAAAAAAAGATTATAAATGGCCAAAAACTCTACTTAAACAATTGATTGTGGAAAAATTTTCTTCTAAATGGTTGCTCAGAATGATGTTTTTTTAGTGGACTACGTGAATAATTGTCATAGAAACCTTTCATATTTTTCATAGAACCTTAAAAATTTAAATTAAGTGGAAGACTTAAAGTACTTTATATGATGGCAATAGCTCCTCTCTATATAAAAATATATAAATATATATAAAGAGAGAAAACTTCTAGTCAGGATCCCAGAATTTATTTTGAAGAATCAGAATCCACGTGAATTAATGATTTAAATGATCCCAATTAAACAGTTTGAAGTGGAAGTTTAGACAGAATTTCCATCTGAGATCCCAGAGTGGAAGACGAATATATATATATATATATATATATATATATATATAGTTGATCTTGTGCGGGATATCTCAGATATCTTGTACGATTACAGTTGTTCATGAGCGACATGTGAGTGTGTCACTTACGGATGACCGTAATCGAACGGAATCGTCCGAAATATCCTACACTTGTGTTTCTTGACGACATCAACAGTGGAGGCCGATATCATCTCCTCACTTCTCCAGCCACATCAGTCGTATCCAATTCCATAGGGGTAGGTGCCGTTGCTGTTTAGGAACCTTGTGTTCCTGGAAGTTGCTGTCCCTTAATTGGGTAGACTAAGCCTTCTAGTTCCCTTAATTGTGTAAATGTCCTGTAATTTTCTTAAAATTAGATTTAGACAAACAGTTTTGCAGTTGTTGTACTGGGCTTTGCCTCTCTTATGTAACCCCCAGGAAAAATGGTAGTCGGCTTAGTTAGTTAATAAAAGGATAAATTTAAGGGCATAACTTAGAAATCATTAATTTGGATATTGGGGAACTATATAGAGAGAGAAAGATAAATTTTTTATTTTGACATATTTAAACATATATATTAATGCAAATTACATCAAGAAAAAGAGAAAATTTGAAAATTAATTAAGGATGAATTATGGAGTCACAGTAAAATAAGGCCTTAAGAACGTGATTACGTGAAAGAGAATGCGCCTGCCAACAAAGACTTGATTGCGTCCTCTCTAGTTTACTACCAAATGGGGAGAAAAATTTTTAAAAGTGAAAGTGACTGTCAACAATGATAATGATAGATGGACGCATGCATTTACTTTTCCTTTCCAGAAAAATGGACAAGTTGGACAAATAAGTTATATCTACTACACCCAGAACAGCAGCTGAGTTAAAGAGGGTCTTTGGGTCGTTTTCAGTTTTGGGCCAGTAGTGTGGTTGGGCTTTTGTTTTGTGGACTCATTAATTTAGTTTCAAGGCCGGTTATTGCAACCCCTTGATTTTATTTGCATAGTCCACTAATTTTTATTTATCAAAGTTTTACGAAAAATATAAAAGATTTTTATTAAAATTGGCCACCCAACCTATTAGAAAACATTATTTGAAGAACCTTGCAGAATTTTTTTTTTTTTTTCAAAATCTGTCGTTTAAGTGAATTTTTCACCATTTACCATCTAACTCATTTTTTGCCAAAATGTTGTTCAAAATGATTTTTTTTCAATAAACTACTACATGGCTAGTTTTCATAAAAACATTTTCTATTTTTTTTTAAATATTGAGAAATTAAAATTGGTGAGATATACAAATAAAGTCAAGGGATTGTAATAACTGGTCTCTTTAGTTTCTGTTTTGTTGGCCCAAACTTTAGTTTTGCCTGGCTTATCTTGAGTGCACTCAATTCTTGGAAAATGACAATCACTAGCCCACCTAATAACATTGCGAAAATATGTATATAAGATGGCAATCAGGTAAGAACGTGCTGATATACAGCACCTGTATTAGGATTTGTACTTTGTGTTGATATAAGAAAAATTTGATTATTAAAAAAAAAAAAAAAATTGTTTTGTTTTGGTTGGGGTGATATTATCTAACCCAAATTATCTCTAGATTGGGTTGACGACCTCCAAATTTGATGAAGGTTTGGGTTGTACTATGGGCGAATTCAACCTAACCTAATATGTGTGTTGTCTTGGAGTAGCGGAAGTAGCAAAAGAAGAGCACCGTCTTCTTGTAAAATAAGAACAAAGAAAATATAATAAACTCCCTAAAATTTTTTTTCATCAAAATTGATATCTTGCCTGTAAAACCCCGAATTTTTCTTAGGCTTAATCAATTAACTATAAAATTGATTGTCTTTAGTTAGATTTAAGCGTATGAGTTAATTTAGGATTAACCTCGAACACGTTCAACTTTGTAGCCAAACAAGGTGATTGTTTTCTAATCAATGAGTGATAGTGTTCGTATTCTAATCAAACACTAACTTTGAAAGTAATCCTAAATTAGGTTAGGATAACTTGCACCCTATATAAGAAACCTTTAGGGAAGATTTATATTCTTTTTACCGAAAACAATATAGAGAGAGAAAGGGGATGATGGATCCATAAGAGAGAAGGAAAAAGATAGGAGCTGATGCTGTTTTTGTACAAATTGACTGCCAACTTCGTGTCTGTTTACAGGTAACGTACCATCTGTTGACTGGTAACTTCACTGTGTTATCAAGATTTTCATCTCTAATCCAATCCTCCATCTCTATCACTTCTACAACCACTAAACCATCATCACCGCCACTCAAAAACCCCTCCATAGGTGCTGCACAAGATCATCCAACCACTAAAAATCTCTTTATTTGGGTTTGGGTAACAAGGAAAGGTAAAAATGGTGGTTTCCATCACTTCCACCACCACTTCCCATGTCCACCACCACAAATTTTCTCAAACCCTACCATACACCCTTCTAAAAACATCTCTCCCACAGATTTAGGGACTGATTTTGAGAGAAAATCAGTGGGTGAACTTTTGCTTTTGCCTTGGGTAGCATAAGAAGTAAATACAAAAATCTGCTGCTGTTTTACTACATGCTGACTGTCAACTTCACATCTGTTGACAGTCAACTTATCTCGGATTGACTGGTAACTTTTCTGTGTTAAAAATTAATTCAAACCTATTAATTTATAATTTAACATGAGTTTATTTTAATGCCACATTAGTATATATATTAATTATATTAAATATAGTAAGCATTATAAGGTCATGAGAATTAGACGTTGAACCCTTAACGCACCACTTAGCTGGAGAGACTTTTTAGCTTAAGTATGATTTATTGATAAAGAATATTATTGATTTTAGGTTCTGAGTAGCGTTGGGATTGTTAGGAGTTTGATCACTTGAATTGTTGAAGGTTTGGCTTGAGGTAAGGGAACTTGCACAATGTATTGCCCTCTTTGATTAAATAAAAATAAATCTAATTTTTATTCTTATTTTATGAGCCAATGATTTGCGGACAATTGTTTTCAAAATCGTTTCATTATCAAAGTGTTTATTCCTTTTGTACTGTGCGTTAAGTAAAAATAGTCATTTATTGAAATTGTTTTACATATGTGTTTGAATCCATTTTACTTGTGAAAGATATTTGCCAAATGTTTTTTGTATAAGTGTAAACTTTGGTTTGATTATTGGTCCGTCCTAGCAAGGGATTCTAATACTATTGGAAAATTGGTCCACACCAGCAAGGGATTCTAATACTGTTGGTCATCAGTACTGATGTAGTATAAAGTTCCACGATGATGGGCGCCTATTGAATGTGAGTCTAGCCAGAGGAAGTATTTGTATGTACTAATGTTTTATTGATTTGTATTATCGATTAGTGATTTTAAAGTGATTTATCGAATGAATTGTTATCGAAAGTGTTTCAGTGTCATTGTTTATTGAATTGAAAGTAAGCGAATTACTTCTAAAAGTTTACATGCCTATTGAATTGAAAGAAATGATTTACTGTAAAACTCTATCGTTTTGTTACTCATGTTTTTTTTAAATCAATCGTGCAAATATGCTTGACCTCTTCCTGTATATAGTGTAATGTTTTCTTGCTGAGCGTTATGCTCACCCCTTATATTTTTCCCCACAGATGAATAGTTTGATATGAGTGGCTTCCACGTACGAAGAGTTAGGGTATCGATGGCTTGGTCTGCTAGTTTAATTAGAACTTTTATTTTAGTAGTTAGACGAATTAGTTTATTATTTCAATGGACGTTGTAGTAGGTTATTGGAGATTGTTAGACCTAAAGGTTTTCAACCAAGGGCATATCCGAGATTTTGATGATAACAAAAGATCGATGTAAGTTCTAATGGTTTAAATGTCTAGAACATGATCAAAGCTAGGTAATCAAGATCAAATTGTTCAAACATAAGCTCAAGGATCAAATGACTCAAGCACATGCACTCAATAGCTCAACCAAGTCATGGAACTCAAGGCTCGTGTCCAAAGCGTCAAGGAAACTCAAGCATGATGCATCAAGAGCATAAAAAGCTAGCAATGGACCTACAAGCACCTCAAGCCATGCAATCATTGTCAATGAGACTCATTTAGGCTATAAGTGAGGTTTTAGGTTCCAAAATGTAAATAATTGCTCATGACTTTGCTCTATTGACCTAGAAGGACTTTAGGACCCTCAATTGAACTATATTTATCATTCATAAAAGGCCTAAGTTGATAGATATTGGTCCTAGTGTTGAAATCACATGGAAACAAGGCTAAACCTTGAGAATCCAAGGTTTAGTCGACTACATCATGGATGTAGTCGACTAAATCAAGTGAAAATGGCCTATTTTGACTACTGATATTTGTAGTCGACTAAATGAAGAGATTTAGTCGACTAAATCATGCAGATATGCCATATTTTCACTACTAATATTTCTAGTCGACTACATGAGGACTTTTAGTCGACTAAATGGCTCGAATGAACTGTAACGGCTAGTTTTTTTAAAGCCAAATGGAGCATTAATTGCCACCAAACGGCTCTTTCCCGGCATTTAATGCTTGCAACGGCCATTTTAGGCCTTATGAGTATAAATACATGCCTTCAAACTCATTTATGAGTATCCATACAAGAGCAATCAATTCCATCCTTTGAAAAAGAGCTTTTAAGCCCTAATTCTTAAAGAGCATTCAATTGAGCAAATTATTAGAAGTTTGTTGAGCTTTCAAGAGTTGTATTTACTGCTAGAGTGATTGTTTACAACAAACCAACTTCAAATTCAAGTGTTGTAAGGGTTGTGTGAACCCTAGTGAGACAAGAGAGATTTGTCTTGAAGAGAGCATCTCTTTGTAAAAGGTTTGATCTCCACCCTTGAAGGAGATTGTCATAGTGGATTGTGGAATCCTCAAGCGGCGCTCTTGAGGTGAGGACGTAGGCGGGAAGGCCGAACCTCGTTAATATCTTGTGTTTGCATTCTCTAAACTCTCTCTTATTATTGCTTATTGTTACATTTTCTATTGGTTGCAATAATCTGATTTTTAGTTTGCCATAATTATTTTTAATTGGCTATAAACCCTATTCACCCCCCCTCTAGGGTTTTACACTTGGGATAACAGAGATGACAATTTATCTTGATGGATATGGATTTATCTAGTTATTTCAATTAATTGTTGAGACTTTAGTTATGCTATGGCTTGAATTTTATTGTGGATGGATTATTAGAGACAACTTTATTATAAGTTGATATTGTTAAGTGGTTTGGCCTTTGTGTGGCATAAACTTTTGTGATTTATGACAATCATGTCGCCAAATCCAGTTTTTTGGGTTTGGGGATGTGACATTGCCCATAGGCTACAAACCTATTTATAAAAAACTAATACTTGAACTCTAAGTAAAGTAGGAAAAGGAATTCTACTAAACTTAGGAAAGCAATAAAATAGGAAATGAATAAACAAAATAAGCAAAACAAACAAAACAAAAAAAAATTAAACAAATTAAGAAAATCTAGTCATGGACATAATTAAATTTGGCCTGTGCGACTTTTTTTGAGTTTTGCCTTCGAGTGTGTGACTTTTTTTCTAAATCTAACTAGATTTGTCTAGCCTTTGTGAAGACTCTTGATAATCCAACAATGGCCAACGGTGAAGGCAACAAGTTGGGGTGACTTGTCCTACATCAGGCTCCTCCATTTGGAAAGAACTCGCCCTCAAGTTCTTAGCCTGAACTTGAATTCTTCCATCCCAAATAAATAGATACTTTGAATATTTCAGACACCTCATCCTTCCCTGAAATTTAGTCTCTTGAACTTTTATAACTTGTACTAACTTCATGTCATCCTTCAAATAATTAACGAATTCCACACAAAAAGAACTAATAATAAAATTAAATTGCTTGACTCCAATAAAATCAAAACTTCGCAACTTGTAACTATGGGGAAGATCAATTGGTAAATTATCAACTTGACTTTGTGATTGGATCTCTTCCAAAAGTTTGACAAGCTCCTTCTTTGATGAAATTTCGCAATCCATGTTTTCTTTCGAAATTTCTTGCTTCACAATTAGATATCTAAATCATGAACTTTTGGAGTAGAGTCAATGCCATTAAACAATGGAACTTCTTGATTTGATTCACAAATAACTTCTTGATGCCCACTTAGTAAAAGTTGTTCTGGTGTAAACGGCTTCATCCGAGACATTGTGCTGGTTTATTCAATATAGAATTTATCGGTATCACACCCCATTTTTGTCACCTTAGCTAGGACATATCATTTCATGTAGGATTTTGAGTCCTTTTCGAGTCTAGTCTTTTGCATTGAGTTTCTATGGCATTGAATATTATGTGTATGAATTTTGAAGTGATTTGGAGTTCATCTCGATAGTCAATAAGACTTTTGCGACTTTAAGAGCATAATCGTCTTTTAAGCCGTATATTTTCCATTTGACCTTGAAATGAATCCCGAGTCATTCCCTCGAGTTCATATGGTTATATAGAGTCCATATATAGGTTCAATTTCATGAATTAATGGTTTAAGATCAATTCGGCTCATAATGGTTCGGGTTGGCTAAAAGACCCTTTCTTGGTTTGCTCAAATTGACTCATAAGACCCAATCAATTTTCTCTCATTTGACTCAAATTGGGCTTTATTTATGTCCTAAACATGTTTAGAAAGATCGATTTTCGATTGGGAAAGCATTCGGTTCGACTTTGTGTACAAACCCAGCTTAGCGACGGTGAAGCACCATGGTTAACCACCTTTGTAAAACCTAACCATGCACCCATGGTTGAGGATTTTTGTCCTAAAATGCCTAAAAATGTGTTCCCCTTCGAAACACGGTCGTTTTGGCTTTTATTTCGTCAAAATCGGACTTAATTTGAAGATTTTAGGACTTCTACAGCAAGTAGGAATAAAAAACGGAGCAAAAATAGGGGACTCTCGGGTAATCGTCCGGGGCTGGACGGTCAGCCGTCCAAGCCCAGACGGCTAACCGTCCAGGCTTAGATGGTCACCCGAGAGACTCCTTCCTCAACTCAACTTCTGACTCTTCTCTCCCTCTTTTGACGGTTTCCTCCGCCAAAACAACTTGTTTGAGCTTAGGAGTGTGTAGGTTTGAGTTTTTTGAGCACCAAGAGAGTCTCTAATAGACCTAGGATCATTGTTTAATGAATTAATCTTAGCCATTGGTTTAAGGGGTCAGTTCTCTATATAAAGGACATGATATTCAGCACATAGGGGAGGTTAATTGCACTTTACACATAGAGAGAGAGGGAGCTACGAGTTTGGAGAGCTAGAAGGACTTCAAGAGGAGGCTTTTCAACCCCAAGCAAGCAAGGAAAACAAGAAGTTTGAAGACAAGGAAGAGTCTACAAGAGGTAAGCATGTCCCTTTAATGCTGAACATGAATTTTCTGCTTCTTCTTCTTCTTCTTCTAGGATAGTTATGGTGCATGAAATAGTTTCTCTTATGGATTGAATTCAATGTTTATGTGATGTTATATGAATGATTTTAGGATAGTTTATGGCTTTATATGCTTGATAATCCCTGGTTTACTAAGGATTCGATAGCCTTATTCGTTCTATCCTCTTAAATCATGCATAGTTCACATGTTTAGGTTGCTGTGATAGTTATCATGAGTTGATGCTCCTGTTAGTTAATATATATGATATGAATGATATTTTTATGATAATTTGAGCATGTCTTAGAGTCGTTTCATAGGTTTTAATGCATGGTTGTGAAATTAGGGTTTCGATAACCCTGAATTCGCATAAGTTTTATACAGCATGCTTAGCTTAGCTTTTTGAGTTGTTGCTCATCATAGTCATTCTATATATGCTGCATATAGTTGAATCATGCTAGGTTTGCATTCATATAGTATATTTTATAGGGTTTTTGGAGACATTATCCTTTTTTAAGGATAATTATCCTTTTCGTTGAGTGAGGTTTCGCATGAGAGTTCTCTGTGATGTGTTTAAGCATGAAATCACTTCTATTGTGTTCTAATATATATATTTTACGTAGGATATGTTAATTTCACCTCCCCATAACGACTTTTTTACGTGAAATTATCCTAGGATAGTTTTGCTTAAGAAAGTTCGCCGTAGGGAGGCCTATTTTCATATTTGACATAAAATATCATCTTTTTGGTTAGAACGTGCTTTGTTATCATGTTTATTGATATTATTGGAGTCTCTTATGCTTGTTAGTGTGTCTTTGGTAGGTTTTTATGCATGTTAGTCGAGTCATTGCATGTAGGATTGAGTTAGAGTCCTTAGTTATTCATTATTCTTGTTGTTTGCATGATAAATGGATAATTTTAGGCCTTGTCATGGTTCTGTCCAGATTAGTATTTTGTTCTCTTTGCATGATTTTGTGCACTTGTAAGGGTGCAAACAGGTACAATGCTTGTCCTATTGCAAATAGGGCTGCTATGGTCTGAAATGGCTAATGATTGGAGCTTTTGCGCTCAGGTAAGTGGGTTTGAAGGTGCCCCAATTCACCTTTCTTTTTCTTTCTTTTCTCTTCTCCCTCCTAGGGTTATTTCTTGATACGGACATATGGTGTTTATCAAAGGTTTCCTTTAATAATAAAATTCTGGTTTTCTATCAAAGTTTTCCTCTTGTGGAAGTCTCCAATTTTAGGATTATTCGATACATTTTCAGATGAGGAAACCTAGGGTATTTACCATAGGTTTGTATTAGGTTGTAACCTTATTCTTTTCGAACTACGTGGACTTTGATCCATGTATTTCACTGCATGGTACGTAGGCGCTCTTCGTGAGGCTCAAGTCCGTTCTAGGATCCAAGTATCCTAGGCTTTTCTTTCCTTTTCTTCTTTTTCTGTTTTGTTTTGTTTGATTGATTGTGTATGGATGATTGGATGGAATATATGATATGCATGCTGCCTTGTGATGATATATGATGATATTTGAGTGAAAAAGATCTTAAGTTAGCCCAATTAAATTAAGAGACCAACTTGGGCGATGTGGGTGCCTATGGGCTTTGCCCAGAACCTTCCTACGTCGTAACTTAGCCCCCGAATCCAATTTTCTGGTTTCAAAGACTTTGCTTTTCCTTTAATGGAGTCATGTGGTTTTGAAAATAAATCATTTTTGTGGTTTTCCTCTTTTCCCTAAAAAATGAAGTGGCGACTTCCTTTTTGTTTGTTGTCTTTCACCCGTTCCATATATACTAATCTCATTTTCCGCCAAATCCTTGTGGGCCGTTTTCCTGGGGTTCACACTCAGTATATGTTTTTATTGAATGATTTCCTTGCTTGCAATTATTGAATTATTGGAATATAGCTTGAGCATAATTGGTTGGTAGAAATTTCCCTTCCAATAACTTCTTCATCTATGACAAAGACCGAATTAGCTCTTTAAATTGTTTCCCTCTTACCATCTGTAGTTATTCCCACCAATTTGAGGCTCTTCCTTTTAGCCTATACTCAACAACTTTTACCTTCTTCTCTTCTGCAATTCCTTTAATTGTAATAGAAGAATTGTTCCACTTTATCAAAAAATTCTTCTATATAAAGTCCATCAAAGAAAGGAATATTCATCTTCATATGAAATTCTAGATTTTGTGTATTAACTCCCTTAATCACGTGTGTAATCGCACAACCAAGTAAATCCTGACTATGTTAAGGAATCTGCAAACGAGTTAAGGCTTGTGTAAATTGTGTAATAGCCTTCGTTTGTTGAGCCAGTTGCTCCATTATAACTCTTTGCTTTTGCGACATGGCTACTGTTTGTTGTCTCATGGCTTTAAATGCATTCCAAGTAACCACTCATTCCCCTTGATCACCGTCCATAGGGTTGGCTCTGATACCAACTTGGCGGAGCGGAAGTAGCAAAAGAAGAGCACCGTCTTCTTGTAAAATAAGAACTAAGAAAATAGAATAAAGTCTCTGAAATTTTATTGATCAAAATTAAAATCTTGCTCGTAGGCTACAAACCTATTTATAAAGAACTAATACTTGAACTCTAAGTAAACAAGGAAAAGGAATTCTACTAAACTTAGGAAAGCAATAAAATAGGAAAAGAATAAATAAAATAAGCAAAAGAAACAAAATAAGAAAATTAAACAAATTAAGCAAATCTAGTTATGAACATAACTAGATTTGGCCTGTGCTACGTTTCTAAGTTTTGCCTTTGGGTGTACGACTTTTTTTCTAAATCTAACTAGATTTGTCTAGCCTTTGTGAAGACTCTTAATGAACCAGCAATAGCCAACGGAGAAGGTGACAAGTCAGGGTGACTTATCCTACATCATGTCTCCACCACGACAATACGATATAGTGATAGTATAGTACTTCACTACTTCCTCTGGGATGATAGCTCCAAGCCTCCAAGGATTGAATCGTTTACAAGCACGACTCTTAATTTGGGTTGTGTTAAATTGGTCATGGGCCCAAATAACGCACCCTAATATAAACGTAAGAGTTTGGATTATATCCAATTAATGACCAATCAATTAATCTTGAGGGATGGTGTTGGCCTAAATGGTTTAATCCCTGAGGTTTTGATGATAACAATATATAATAAGATGTTTAAGGACTAATGAGCATTTAAGTGATGAATCTAGACAGGTACCAAAGCCATAAAATGGTTCAAGAATGAAGGATCAAATTGCACAAGCCAACAAAGCAATAAATCATTTGAAAGCAGCGCTAATGGATCCATCATATGTTCAAGAACAATCAAGCTTTGTCGCAAGTCAATTTGTGAGAGATTTAGGAAAATCTTGTGAGATTAATTTCAATCCTTGCTCACAAGTTTAAAGGGTTTAAAACATTGCAAATTCAATGATCTTAAAGGACTAAAAATGACTTACCTTTAAAATAGACTTAATGCTTATTTTTGTCTGAAAACAGGATTTTCAGACGGCTGAAACAATGTTTCAGTCGGTTGAAAATGGAAAGTATGATCAGACGGCTGAAGAACAGGCTTGTTCATATACCAAATGTTACCCTCTCTGGATTTCTTAGCAGCTTTGTCCAGACGGCTGAAGGAGAAGTTTCAGACGGCTGAAAGATGTTTCAGCCGGCTAAAACCCTCAGGCAGAAGTATAACGGCTAGTTTTCTAACGGATTTTTGAAGCATTAAATGCCCACTAAACTTCTTTTCCCGGCATTTATTGTTCCAGAACGGCTATTTTGGACCCCTTGAGTATAAATACAAGGCTTGAGCTCATTTATGAGCATTCATTGAGCTACAAACAAGAAAATCAATTACAAGCCCTAATTCCTCTTGTGAGCATTCATTGAAATCAATCAATAGTTGAGTGTGCTTTCAATTACTGTGTAATTACTCTTTGAGAGAGCTTTCTTTGAGCACAAAATCATCTCAAAATACTTTGTATCAAAAGGGTTGTGTATACCCTCACTTGTAAGCACTTGAGAAGAATGCATTTGGCTAAGTGTTGGTGAAGAACACTCAAGTTGTAAAGGTTTTCTGCTCCACCTTGAAGGAGAGTGATAGTGGATTGGTGAATCCTCAAGCGAGCTCTTGAGGCGAGGACGTAGGTGGGAGGCCGAACCTTGTTAATATCGTATGCATTCTTTTCCTCTTAATCTCTTTATTATTGCATTGTCTTACATTTAATTTTGCTTGCAATAATTTGATTTTTAGATTGCTATTAATTTTTAATTTGGCCAATAACCCTATTCACCCCCCTATAGGGTTATTCTCTTGGGACAACAGATGGATCGAGTGGTCTTAGGATAAGCAAAAGGTCATAGGTTCAACTCTCACCACTCCTACTCAAAGGCACTCTCATAAATTTATATATCCTATAATTATCTAGTGTATGTGGTGTAGGTGTAAACACCCAATTTTCATCCCTAGGAGTTCATGAATTCATTTCATGAGTTTCTGAAGCATTTAAGAGTCTATAAGTCTTGAAAGACACTTTTGCCCTTTTAAGCTTATGTGAATAGTTCGTTATTACATGCATGTTTTTATCTCATTTTTGCATTCCATCACTTGAATTTAGTTTTTAGGTGCATTTAGGATATGCGTGTATAATTTGGTTCAATTCTAAATAGGTTTGGATAGTTAATCAGAGCTTTTATGACTTGAAGGGCAATTTCGTCTTTTAACTTATATCTTTTCCAATTGACCTTGAAACTAATCCTAAATTATTCTAATGAGTTTATAATGATGAAAAGAGTCTAATTGTAGTGGCAATTTGAGGATTGAATAGGTTTGAGTTTGATTTACCACATTATTCATTGGCTAATTGACCATTTTTCGGTTAATCACCTTGTTAAACCTAGCCACTTGATCATAGTTGGAGATTTTTGGTTCAAGAATATCTTAAACTTGTTTTTTATTGATGTTGTCCCAAGTGAATAACCCTAGAGGGAGGGTGAATAGGGTTATAAGCCAAATTAAAAATCAATAGCAATCTTAAAATCAAATTATTGCAAGCAAGATTAAATGTAAGAATATGCAATAATAAAGAGATTAAGGGAAAGAGAATGCAAACGATGTTAACGAGATTCGGCCTCTCGCCTACGTCCTCGCCTCAAGAGCTCGCTTGAGGATTCACCAATCCACTATCACTCTCCTTCAAGGTGGAGCAGCAAACCTTTACAACTTAAGTGTTCTTCACTAACACTTAGCCAATTGCACTCTTCTCA